>JAAFCF010006680.1:21434237-21569382 GCA_013389785.1 Helicorthomorpha holstii
TTTGACTCTAAAAAATGTGAGTTTGACTCTAAAAAATGTGAGTTTGACTCTAAAAAATGTGAGTTTGACTCTAAAAAATATGAGTTTGACTCTAAAAAATGTGAGTTTGACTCTAAAAAATGTGAGTTTGACCAACATATATTAGATTTTGCATGTGTTCGTTAACACAAAACCCCGTTAACACGGAAAAAAATCTCGGTCCCGTCGACTTCGTGTTAACGAGATTCCACTGTATTTCAATCAATTATTTTTGAACAAGTAACCGAGTTTTATAACTTTTTTTTAATACAAATGGAATTTATATTGGCCTGTCTAAAGTTTATTTTCTTTTCCTTTGGCCTCATCTTTAAAAAGTTTGCCTATTACTTATCTAACACATGCAAAATGTACTTTGCAATGCATTTAAGTCATTATTACCAATTTACTAGTACATTTTGACTTGTTTTTTTTTTTGCTAGATAAGAATTCTTACATCTGCTCTATTGAGTGGTAAACCCTTGAGAATAAATAATACCAGTTTGGTTACCGTTAAGTTGATGTCGTGGGAGAAGATGTTTGCTTACACAGCATGAACAGCGGCGTCTTTATTTAGTAACGTAAATGAATATGCATTGTGCCATTAAAAAGAAACGAAATGTTGTAAAACGAGCAGTGATAAACAGTAGTCAGGCAACGATTTCCGTTCATCTTTTTATAGACAAACCTTGAAAGTCAACATTTTCCGACGTGTTCAATCGTCGAGGCCATTAGTATGAATGAAACGTAATAATTTGTCACTGCCAAGAATAAACAAGTAAACTAAAACGACTGTTACATCAAAAAATGTTGCTACGGGTAAATTAATCTGTTTAGTATTATAAGAGTATGTACAAATAAGTACGCTTTGCAACTTTTCCTATAAAAAACCGACACAAACCGTATATGGAATGCGAATAACATCGATTTTATTTATTTATTTATTTTTGAACTTTTTTTTTTATTTTGTAAAATACGAAATTCGATACATTTTTCGTTGCAAATCGATTATAATGCTTCGGCTCGTTCACTTGCATTCGGAATGGGTTTACGGGTGTCGAATTTCATTCTGTAAAAGTTAAAGCGATATAATATTGAATGGAAGTTGCTTTAATGGCAAAGGTAATGTTAATTGGAAGTAATTGAGCGGTGCTTTGAGACTCGTTGAGTAAACTTTGATGTAAGTTGAAAGGAAAAGTGGCTACTTAATCGCCCAAAATACAAATGGTGTTTTGCTTTTTTTTTTTTTTTTGTGATTAAACTTGCTCTGGCGAAGCTTATCTTCAAAGCTGACACTGCGTAACGTAAGTGTATCATAAATATTTGATGCACATTTTTTAGGTGGGTTTTTTTTTTGGTAACCTAACTTGCATAGTCGTTATGTGTTTATATTATTCAGCCTGCCATAAAAATGTCATTTCCGTTTGTTTTTATTTTTTTACTATTCGGTATTGCTTTGAATGTGTAGCTTTTCTTGTCTCCTATAATGTTTGTGTCATGCTTGACGTAATTTTGGTGTAATCTTACGCACATACGTATATGCATAACTTATGAGGTTTCAATTTCCTTTGATTTCCCTTAAGATTTGACACCGACTAAATAACACTTATTCTATTGCCGTTACCAACTACCCGAATAATAGTCATTTCAAACCTCATTTTTTAAATGCAACTTTACATTTTAGGCAATGAGGAATGACAGTTTATTTATTGGTGACAATTAGTTTTTTTTATTTTAAAAACAGAATATATCTGAACTGTTTAAACACTTGTTACTGTTTCATTGTGATTTTTCTAGATTGAATACAATTATACATTGGGTAGTTACTAAAATTTGACAACGTTAGTATGCCATAACAATAAAAAACAAGACCATACTAAATTAATGACAGCTTTCACTCTATATCATACAATTTTATTAATATTTTGAATACATTTAATATAAAGTTTGCAATTTTTTGATTTTCTACTGTAGCTCAGTATTAGATTTCTTTGTTTAACATTTATAAAATTATTGCAAAGGTTTGTTAATAAAATATTTAGGCTTTCATTTTTCCCATTCACAAATAACATTAAATTAGTGTCAAATCTAGTTTTCATTTTTCTACATTTTTGATGCACAAATACAAAACTGTTATTCTGAATTCTCATAATCGATTGATAATAATATTAAAAACTAAATGGTTTGTAGAAGTACCGTACTTGTTTAATGATTTAACATTTATGTAAGCTCAACCCTAAATATAATTTGAATTTGAAGTACAGTATAATTTGTTTTTATACCATGAACGTTTCTGATACACGTTAAATATAACCGCGCAATGCAATTTCAATAGACATTTGAAATACACGTCGTCACAAATACTCTATGGTCAGCTTTGCCATGGCATAGAGCAGGGCTGTTCAACTTAAACTCATTCAAAGGCTCCATTCCAAAATGTGCCATAAAATTAGTGCTGAAAATGTATTAAGTAATGTAGCAACTAGCTATTTGAAACAAAAATGAAAATTTTAATACTGGTACTGTTTATCGTTAACTTGTGTAGCCTAGTTAGCTCAGTCGGTAGAGCATTGGACTTTTAATCCAAGGGTCGTGGGTTCAAGTCCCACATTGGGCGAAATTTTTTTTTGTTTTACGAGTATTATATTAACTTTGACCGCGGACCGTGTTTTGGACAACCTGGCATAGAGTATAACTTCTGTACAGGTTATGTGCATTTGAAGTTCTTCTAGTGCGCTGTCGAAGTTTTGAAGAACTTACAAAGTTTTAATTAAACTGTCTATATTCGGCTTCCTTCTTCAATTATACAAGTTATTTCCTATGACTACTGCCCTTATAACAATTATTAGTGGAATCTTGAGTGGATTAGGATTGGCCAATTAATGGTGTCTGTGTTATTTTTATGTGTACAATTAAAGTTTCATATACGATTTTTTCTGTACACTTCTTCCATCTACTTCACATTTATCTTTTTTATTCGTAATTAAGTTTATTATAACTCCCAGTCTGTATTTATTAAATAATTAGCATTTCACTTTAAGTTAAAAGACATTCTTATGGGGATTTAATGTAGATTAATGAGTTGTCTACTTCTAAATACCGTGTCTATATTGCACATCTATTCTGATTGAAATACGGCGACCCTTGATAAAATGCTTATCCATCATTTAATTTACCAGATCATGCAGGACAATCTGATACAGGATAACAATTCAATCGAAGTGACGAAAAAAATACCCCTCTAAGACTATAAACGAGACTTATCAAGAAACAACCCTAAATGTTTTAGTGCTTTGTCAATACCAGCCTACTTTTAATTAGAAACATTTACGAGTAAAGGACAAATAAATTCCTAACGTTTCTTATGAAGATATTATATTTTCTAAGAAAGGGAAAAAAATTTTACAATGGCTCTGAATTCTGGTACAATTTGTTACAATCTGGATGCTTCACTTGCGGTTACAAATGTCACAAAAGATTAAAACATTTGCCGAAATTGTTTTCTTTCAAGTCAAATATTATGAGAAACGATAAGTTTTTATGTCAAAATCACATAGACTACTTTTGCTTTATAAATGTCTTAACTTACGAGTGGAATCGCTTAGGGCGTTCAATTTTTATATCCGACTTATCACATCTATTTTTTTCGGTGGTTATTCATTCTTTACATAGTATAAGAAGCATATTTGTCTTGCCAAGCTTTCAATATTTTGACGTAGTTGCCATACGTTTGTAACTTTGAAAGATAAATGATTCAGGGAACTAGGTTGCACACTGCACGTCATTTTTATAGTAAAGATTATAACGTCAACGGAATTTACTATAAAGGACGGTATTGCAGACATACACCTTCAACTGATTTAGAATAATTTAGTAATAAACAAAGTATTATTATCGTATTGATTGTTGTCAGCATCTCACAAGCAAGAATGTTTTAATATCTGATTTAGTTACAAAGTAAAACAATTTAGAAAGAAATGATATTGCATTTTATTCAGTGACCATGGGGTGCACCGTTATTATTAGATGGCATTTGAAATGATATCTCAACTTTATTCTTAAGTATAGACAAGTAGCTTAGGAAAAGCTGGTATAATTTGGTAATTGCGTAAAAAAGACAGGAAAAGCGACATAAGTTTGTGTTAAGGGGGTTTTGCTTCGTGTTAACGAGGTTCCACTGTACTTCACGCTACTTACGAATACTGTTTCGGCTGTGATATCAATTTACTGCCGTCTGGTATTGCAAATACTAAAAATTAATTTGATATTATGACGGCTGGTTGTTGTTTGAGTTTCGTCTTTATTTTTATGTAAAAATTATACTACAGTAGGGCAGATAAGAGATCATTCCATTTTGTTGAACGTCTGTGTTGAACTTGGATGGAGTTATAACTAATAATAAATGAGTGATGGGGAAAGATGTGTGAAGATAAAAAGGGATAGGTGAACGATTGAAAGCGATTACTTTGGATATATGTGGAAGTAATAAAATACTTCTGTGTTTTACTGCTGTTTTACAATGAGTAACATTTCGGGTGATTTTAGGAGTTGGAACACTGTTTTCCAAGACATGAAAGAAACGGGTAAAAACTACATTGGAACTGGTAACATTTAATCTCGTTTTTTAGCAGTACAAAACAAAGTGTTCCAATGGAATAAATCACCTGGTATAGCGTATAATATAACATTGTTTCTACTTTATTTGATGTCCATCATAGCTTTATAACTTTATTTGCATTGCAAGATAGGTTTCCACTTTGTAAAATGAAACACAAAAGTGTATTTTTTATGGAGATTTTACTTTACGATGACCCTCGTCATAGCTTAACTGGAAGAAGACGGTCGATATTTTTTTTTATTATTTTTTAGGTAACAATACACGGTATTATAGTACTGGTATGTGGTAGTTTATTACTTGAAGACTTAACAACAGACAGGGTGATGATGATTGTTAGATCACATTTTTACAAATCTATGTTTGCAATGAAAAAATGTAATTTTTCACCTTTATTTATAAGAAATTTTGCTGATAAAGAAACGGGAATAAATTGCAATGCTTAGCATAGATATTTGTCTCATTCTTTATTACAAAAATTACTATGTATGTAAAGATTTATTGTATGATCACCCTGTATAAGTCCATCCATTATGACATAAGCTTAATATAAAAAAATACCGTGAGTGGCGGTTAATACAAGGAACTAACAACATATTTACTTGTTGACTCGCTCACTTTTTATCTTTCAAACACATCAAAGGTTATATTCTCTTAAAACCACCGATGTAACATATTGGGTACTACTTCAAAAATTCATTTTTGTACATTGCAATGTTATACTCATAAATTATGATTGATTACATTTTACCTCTCTTACTTTTTTTTATTTTTTGCTGGTAAAATGAAAGAGTGTGGTGCTAAGTTAAGTGGCTGTGATATATCAATTTATCATCATCAATGGTAAACGAAGACAAATGAAGCCTCTTTACACAAAGAATTTTACCATTTAATACAATATTTTGGTTTTTATTAGGGAAATAAAATAAAGAAAATACCATGGTTACTCATAAAAAGTAGCTCACAGCTGTTTGAAATGTCAGGTAAATTGACTTTACAAATTTTATTATGTGAACCAAAAAGATAAGATAATCGAAATTGAACGAAGGAATATTACGCCACATGCCGCATAAACAAAATTCACAAAGTCAGCATTTTAACATTATTTTGCGCATAGGCTCTAACGTATTGGTAGTCTAGTAGATAATTTTAAACCACAAGGAAGCAATTTTGGTAAATAGTGGGGGCTTAAAGTGTGCTATTTTCGCGGTCGTTTGTAAAGCTTTTCCCTATCCGCGTAAAAACCTGACGCCAATTTCGCAGCTTGAAAAATGTAGGCGTTGCATTCGCATTTTGTGTACCAAATATCGCATTGTTTGTCAATTGTAAGTAAACGAGGAAAAATGAATGTGACTTTAAAAACATTTGTTATGCAGTTTTTTGTGTGTTTTTCACTGATAATTTACTGCATAAATAACCTTAAATTAATTTTAATTTTCTGCAACTTTTATTTTCGAGTGTTTGTTTAAGATAATGATAACAAATGGAGGCTGAAGTGCATGAGTTTTATGTCGAAAATGCCCTTGTATAAAAATGATATTCATTTTGTTTTGGTAGAAAAATTTGGTTAGTTTTTAAGCATTAAACAAATAAGTGTGGTAAAATAAAATTATACTTAGTTTAATTACATACTTCATAATAAGAAAGATACTGAGTACTTAAAGTAAAATTTTATTTTGAAAGTCATTTAAACATAAGTTGTATTATTTTCTAAAATTTTAGCAATTACCAAAATTCTATACTGAAGCTTGATGACATTATAAATATAAGAAAAGCTGCAGTGTAATTGAATATTGTAACTTATTTGTCAAAGAATTAATCAGATGATTGGCAATTAAATTAACTTAGTTACTTCTGCTGAGAAAATAAATCTTGACATTATAATTACTGGTTAGTCATCTTTAATTGAGTTTTTTGTCAGAAGAAAACACTAGCAAGTAATAATAATAATTATTGTCATTACAGTAATAATACAAATTGGAAACGAGCTACAGTATGTTACACAAAATTACGCCCAGCGTAAAATTCATTTGAATTTTTAAGGATGACGATGATGGATCATGATTAAGCATCACTTTTTAGATTATTTACGAGTAAGCCTTTCGTAAATGTTTGTCACCAACTTTTTCTTTCTTTTTATTATTTTCTAATGACTGGTAAAAACCCCACATAAAATGTACGATACCGCATATATCAAGCATATTATAAGCTTATAATACACAAAACTGCATTTATCAACGTCGATAGGTAGCATTGGTGCTAAAATAAGTACAAATAATGGAAATAAAAAATAGATGAAAAGCTATTTATCATTGGCTTTTCTTATAATTTACGGCGTTAAAATGATATGTAAGGCTTATCGTGTATTCAACAGCTCGTATTTCGTAACTCTAGACACACAAAAGTGCAGAAGGAAGTCTGATATGTCTTTTATGGGACTTTTATACGTTACCGTAGTCAACAAAACTTAATGGTCACCTTTTAAACGACTCTGTTTGGCTAAAAGTACAGTGTACATAAACAAAAGATTACGTTAGACGGTGAGAATTAAGCTACAACGTTAGATTTAGGTGTAAATTGGTGCTTAAAAGCTGCTTAAATCGGATAAGAAATTTGTTTTTGTTTGACTTTTGGGTTCTTGTAATCCTTTAGTAATTGACAAATGGTTGTTGATTTGTATACGGTTGACCATTAATTAAGCAAATGTTGTTAATTGCGTTAAGACGTTAAATAACTTTACAGCACCTGCAATTGCAAACTTTATAAAATACTTTACATGAAAAGTTTTTTTAAATGATTATTTCGGGCAATGGCCTATTTGCTATTTTTTTTGTAAAATGTTTTTTTTTAATACTTTTTAAAATGGATAAAAAAAAGCATGGTTGAGATGCTGTTTCTGCTCTATTGAACAGATTCAGCTGAAACATAAAACGTACTGTATGTTATATTATAGCCATTGCGTATATATTGAGTGTACTTTGTGACCTTAGACAATTGCTTTTGTTTAAAGATTACTTTAAAATTCGTAGTGCAGTTGAATACATCTATTTAATAGGTCAGATTTTGTAGAAGTTCATGTTAACCGTTAAAAGCAGCATTGTATGATGCATCTTCTGTTTTTCCATTGCATGTTAATAATCCAGTCAAAAAAAGATTGGAGTACAAATTAAATTCTAATATTTGTTTTTTGGGCATCAAAAACCTTCTAATGTCTTATGTCGATTTGTTATTATTTTGTACTTTTATTTGTACTTAATCATTCTATTTAAACTGGTGGTTTACTTCATTACAGTGTATCTAAGATTAAGAACATCAATTACGTTGAGTAAATTCAGACCCATTTGCATACTGTTTGTTATTTCTATTCGTAGCGGTGTTTTTTCTTGTATTGGTGATCGATTTCAGTCAGTGAACCATGTTGACCTATGTTTTAACATTGACTTTTGAGCATGGCATTTGCCTTTTGTTTTCATTTAGTCGTGTGCTTCTATTTTATACGCACCATCTTTCTGTTCCGCCTTTATTTTTTTCAATTTTACTGAATAAAGCTTATGGAAAAGTGCGTTTTTCTATAGTAAACATAACTCAATTCTCGATGTGTGCACTTAACATAATAGCTAATGGAATCTGACCTTTAAAAAAAACCAGTCGAAAGCACCTGTTTATGAACAAAAATTTAGCTCCAGTAAATTCATGTTTTTATTTGATGTTTAAACGCTGGGTTAACACAATATGGTAGTAAATTAATTTAAGTTTAGGACAACTTTTAACTTGATTTTTTTCCCAGAATTATCTATCGACTCAGTAACTCTTTATTGCCGCAATAATAATACACTGTACAAGATGTACAAGTTCTGAAGCTATTTTATCTGTCATCTAATGCCGGGTTGTATCACCCAAAGCACGGCTCGCGAGTCACAATTAATCATTAAAGTAGTTTCTAGTGGCTCTCGACTTTATATCAACATTTACTAATTTCTGTTAAATTTTATTAATGAGGGGCATCGTTTCTCACATCCCCAATATAAAAGTACATATCGTATAATATAGTAATAACATTAAAATTGGCATTCTTATTCTTAATAAGAAAAAAACAACCCAATAGCTTGTTAAAGATTAAATTACGTAATTTTAAGTTTACATTTGGAAATATGGCTCTTGGATTACTATACGTTGAGTATCTCTGATCTACTGTGTGCAACTGACATTATTGAACATGACACCAAACAGTGTAAGTTATAAAGTAGCGTGCTACTGATATTTAATAATTGAAGTATGTCGTTGTCGACAATGAACGTGTAGTAGACTAGCAGTACTTTATCTGGCTGGTACTAAGAATAGTACAAGTACGTGGTTGTTATTAGTGGTTATCAATTTCCTTCATAGACTATTATTATTCGAGTAGTAACTTTTACTTGGGTGTCATGGGTGACACTAATATGGTGACTAACATGAAAGGATCTAACGGTGACCTTAATGTGAGTTACTTCTACAGTATGTATACGAATACGATACCAAAATCTTAATTTTTCTGAATATTTTTTTTCTTTACACTTCCTACATCATTCATTTTCACTTTTTTTTTTATACAAAATGGGATTGATTTTCACTGAAATACAAAAATGGATAACTTATTTACAAAAGAAATATTTTCCTTTTAACAAATCATTCTCGTTGCTTGTCAAATACAATTTTTATATCAATTTTTTATTTTTATTTTGCAGTATGCTTTACAGAAAGCAATATTATTTTATTATGTTAGCATTGGCAATTTATATGTTGTTGCTTTAATTGATTTTAAAATTAATTTGAGCGCAGAGGTACATCAGCTAATCATGGCATTAAAATTTAATACGTAGCTTTTAAGCTAATAAAAATTTAATAAACTTAGTGTTTTTTTTTTAGTTGCAAGCAGTTGAAGCTAGGAAATGTTGATTGCTCAGATTAAGAGTATGAGCCTACTAAGTATAATATTCTTCTAGATTGGAATTTATTAATTATACATGGAAATGTTTATTTAGCAAATAAGAACTCTACTGTATTGATTAAGTGGTAGCGTTCGCGTCGCTAAGCAAAGTTTGTTTAATAAACTTCCGTACTGGGTATTGCTTCTTGTTTACAATTCATATACTGATTTAACTTAGCAACTTTATATTTGAAGAGTTACATGCTTATACTTTCGCATGTGTCAAACATGTGTATGCAGTATTGAAAGTACTGTAGATTTAGCTAATTGGTAACTTTTTAGCTGCATACTCAACAATTGCAATTTATTGATCGGTTTTTCCAACTGTCGAGATTTTTAGTTAATTATGAAAAATTAACGTGGTTATGCTATTGTATTATTTAAGCACACAAAATAATTACACGTTACTAGTTCACATTGCTCTTAAATTCTGCACATGATTTTCAGTTTTTTTGTAAATTTTTTTTAACTGCTTAAGAAAAATTCATAAATTTTAATGTAATTTTAATTTTGGACGTTTAATGCTATATTGAAACACACATCTAACAATTTCGCGTAAAACAATATTTTGATAATTACAAAGTTTTTTTTTTTTTGATTTTTTTGTTAGTTAGCTATTCAATTAATGTCAGATATTTTTGGATATAACAAACCTGGATATAAATAAATTGTGCTTATTAATATTGTTGCTCTTTAATATGTTTTTAACTACAGTGAAATTTGTTTAACACGAAACTAACAAAATCAAAATATTTCTTCATAAATTTTCATGTTAAACAAAAAATATAAAAACAAAAATGGCATCATTATACTTTAATAATTATATTCTGTATACTATTTACATTTGGTACATACATACTGTATGTGTATGCATTTAATAAAAAACAATGTAATTTACAGCTGCAATTTAAAATTTTTTTTAATAATAATTTTGATTTTGTTTACATTCTCGCTTGCAGGTGTACATTATGTACTTTATTTATTCTGAAAAGTAAAATGTTTTCGTACTAAGCAATTTTTATTTCGGGTTAAAAGTAGAAAAATGTATGAAAATGCTTATTCTTTAATCAGGACCGCATTATTACTTTGTGTTAACTAATTTTTCATTTTAAGCGTTATTTCACGTTAAACGTATTTCACTGTATTTTCTATGAAAATATATTGAGGTTATATCAAAATGTCAAGCTAATTGAAATATGATGATATATTAGTGCAAGTAGGAGCTGAGATTTTTCTAAACTTTATTAACTTTTAATTAATAATATTTATTTAATATTTAGTCTTTTGCTGAGTTTGAAGTGAGAGTGCTTCTCCTCACATTCAATAACATCAGGATTACACATTATGCATTTGTTACATTGTATTAGAACTTTCAAATCTACAGGCCAGGAAAGTTGATAATTTCTCTCTTCCGATTCCTCATACTTCTGATATGTAAATGTCAAAAGAACTTTATAAATAAAATAACCAACTTCAATATGTTTGTTCGATAATTAGTTTTAATCTACTAATACTGCGCAATTAAGTAACAGTGAGTGGTTTGCTCAGTTTGTCTTTTATCATTACCAGTTATCTTTCAAATTTCATCCTTACATCATTGAAAAAATTACATCTCAACAGCAAATGATCAACTTTTTGGTTCATAGTTAACACATGGCCACATAGTCTACAAAAATTATGATTGTGCATTGCTTGGTTAGAACCATTTCTTAGGAAATAAATGTTCAAACGCAAATTAGGTATGTCTTAACTGTTTTGATACTATGAAAATGCAGTAAGTACCTTTCAGGAATAGAATCGGTAATTAATCATTAATGAATTGTTTGATTAATATTAATTTAAAATGCTGTATTTGTTTAAATATTTAACTATACGGTATTTTATCTTTATACTGTAGTTAGTAAGTTTATTATTAATGTTTAAAATAAAATAAGAAATAATTTGTGGTTGAATTTCCAGTACGTCTTTTGTAAAGTAAATAAAAGCAACAAGAAAGACTGGTTGGAAATATTTTTTATTTATTTGGGTAATTACCGATTGTTTCCGTCGTATTAATTCACAAAGTCGTTCATTTAATTTGTTTACTTAAAGATTTTTGCATACTAATAGGTTTAAATCTGCATGAAAATCGCGCATCATTCATCAAACAATTTCCCATAGGGAATGTGCTTGTGACGTGCAAGGAATGTGAAATTGAAGTTGTTCGAAGATAATTGAGTGCGTTTGTTGAGTTCGATTTGATTTATATAAGCAGTTGCATAATGTCATGTAGGTTGCCATATACTACTCTTACTAAGAGAAAACGTGTTTGAATTGTTGATGTGCATCACATATTTTTCTCTTTACCCGAACATTACGTTGCAGCAGCTGATTTATTTCATCTCTTGAGCTTTGTTAGAAATCTTATCTTTAACATAGTGACATAACAATGTCAAGTGGTGTTGAAAAGTGTGTACGAATGTTTCAACTATTGTAGTGAAACACAAAAATTAAATCATTTGGTTGGTAAAGATTGGGTCTGTTATGGTTATTTTACTATTTTTAGTCTATTTTTTAATTAAATTGATCGAGATCAGTGTTTCAACTTAGAATAACGTTATAAAGCATTTGTTGCAAACATTAAAAAAGAAATAAATAAAAATACCTCGTATTTATAGTTCTAAATGGGCGAATTTAGCTATTTGTTTTCTGATTTAACTTTCTCCAAGTAACTTTTATTACTTTATTAAGGTATTCAGAGATTTCACCACAACTACACACAACCAAATTTCACCACAAGCCAAAACAATGCCAAATATTTTGAGCTTTTAAGATGAAATTAACTTAAAATCAGATTATATTGGATTAGATTACGATAGGTTGAGATACTTTTATTTGGTTTTAATTGTAAATTTAACTTGGTGATGAAGTTTCCGTGAATCTTTTAGTACAGGACTTTCCAATTTCTAGCAAATCAATTTAACCGAAATTACTAATTTTTGATTGTGCCAAAAACTACTAAAAATAACTTTGATGGCCAACTTTGACTCACGAACTACAAGTTTTGGACAGTCCTGCTTTAGGATATGATATACTGTAAAAGCAAAAAAAGTTAAACATTTAAAACTTTTTTTAAAAAAAGTGGAATTAATTATTTATAATAAATTGAAATCTTGTAGAGTAGCTTTGAAACATAATTATGTAAATGGTTTGCAAGTTGTTAATATTTATTTATTTTTTATAGTTAATTAATTTTAATTAATGTCACTTTTCTCTCACTAATAGTTTTACTAGTAAATTTTATCTTTTTCCCTAATAATTTTTAGCTTTTTTACTGATAACTTCACTAATGATTTATCCTTTTCACTAATATTTCATCCTTTTTACTAATAATTTCACTGATGAATTGAACCATTATACAATGTATGATCGAGTTTTCAGATAAAAACAACGATAAAGATCATATACTCATCATTATAAATAAAAAGTTTTTTCTTTTCTTTTTTGTTTTTGATGATGCTAGGAATTTCTAGTCTACATATTGTACTGTAGTATAAAATATATTGCGCCAATAAAATGTAATGTGTTATGTATCGAAACAAGTTAGTTTGAATATAAATAAGTTTATTAATTTAAACGCTGTATTTAGAAAAGTCTATTTAATTGCAAATCACCAATTTACTGTTTGCATTTGTTTGCCTATGACTAACATTATTAAATTTTTATAAATAAACCTTTATAAAAATCTCGTTATTTTTTTATTCTTATAGATTCTTAGCTCTGACGCCGACGTAACAGTTGAAACGTTGCGTTGTTATGTTTTATGGCGCTGCAGATGGAAACGACGTCAGCGTTAACGGTTGAAGAAGTAAAAACAGCGCTACTAATAAAATGCCATCAGCTGCTGTAGCGGTGATTTTAACCACGCTGAACAATTCCAGTATCAACAACTCCAGCTCCATCGACGGATTGTCGTCGATGGTGCTGATGGATAACGACGACTTCAATGCAATGGACGTTGGTTTGACATTTGACAACTTAAGTGACATCGGCCTATTTGTCAACGGGACAAATATTAGCGATGACAATGACGGGGAAAATATTATGGAAGACAATGGAGCTTTATTTAAGTTTGTTACTTACGGAGTTTTACTGACTTTTATTGGCTTGATGGGTCTGGCAGGAAATATTTTATCGATAATCGTATTATCACGGCCACAGATGAGATCATCCATCAACTGCTGTTTGATTGGTTTAGCCACTTTTGACATCTTAGTTTTAGTCACATCGACTCTAATGTTTGGAATTTGTTATTTAACGGAATACACCGGCGTTTTTATTACTTATAATGAAATTATTTATCCAACAATAATTCCTTATTTTGTATATCCGGTCGGTTTGATTGCCCAGACGGGTTCTGTTTGGGTGACAGTGACCGTGACCATTGAACGTTATGTGGCTGTTTGTATACCTCTGAAAGCCAAATCTTTATGTACATACGGTCGGGCTAGAGTGTATATTTTAGTTATAGCAATATTTTCAATTTGTTATAACTTGCCACGGTTTTGGGAAGTTGAAAGACGCTCGTATATTGATATTTCAACTAATGAAACACAATACGCCGTCAAGCCGTCGGATGTGCGGTCAAATCAGATCTACGTTAAAGTGTATATAACGTGGATGTATCTTTTCGTTTTATATTTTGTGCCATTTGTGACTTTAGCCGTGCTAAATAGTATCATTTGGTTCCGAGTTCGAGCCGCCAATCGTGAGCGCCAAAAATTGAGCCGATTACAGCAAAAAGAGATGGGTTTGGCCATCATGCTTTTTTGCGTTGTTGTTGTATTTTTTATTTGCAACTTATTGCCTCTTTTAGTCAACATTTTAGAAGTGTTTGAAATCATGGTGGACGAATTAACTATTTCTAGTAATTTACTAGTCACAATGAACTCCTCGGTTAATTTCGTCATATACTGCATTTTTGGTCAAAAATTTCGGAGGATTCTTTTAAGAACTGTGTGTTCGTGTTTGCCAAGTCAGTTTCGACATGGGCGTTTGTCTAGAGGAAATGACATGGAAGAAAGTACGTATCCAATAAGCAGCAGCTATTATACAGCAGAAACAACGTTGTTAGTTCATTATAATAATGGCCACGGTCATACAGCTAATGCCGGATTTCATTTCCCTAGAAACAGTGGTGCCATTGAAAAGGTTTCGCGTTCACCGTCAATTGGTGTTCCGTATAAATTGGACTCCAGCAGGAGCACTCCTTCGCCTATTCAACGTTCTAATAGTCATTTAGGTTATCTAAATGTTGACTTTCGACCGTCGACATCGTCGTCTTCTTCCCTGTCTGTTAACAACAACGCTGAAAGATCCAATTGCACGACACTGACCAAATCGATGAAATCCATTCGTCGCCATTCAAGTAAACTATCTATAAAATGGAATTCATCTCATTCAGCTTTACATTCCGCAAATTAATTCAACTTGACTAAGTTTTGAAAGCTAAACATCCAAATTTTTATGCTACTTTTTTTAATTGAGCAAAGCAAAATTGTTTTCATCACCAGAAAACCATATTTAACATCATACTGAATAATCCGCCAATCAACTTTTATATTATTAAATTTCAGTTTATAAATTGGTCTAGTTATTTGATTTTGTTGCATAACAATGATAATCTTATGTAAATATAATGCACTTATTTGGTAACATGAGTTTTTATTCTGAAATCTCATTTTACGAGTAATGTACCGTATAATTATGTTCTCTGCAAAAGGATACAATTTACTATATATTATTTTGGATTTGTGTGCCATATTACATGGCAACACAGACTCTGTCAATTCTTTTTTCAGCTTAAAAAAGTCTTATAAAAGCGTTACTGATGGAAACTGAATGTCTAAAAATGTCTGACAACTGAGTGTGGTATTTTGCTGAATTTTATCATGTTTATTGTGTTAATTTTGATGACTTATTGGATGGTTATTTTTCTTAAATTTACACTATAACTAATTTAAAAAAATATATTTTATTGAAATCTCTGTAAATGAAGAAACTCCCTAAATACGTACTAGTATATTATATTTAAGTTTTTAACAAAATGTAAAGCGATTTTAAAGCAATGTAATTATCAATAATACTGTAACTGTATATCGTTTCTGTTTTGCGAAAATATTGTTCATGTTATGAGTAATGACATGATGTAACTAAAGCTGCCATAATTATTATTATAAGTTATAATTTAAATAAATGTTTATTGAAATTCTTTTTTTACATAATAAAATTGGGTGCTTTGAGCTTCAAAGCGATTATACAGTACTTCCAGCCACCGCACATTTGAAATCCTGGAAATTGGAATGGAATTGAAAAGTGAGCTTTAAAATAACTTAAATAGTTTAAGTTACCGTTTTTGTTATGGCTGTATGCCATGAATGGAAGAAACTATCCGGTTCTCCTTCAAGTAGTGAAGTTATTTTCGAAATCAAATATTCGAATATTGAAATTTTTGATAAAGCCGTAAATTCGAAATTTGATATCTTCAGGATATTTCAAATATAAAAATCATTTTCTGACAGAAACTTAATCTTTGTTAAACTTTTTTATTATAAGACAAGTGTACAATAGTAACAATAAATTGACTAAAAAAATTTAATTTGATAAAAACAAATAATGCATTGCATTTCATTTAAATAGTGTAGATGACATAACCAATAACAAATTAAATTTAATTTAATTTTTATTACTGGTATTTTATATATTTTTTTATTAATCTATACTGTATACATTACTTACTATTTTAACTCTATCTTTATTAGTTAAATTTAATGGTATTAATTTTAAAAACTAACTTGAATTTTAAATGATTTAAATATATAAACTTAATTTAAGGGTGTTTAATTTTTTTTTTTGATTTTTGAATTGTAAGAGCATCAATACTTTAATAAAGATAATCTTTACTTCGATTAATTTTGAACATTTATAGAAGACGACGTCACTATAATCGATAATATCGGTTAGATTATCGCGATAAACAGATGCCGAATATCCGACCGTAACCTTTTCCATGTTGCCGCGAGTACGAGTTTTTCCGCCGGGTGGAGTTGCTTTACTGCCGCCTGTTGCTCCCTTGTTGCTATTGGCAAGGTGAAACTCTTATATCAATAACACGCCTGCTTATTTTTGTAATGATTAGAGATTGTAACTCGTATTTCAGTTAATTTATCGACGTTAGTGTGGGTGAATTTGGCTGTAATTTACTTTACTACATACCATGTAAGTTATATAGTAAGATAAATATCATATTAATAGTTGTCATATTAACTAATAATTCTTGTAAACGGTTTTCTACAACGGTAAGTTACTCGTCTGTAGAAGGAATGATAGCAAAACAACTACTGTTAATATGAATTGTGATGCATTGAATTTGTTAGATTTCTTATATTTTGCTATTGAGTTTTATAAAATGCAGTCTCGTTTTTGTATAGATCAGTGCTAGTGCTGCTAATTATTTCTCTTAAATATATGTTACATCTATTCTAGTGCTTAAGAAGATTAGAAGAATGGATCCCGAAGTAAAACTTTCTGTCGCTAATTTGAAAAGTGCTTTTGGTAAGATTTAAGTTTTAATCTACGGTACAGTATAAGTATGCATTTAATGGAATGGATGTTATTCTAGGAAATGTGAACGTGATGAGCATGACATTTGACGATTTTTTGAATAAATTGGTGAAGTATTTTGGATCTTATGATGGCAGTGTAGCTCAGTGTAAAACGGTAGATTATTATTTTCAAGTTCACATTTATACTCGTTAGTAACTGTTTTTTTTATTTTATCATTACAGAGGCTGAAGATTTTGACGGATTCATGGAAAACTATTTACAATTATTCGGTATTGCTTGATTAAAGTATTCTGCAAATATGTGTATTTTTCTTTTCTTAATGTTGTCTTTATTTTTATAAGGCAATCCATTTAGATGGAAGTGATGGTTTGTAATTAAATTTGACTTTCATTATTGTTTGTATTTGATTAATTTCGTGATTGTATTTTAGAGAGCGACTCTGACGATGGCAGTGAGTATTCTTTTTTTGAAATATAAACTAAGAGTTGGTTACTAAGTATTGGACAATAGTGCAAAATGAGTTTGAAGCGGCGGTGACTTTTTGGATTAAAGACTGCAAGACAGACATAGATCTAAAAAGAAAAGTATTTTTTTATCATGAATGTGCTGTTGGTTTTATTACATAGTGAAATACAACAGATATCTGAGTGGACGGCCGAACAATTGATTTTGGAAGAAGAGCTTCAAAAAACGAAACAGGAGAAACGCCGTGAGAAGAAAAAGGTTCTGAAACTAGTGTAATATTGTTGTATGTTTATGGGTAGTCATTTAAATTTTAAACACTAGCGAAGAAATGAGAGAAAAAAGCAACAAAAACGTGGTGATGATGATGCCCAGATTAAAAGTGAAAATAGTTCATCTGCTGTTGGCAGTGATGATTTCTCTTCAGCCCTTGGCAATATGAGAATCGAAGATGGTGGATTAGAGGTTTATTAAAAGTGAAATATTTTAAAGTAACGTTGCTAAAGTTGAAATGATTTGTATAGGTTAAGGATAGTTCCAAACAAAATATGAAACGAAGTGACTCTTCAGATGGAATGGAATCATCTGTATATTTGTCTTTAATAGGATAAAACAATTCATTATTTTAATTAAAATTATTTTTACGATTTAGAAGATGTACGATACAGCAACTGCTTCTGGGTATACATATGGAAGTCAGTTAATTTTATAGTACAAAAGATAATGGGTTTAGCATTTACTATTTATCTTATGTTTGTTAAAAGGACAAGGAAATTTTCGGGCTGAAATGGGACAATTTGAAGAAGCTATTAAATGTTACACAAATGCCATTCAACTTTTACCCAAAGATTCAAAGTAATGCTTTTAACCTCGGCATAAATATATTGATCTAGTTTTATGTATTTTTAATGTAGACTATATGGAAATCGTTCGTGTTGCTACGAAAGGCTAGGAAGATATGACAAGTACTTTATAACATACCTTATTAATTCATTAACGGAATTTATTATAATTTAAAGTAATTAAGATTTGAGCTAAATACAATTCAAATACTTGTAGGGCTTTGGAAGATGCAGAGAAAGCTATTGAGTTGGATCCAAACTTGCATATATATCATTTTCGTAAAGGTCTAGCATTAAGTAATTTAAAAGTAAGAATACTACTGTATAATGTAACGTTATCAAGAAATTGAAATTTTATTATTTAATTATGATTTAGCGTTATAGAGACGCTGAAAAAGCATTTAAACAAGCATTGAAATTGGATTCTCAATGTTGCCTGCCCCTCAGAGAGTTAATGCTATTGCGAAAATCCGAACTTATGGTATACTTCAGAGTTAAAATAACATGTAAGAAATGTATTTATTTGTATGGTTTTAAAAATATTTACTGTAGGATATAGGATTTGATGAAAAGAAAGCTTATTCAGCTGCTTGTATGTATAAAACCGTTCAAGATGCTGTAAATGCTATCGTAGAAAATAAAGGTGAGTTAAAAAGCTAAATGAATATATTTCAAAAGAGAGTATCAAACTATCACAGTTACATTATAACAAAAACAATTACACATTACTACTAGCAGAAATTGTTTCTTAATTTAGTGGGCGTGAAGTTTGAACTTTATTTTGTTGTAGTTTTGGATGATCCTCTGGATGAAATTTACATGTCGGAAGATGATGATGGCGATGATTATGAATTTGAAGAAGTTCGGAATTCTAATATCAGAGAAGTGGTGACTACTAAGGAAACTACGTCTCATGTGCCAATGTAAATTTGTACCAAACTCAATTTTTAAAATAATGCTTATATCAAATCATTTAGTAGTCACAGTCGACCTTCCGATGTCACTGTTTGGGTTGGAAATATTTTAAACACAATTGAGAATCCACAGCTGCACGCTTTATTTTCCAGGTGATTAATTCTTTTTAAAATATAATTAGTGATACAGTATCTCACTTTTGTTTTTTTTTAAGATTCGGAGAAGTTAAATCAATTAAAGTATTTCGAGAAAAATCTAGAGATGATTGTCACTGCGCTTTTGTTGATTTTAGTGAACCTTCTAGTGTTCAAAAAGTGATGGCAGAACTAAATGTAATTTTGTTTTGAAATTCCATTCTAGCCGGTTGAGGGAAAATTGAACCTTGTTTATAAACTCTTATAATTATGATTTTTAGGGCTACAATTTAGAAGGAAAATACTTGGTATTACGTATCCCACATAAACCACCTTCCACAGATGACAGTGGTGAAACGCAGTGAGTTGAAATTAACTCATTTAATTCTACAGCAATAACTTAAAATTAAGAGTTATCATTTCAGGAATAAACCACCAAGACTACAAAAACAAATATTGCCACCAAACGGAGAATGTTTCTATTGGAGGACAATAGGTAACTGTAAATTTGGCACCAAATGTAATTTTAAGCACATTCCTGAAAACAAGTTTATTGATAAAAAGTAATTAAAAAATATTCATGTACAAGTGCCTTTAAAATAAATGATATACATTTTGTGTCCGAAATGTATAACAGCTTGAGTTATTTGTTTATTTTTGGTTGTAAGTTAAATACGACAAATTTAACAGAGTTCGATAGCTACATTAAAATTACAGTAGATTTAATAGAACGGAACTTAAAAATAAAGTAATAATGACTTAAAAACCGTTTGTACACTGCACAGGTATATCTTTTAAAGACATTGCGAGTATATTGAATGGGTCTGGCGGCTTTACATTATTTGTGTTCAAATTGTTTTTATTCAAACTATAATATTGTCGAGATTTTAAAAGAGATTAGGTGCAGTTTGGTAGTGATCAGTAGTAATATCATGATCAGAATGTATTACTTATGATGCAGCGCGATCTACATAGCAGAGCGGTCGGTCACATAAATGATAGCGGATTGAAAACAATAATACAAAAAGCTAGCAAGGTGAACGTGTGTATTTGCACGTCACCTGAAGCCGGAGCCGTTTTAATTATGTGAATAATGGTATGAATGTTACTCGGCTGCTGATCTTCAGTTATCAAAATAATTTGTAATGCGGCTGTTGACAAAATGATATGGCGACTACTAACACAGAAGACGGTGAAGTTACAGATCCAAATACATGTAAAATATTAATTATTGGAGCCGGGTTAGCTGGTTTAGCTGCAGCCAAACACCTGGTCGAACATGGCATTAAAGACTTCAAAATTTTGGAAGCAAGGAACCGAATTGGTGGACGAGTTATTACAATTCCAATTGGTAAGAACTAACGGCAAGTTTGAATGGGTTAAAGTTGAAGCTGAATTGACATCACACGTTCACTAATAAATTTTTGAATCCAGTACATTCGCTACTGCAATTTCAAATTTTTTATTAGCAACAACTAATAGAAGTTAATTAAACTTTGGCAATATATTAAGTATTTTAAAAACGCTTATGAAGCAACCTTATGATTTTATTGCCATGATTCAACTTGATTCTTAATTATTATGAATTTATTTGTTTACTATGGCTTTGGTTTTGTTTAGGCTCTGTGCAGTTGGAACTGGGAGCCATGTGGATCCATGGAATTTTAGGAAATCCAATCTACGAGATTGCCCTTCGGCATCGGCTTATTAGAGTTAATTTGGAACGAAAGCCTCGTAATGTAATGGCTTGCACTGAACAAGGCCACAAAGTTCCTTTCGTCATTCTAAGAGTAAATATATTTTTATGGTATTTAACTTTTGCCTGTGCAATAATGTGTGTAAAAATGGTAAACATTGTTGACAACGCGAGTACCTGGTTGGTTTTCTTAATCGTGTTTCGATATGCTATTGAATCGTTTAATGAGGTGGTCGTGACAGCTAGATGATTTTAAGCGATTTACGTAACCAATTAATTTGGTTCCGCTTCATACAGTGTTTGTTTTGCATGCCTTTGCTAAATCCTAAGCTGCTGCAAATCAACATTTCAATAATGAATTAAACTGGAAATCCTGCCAAGTAATAAATTGTTCTTTTATAGTTTAAGGAAGTGTATAGTTCAAAACGGCCATATCATTGGTTTGTAGCTTCTTTTTCATTAAAATTACAAATAGTTTTCTTCATTTAGCAATGCAGTGTAAACGGCTTAAGCAATAAATATTTTCCCATTGAGATTTTTTGTCAGACTTTTATATCTGAATCAGATTATAAAAATAGCAAGAAAAATAGTGCGATAGATAATACTGTAAAATATTATCTATTTATCTCAATTGACAGAATTTTTTGCTAACCTATAAAACATTAAAGTATAGTATCAGTTTTTTTTTAACTTATTTTTTTAATATACTGCAATGTATTTTGATTGAAATAAGTTGTCAACACTGTGTGACGTAAATAAATGTTATTGGAAATGCTAAATTCAGATATTCATCAGATTATATGCAGTAGTTCAGAAAAAAACCCCTGCCAAATGTATGCCGTTGTCGTTAACGATCATAAAACGTTATATGACTTTAGAAAGATCATTACCATTATGCAATCAGGAAGTTCTTAAGTGTTAAATTAAACACCGAGGTTATATACATTTGGGGGGTTTTTAAATAAAATTAAAGCAGTTTATTTTTTTTTCGTTGCATAACTTTGTTTAAATACTTAAACGGTGTAATTTATTTAATTAACGTACGTTTTGTAATTTTATCATGTATATTTTAATTTCAGGAGGTTTATCAATGCTACTACTTATTTTTGAAGCGGTGCGAAGAATATTTTCTGTGCAATTTAAATCCACCACCACACATTCGTAGCGTAGGAGAACACTTAGAAAATGATATATCGAAATATTTAGGTGGCTTACCTAAAGAAGAACGACCAATTCGTCGGATGCTGTTTGATCATTTACTAACTCGTGAAACATGCATTAGTGGTTGCAACAGTATGAACGATATCGACTTAGCTGATTTTGGCACCTACACTGAACTTCCTGGAGGAAATATTCAAATCGATTCTGGGTTTTCAAGTGTCTTAGATTGTTTAGTAAAATATTTACCAGAAGATTGCATCTACAAAGAACATACCGTCGACAAAGTGCAATGGCAATTTAGAAATAGTAGTCCTCATAAAAGTACCGAAAACGAGACTCCAGCTAAGAAAGTTATAGTGTCCTGTACTAATGGAAAAGTTTATACAGCCGATCATGTGATTATAACTATTCCTTTAGGAGTTTTAAAAGAAAGAGCAGATCAACTGTTTGAACCTCTACTTCCTCAATATAAACTTGATGCTATAAAACGATTGGGATTTGGCACGATTAACAAAATCTTTTTAGAGTATGAAAGACCTTTTCTGCATCCAGATATCACGGAGGTAGTAACACTATGGGATCGAGCAGAAACACATTTAAACAGTCCTACCTGTTCAACTGCTGATAATAAGGAAGAATCGGCTTGGTATAGAAAAATTTATTCATTTACTAAAATAAACGACGTCTTACTCTTGGCGTGGGTATCTGGTGCTGAAGCAGTATATGTGGAATCTGTGTCTGCAGAGCATATTGCGGAAAAATGTACAGATATTTTGAGAACATTTTTAAAAGATCCTTACGTTCCGAAACCAAAGAGGGTAATTAGGTAAGCTTTTATAGTAAATGTTCCCGTTTAACTTGAATAATAATTTGAGTTTGTCTCAATTTAGAACAAGATGGAACAGTGAAGTGAATACTAGAGGCTCTTACACGTCGATTCCTGTTGATTCTAGTCAAACGGATATAGATCATTTAGCTAAACCAATTTATAGCGTTCCTAGCGATGTTAAGGTAATTATTATCAAGGGTGTTATTCGAGTTAAAATACTGTATATAATACTGTACTTACTGAAATTTTGTAGCCGGTATTATTGTTTGCTGGAGAAGCTACTCACTCAACATTTTATTCCACTACCCATGGAGCTCTTATAAGCGGGACAAGAGCAGCCCAAATATTGACTGAAAAAGAACCTGCTAATGGTATGGCCAGTATTACTGATATGGGAGAAATATCTACTTGGGTACAAGGTATTTCTTTATCTTAAAATGACTGCACGCAAATGTGTATATCCATAATTCAACTGTGATGAAATTGTTGCAGCTTAGCTGAACTTATTTTAAGATTTTAGTTATTAATCTAGAAATTGTAAATGGATTTTATAAGGCAACTGACATTAATTTTAAAAATTAGATGACTTCCAGTGTGTAATTTTTTTACAGACTTTTGTTAAAGTCAAAGTAAAGATAGTGCCATTGTATGTTCGTAATTTTATGCTTACTATATTAAAACTGTCGAATGACATTTTGCTTAAAAAATGTATTTGATAGTTCAAGAAATTCTATAAATTAGGCAGATGCAGTATCGTTATTGGTAATGGTGCTGCTTTTTTGCATTTTCTTCACATTCTTAAGCCATTTTCATTGTAATATTATATACGAGTACTCGTACGTAGTTGTTAAATAAAAATATAACGAATAATAAACTTACAAGTTAAAAATATTAGGCATGCTTGTTAAGCTAAACTTTTTGTATAGTATAGTTAAAGACAAGTTTACTAAGTCCAGCAATGAAAGCTTTAAGAAGAAGAAAAGTTATCATGAAGATAATATATTATCCTAAATAAACTAAATACAGTAATTGAATTAACTTTTAAGTAAATAAACTCGTTAAAGTTACCCATCTTTAAAAGAAATTTACGGATAAATTTTTTAGTCAGGATATTTTAAGTTTGAGCGAAAACTAATTTCTATAGTTTATTGTTAATCTCTAGCTAGGTTTTTTTGACAGCGATTTGTTTTTAAAAAAAGATTTTAAATTTATGAACTTTTCAAACATTCGGTTTACGTTTTTACGTTTGTAAAAATCAAAAATTGAGTACTCAAACGTTATACTGCGAAAGTTTATATAATATTTAGTACTGTCCAGTACATTTTATATGACTGCTCATAGACTTGACAACTTGACATAAAAAGGTGTCACAAAAAGGTGCCCATCTTTATTAAATTGTACTAAATATTTACCAGCTTTCAAAAAGTGTCATTTATAGATGTGTTCATCTTCAACTTGATAAACAGTTAGGAAGCTTTCAGTATGAAATTGCTCATAAATCTTACTTATTTATAAAGTTTATTAACGTTAACCTTTTTCAAGGATTTATAACATCAAAAACTATAATATCCTGGGAAATCAAGTGCAGTTCAATTTATGGATTGCGACGATTACCGATTATGAGCTATAAACTTAATGAAAGTGACGACAGTTTTAAGTATAATTTAGGTGCCTTGATAATTTATAGGGTTGCTTCTGTGGCGCTAACAGAAAAGATCATGCATTTATCAGAAATTAAAAACAAATACGTTAGCATTTACTACGATTAGTCCTGTTGTATTCAAGAATTGATTACATTTTAGTAATAACTGTAACTAAATTGTCTATTAAGAAGATGTTAAAGTTGAGATGTCATTATTCAATGTACAGTTTGTGTGACAATTTCAAAAAGTCATATTAGTTGAATGTTATAGCTACCGAACTAGGTTCTTTCATTTACAGTAATTTATTTGTACATGACTGATTAATATTTACATCATTTGTCAAGGGCATGTTCAGCTGTACTCGAAGTAATCGTTATTTTATTTAATAGTGTAGAACAATAAAATTTAGTATATGGCCGGTTGTAAATTTCTTGATTGCTAATTTGCAGTTGCTATTTAACATGAAAGGTCACCTGCTTGGTTAGTAAACACGTTATTATGAAACGTATTTTTCTATAATTCGGTGATCATGTGTTTAACAAAAACAGCACAGGTCACTATTCGACATTAGTTTTGTTTTTATGCAGCTAAAATACTACAAAATAATCAAAAATGAGAACTGTAGATTTAGCTAATTTAATTATTAGTTTGAGCTATTGACTATAAAGTTGTATAAATTTTTAATTGCGTGCAATAAACTCGTTTGCCACTGAACATTTAAGTTCCTTTACAAAAATAGCTTTAACGGTAATATGTGGATCTTTATAATTTTTTATTTATGTCTCATTGCTTAATATTTGATAGTTTCAAATGTATTTTTAATATTTACATATTGTTTTGTAAACGACTGTAAATTACATTAAAGCAAAAATGCATTAAAGTATCTGGAACGTTTATAAAGTTTATTTTGAATGGAAAAAAACTAATTTTTGTTATTAAGGCAATACAGTATTTGTTGTCGGTGTTTCATAACCATAAAAAAGCGGTTTTCACCAGTTATACACTTTCGACCAGCTACACTAAACGAAATAAACTGTCAATAAAAAATCTAATGAAGGTTAACTTGTCAATTAAAATGTTTATATTTTGTAATGAGTAATATTTAGAAAGCAAAATACGGAAGTTTGTTTTAGGAAAAATGAAGCATTAGAAATCATTTGCCATAAAGAAACAATTTTAACGACATGCTGGTCGTTATGTTACAAAAGTATTCTTCTAAATTATCAGCATATAAATTGTATTAATGAAGTCGCAGTCCATATATTGAGATTGTTTAGCCAGGTAGATATTCAGAATCGGGAGCTGTTTCACTTGCTTCATCGCTTTTTATTTCTAATACAAACTCCTTAAAAGTCATTATATCTACAATGTTCAAATCAGTGTCTATATCGAACAGATCCAAACACAGATCTGGGCATTTACAGTCTGCAACAATGCCGCAAATATTTTTCCCTTTCAATTTATCAGCCAAGAAATTCTTCGCTTTATCAAAATCAGCTGCTGGGTTCAACTCCACTTGTGCCAAACAACATTCGCAAGCCTGAAAAGGCACATGCAGTAACTCGGTCGGTAAATCCCGAATGTTAATGTCATCAACAAACTCCTTGTACCCAAAATCAACAAAGTAAACCTCGCATTGATTTTCATATGCGCCGAGAATTCTTCCTCGATGCCACACAGAAGCGTCGCTCACTTTTGCCACCACCATTTCGCCAACTTCCCGTCGATGATTGTCTCCAAAAAGATCAATTTTTGACTGACAACACTTTTGAATATGCTGGAACAACTGCAACCTACTTTCAATGACAGTTTCGTCTTTAACTATCCTATTTTCACCAAATTCATTAAGTTCAGCAGGCGTTAAGTGAGCGTAGAATCTAATGGGATTGAAGACTTCGGTTACTTCGACACTAAACACTTGGCCGGGAACACAATCAAAACGTTGCGGATGGTCGATTTGGTAAGTAATTTTTTGCTTGTGTTTACCCAGTTCATGCGGCTCATCGTGAGAAAATTTACAGAAGACTCCTCGACGACATCTTTTCCCAATTAACTTAAAATGACATATATGATCCTGTTTTGATTGGTGGCCTGTAAGAGCTACACCAGCATCTCCAACATCCACATTGTAAGAGTTTCTTCGGGAAGTATAATCATCTTTTGACGGATTAAATTCGTCCATTTCTATAATATTAGTAAATGAGTAATAATTAGCATGTCGTTACGCAAAACAAAATTTATATACAGTACAAACCATTCAACAGTTAAACGCCACAAGCTGTCAAGTTGACAACTTTTCAACAAAAACGTCTGTAATTTTAAAGCAAAGACTATTAACTTTACTAAGTCCAATACTTTAATTGTAATACTGTAGTACTGTACCTACACACTGCTTCAAAACACGGTGACCAATCGTCTATTATTTACGATAAACTCACTGTAATTTGGACTGTTTTGTTTGGTACCGTACAAAAATCGTTGTCGTTCCCATTCCAAATAAGCAATGCAGCCTACAGGTCTTTGAATTTTGAACTTTTCCATAAGTTCCACTTCAATATGATTATTTTATTCCTTACACTAAAAAAAGTCAAAGTTTTATTTTCATTACTTAGAAAACTAAATAAACTCAAAAAAAAAGATCAGCAGTGACATATAATATTCATTATTATTCCTTAGTAAGTTGCTGCCACCAAGCGGTATAATCTCTTTTAAAATAATCGTTCACTGTTTGAATTTTCTAAAGTGTACTGTAACTTTGAAATTTTTAAATTGAATTATAGTGTAGAAATTTTAAATTATAAAAGTAGCTATCATTTAATAGGCATTAACTGAATCGTCATAAAGTGTGAGCTTGGTGACACTGGTTATGTCATTCTTTTTGATAAGAATTTGCATCCTTCTGTTATTTTTGCTGTAGAAGTTTTTAAATTTAACATTTTAAAAACAATTAACTATAATTTAAATCAACACAAACATAATTTGTTTATAAAATAAATTAAATCAGATATTTTTGGCAAGTGAGACCTAATAAACTGAAACATCTCCAATTATGGCTTTTCCCATTGATTATGCATTATTATTGTGACAAAATCGAATTTCTTTGTTAACAAAATCAGCTCAATGCAACAATCGGTTTTATCCAATCTAGTAGTAATCAAACGATTTATATGATAAGTTGATAATTATTTTATGACATGAATGATTGCTTATTTGTGTGTTACCATAAGACGGGTCTTAGGATATCCATTGTTTAAAAAACCGTAATTAATCTAAAAAGTCGTATGCACAGTGTCATCATGACGTTGCGATTACCTTGTCACTTGAATTACAGGAGAAAAAAAATAGTTATTGTCTTCTGAAGATTCTCACGAATTTGCTGACTTTCAAATGAAGCGAAACTAATATCTTTGTTGTATTTTATAGTTCCAATTTTTTTTTTTTTTGTTGTACAGCATTTTATTTTATTATTATTTTTTTGAATGTTAATCTTTACAGGTTTTATGCATGTACATGTATAACGAAAGTGTAATTAGGAAATGATGTCAGCAATACGATCATTTATTACTTTTTGAATAAATCCAAAGTTAAGATCACTTAGGATGATGATGGCAATATGTTGCACCGGAAATGCAGTAAAATCTAACTATTAAAAATAGTAAAATAAAAGATAAGAATTTATTTAAAATGAATAAACATTTCTTTTAAACGGTTAAATTAATTGTTTGCATAGTTATTAGATTGATTACATTCAATGTTTATATTTATTATCTGCAATTAAAAAGATGTTTATCAATTGATAGCAAAGAATAGATTATTTAAACCGATTATTTTCTTTTTACAATTGTGGTATACAAAAATAATACCTAGCGGTTAAAACATACCTAGTTTCTGCGGTTAAATTTATTCAAAAGTTTTAAACACATCTTATAAAGTTATTCAGTTTAATCCTTATAGGTTTTCAATAGTTACTTTACGGTTTAAATAATTATTAAACTGGTAATTGGGCGGCTGTGTAAATAAATGTGATTTTTAAATACAGTTTCTCATAAAGTTAATAGACATTTTAATAATATACAGTACTTATATTTCAATTAATTTATACAAATAAATCTTTAAAGCTTACATTAAAACTTCAAATTTTTATATTGCAAACTTAAGGGATTACGGATTTTTTTATTTAATTTTTTCATTAAAATTATTTTTTTTTGTGAATGCCATTGAAACTTTAGTGCTTAAAAACCCTAAATCTTAATTATAATTTGATTTATTAAATTAATGCTGTTTTTAGATTTATTTTAAAAAATTTTAGACTGTTTTTGGAAGTTTTATTTGTTTTTTAATGTATTTAATTTGACGTAAACATCCTTTTTCTTTTGATATTTTGTGGAACAAAATCACTGGACACCAGAAGTGGTTCCAATATGAAACTTTAATCATACCGGTAATAAATGCTTCATAGACCTTGATTAAAATTAAAACTTTAAATGTTTATATATCACGTGAATAAAATGATGCATATCAAGGTTTGAGAAAATTATACAACACTTTTTTCCCATTATGGTGTCAAGTCCAACAATTATTATTACTAGAATTTTCTATTGATTTTGAAAATTGTTTAACTGAGACTCTGTAGTTTCCTAATTTCGTAAGTTAAAATTTGTATAGAAACATAAACAAAGCTTAATTATTATAACATATGAGTTTATTAAATTTTACAGGTTTTTTTTGTATTGAAATAATTTCAATTCAAACCAAAAATTCCCATCAAAATTCTTTATTTAATGAATTCAATTGTTAAATACTGCAAATAGCAAGTAAACGATAAACAAAGAAATTAGTGGTTGTCACTGAGTGTTTTAAAAACTGTATTATAAATAAAAAAATGAAAAGAATTATTCAATTTCAATTATTATTCAATGCAATATAATACTTGTATATTGACATTCAAAAAAAGCGGTTTACACCAGTTTGTTTTGTATACTTTCGACCAGTTACAATGAGGTAAACTGTCAATCTGATGAAGGTTAACTTACCACTTAATAATATAATGTTTACATTTATAGTTCCAATACGGTGTTATTTAAATGTTTTCAAAGTACACTGTAGTTCTGTACTGTATTTCTCATTAAATGTAAATCACAAGTCGTTGTTAGTACAGTATCTCATTTAAATATACCGCTTCTAAATTTGAATGTCTTCTTATTGTTAGATGGAGCCACCACATGGTATCAGCTGGCGACAAATTATGCTGACGATTTCAGGATTTTTTTGACGTACGGTGTTTATAAAAGAAGCAGCTAAAATTGCTTTCTGGTGAAAGTGAGAGTCGTGAAAGTGTCGGGTAACATCTTTTTAGCTGGCTGAATAACGACGAGAAAAGAAATTTGCTGAAACTATCAACCTGTCTGAACGAGTAATCACGGAAGACCTGTTTTTGCAAGTACAATAATTAATTGTGTTCTTCAAAGCATCTGCTAGCAACCGCATATCGACTACATCATTCTGATCGCTGTCGCCGCCACTGTTTTCGTTTTCTAACCCTAATCATATCATCTTGATATATCATCCATCAGTTCCAAGCTAAAAACAACCATGGCCATTCGAATTTTCTTTAAAATGAAACATTGTTTGACGTTAATATTTTGTTTAATCCAATTAACTAGTTGTCAGTTAGATGAAATTGGTTCTACTTCGGGGCCACCAGAGCAGCCGGTTGACGAAGGTGCCGGCGGCAGGACCATCATTATTTCTGTGAAAACCAAAGGGTTAAGCTGTATTACCGAATCCAACGTACCGTGCATCTACGCAAGTAATCAGAATTCGACACTAAAATTAACGGTGGAGAATGTGTTTCATCGTCGGCTATGGGTGGCGGTTACTCCGCAGAAACCGAACCAGATCGTTGCCCATGATAAGTATGGGGCTCCTGTGTGCGACTCAACTTTAATGTCTGAACCTAAGCTGTTGGAGCCCGAAGCTATGGTGTATAGGACCGAAGTGGACATGAGTTTTTTTATTCCAAATTCCACTCTAGGCGTTTCGCAGCTCGATTATTATTTTTGTCTGAATTCTTCTCATCCTAATGGCCAATGGGTCCACCAAGGAGACGTCAAGTTTAAAGTTAAAAGGTAAATAACTCGCAAAATATAACATTTACAATTATGAAATTACCTAAAGTCAATGCACGAACAAAAAAATATATTTTTAATGGTATAAAAAATTTAAATTAATTATTCATTATGCAAATTTTATACCGGTACTGTTATTATAGTAATTATTGTGATGTTTTGAGTCTGCTGGATATCTAAATTCTAGAACGAAGGGCGGCGTCGTGCTTCAAAATGCTTGAAAGTACGAGATTGAACCGTTTTTTTATATTTAAAGCTTGTACTTGTGCCAAATATAGATGGGAATGGGTGACCTAGATTTTCGAAATTAATTGAAGAGATGGCATTTAAATATGGGACAGACTCCACACAGCTTATTCTACGAGTATGGTTAGCAAAATTACAGTAATCGATCTGCCAGATTGTATGCAAAAGACTGTAGTTAAATCTTGTTATAATTAAAATTCTACAGACATCTCAAGTAAACAGTTGGAGATACAGACAGTCATAAAAAGAACCTTAACCTAAAAATGTTAGTGCAGTATTGTCTTGTAAATGGAAAAGATGGTAAAATCATGTGCCGTCGCCGCTATCGGTATCATGCACCAAAAACAGACTGCGGTCAAATTGTTTGACATGAAGTAAACGTTTGGCCGTTTGGTAATAATTTATATTGGACAACTAAGCTTAACTTATTCAGTATTTGAGTTTGTTGCGCAATGTCAACAAATACAGTATTTTGATATTTAAACTTGCTAAGTAAATTAATCGAGATAGCCGAAGAAAGCCAAATTACATGTCGGCCCTGGCTACGGGCAACTTAGCATGCTTAGCAGGAAAATTCACATGGTATCGTCGATTTACATATTGGCTTGTTATTATGTTATGCGTGCTTGAGTTACTTAAAATCTGTACAGTGTAATTGCACTGTATTAAAAATTAGATTTATCTGCAATGTTTTCCTTGAGAAGTTCAGCTGGTTGACCTCCGAGTGTGTTCTTTGCTTGATGTTAACACAGTATTGCAATACAGGCTTGAGATTCAGTAGAAATTTCGCGTGTGCAACTTTATTTCGTGCGTTTAAAAATATATTTTTTTTCTTTTGATATAATTGCGTGTTTAACATTGAATATTAACGGAACGATTATAAATTTCTTGTATGCAATAATACACTAATTAGATACCGGTATTGAGAATAGTATTGCGTAGAATTAAAACTTGTCTTTATCTGTCAATGTCATTGATAAGTTTCAGTTTGCTTTTACAGCACTTTTAACGGTCAATTCTCGCTTTTATCAATGAAGCAATATTTTTATTGTTTGTAATGTTTAATTGTTTATTTATAGATTTTAAAGTCTAAAAAAATTGCTTAGAAGCTGGGTAGAATAGAACTAAAATAAAAAGATTTCAATGTCATGCTTAACTTGTATTTTTAATGTTTACTTAAGTTTATTGATTTTAAAATTTTCTAATTAAAAATTATAGTTATTGCAAAATCATTGCTTACAAAATGCAATGTATTTTCACTTATTATTTACGGAAGTTGAACTACTTTTTTTTTGTTGCTCTTCCAAGTTCCAGTTGAGTAGGTTTTTTTTTAATGTGTAATTGATGACGGGAAAATTCGGTGTAAAATAAGTCGCAGTTTTTAATCAATGATGATCAGACATTTTATTTGCCGTGATATTGCTAAATGTTGTGTAAACATTGCTATTCAATGTTTTGATGCTGTGAGGCTTTATTCAGTAATGACTGCTTTATTATACTATAATTGAGTGCTAGTAGTGCATACTTTCTGCAGCATTTCAGTTTCGCCTTTGACTGAAATCTGCATCGAGTCTTTTATTATTGCGTCATTCGTTATTGTTTGACGGGTAATTGCAGCTAGTAAGATATTAGTATTAAATATTCTCTTCCGGCCAGTACTTTTGAATAAACTTAACTTTCATATACTGTATCTATGCAGATTTTTCTACATGAAATTAGAAAATCTTTAATGTCAACTAACACAATGAGAGAGGTCAACAACTGGTTTCTATTGCAAAACATTCTTAGACCTGGAACTACTGTATTAGACAGTATTATGTCTGAAAAGGAATGCGATTGCAATATGTAAATAAATTACATTAAAAAAAATAGCAGCTGAGCTGTTGCAATAAGTTGTTTTCGTTTGTCAACATTAATCGATGTTAGTAGGGTTGTACTGTAGTTCATCATATTGTCATTACAATTATATCGATTACTTAACGAGTTTTTTTTTTTATTTAAGACATATGGGTGTACTGTTAAGATAATTTCAAACGTCTGTTTCAAGTTATGAATTAAATGGAAATGCGCACTATCAGTCACGATGAAAAAAAGATCAGAGTCTATGGGAAGCAATGAGTTTCGAATGACATTGAAAAGGCACTGTGCGCTATAGAGTATAGACTCGTTATCTTCTTTGCATCATGCCTGAAAGAATGACAGGGTTGGTTTAGCTGCACAACAATACGTTTGACATTTGAATATACCGGATGATTTTCTAAATTAGAACCATACTTATCTTCCTTTGCATAGAAAGAAACGAGACAAATCGTCATTGGATCTGATAAGATTTAGTCCCGTTTGGTTATTGGCACTGTGATAAAACAGTGTTCCAATTTAGAAAATCACTTGGTGTTACAGTATATGATCGATTTTGGAATGTTATCAAGTCGTGTATTTTCATCTAAATTATTGTATTTAAATTCGACAACAAAAATTGGTTGCACTTTTTGGTTTTACAAATAATCATTTATGCATTTAATTTAACTTATAACATTGCGTAATGCACGTGTTTTAATAAGTGTGTTATGCAAATCAGTAAACTGAACATAAAAAAATAAAACCATATTCAAAGGTGTATTTGTTTAACCTACTTTTCTAAGTTTATGTTGTGGCTACATTGACTGCTGTATAATAACAGTGCTTATGATCGGATATATGTAGTTTTGTAAATTATTGGTGTAGAGAGATGTAATTTGCTGTGATTTGAGAGATTTGTTTTTGTCGGATTTTAAAAGAAAATCTCGGGTGCTATTGAACAGACTATTCCACTTAATTCTGTATGATGAGGGATTCGTTTAGACTTATTTTTTGCTGTTGTTGCCAGTGAGTTTTATAATTGCGTTGAAAGCTAAAGTTATGTTCGGTACTATACTGTTCATGCCCTGGTGCATTTTATAGTACTGTAACTTATTTATTATGTTGGTCGAATAAAATTGTTTTATTTATGATCATTGGCAATGTGATTGCGAGATGGAAAGTTTATAAAGCCATAAATCGCGAGTCCGATTTGGTGTAACCGACATTTTTATTAAAAATTGGCTACATTTTGGCATAAATTTTCAGACTAATTTCACCATGGTTTCAACTTTTGGAATAAGTCTGTATTTTTTTTTGTTGCAAAGGGTTATATATATTTTATGCGGTATGTATTTTCTTGGTAACATTTCCCAAATAATTTTAGCTCAAGGCGGTCTATATTTGAGACTGACGCACATTTCAAATTTTTGAACACATTTTGGTCATTAAAACATGCAAACTGGCGTGAAGAAATTTTGCATAATAGGTGTATTTTATCGTTCAGAAAGCAATAATAATAATGTTTTATAGATGAAGTTAAAATGCAGTTTCTCACGCTTTTTATAGTAAGCCAAGTTGTTAACAAAATAGGTTTATATCATTTTTATTGACAGCAATAATAGTCGCATCAACGTACTAAAACAATAATTAAAAGTAATAATTGACATGTACAAGTATAACATCAAACTTAAGAAATGTTAAATTATTTTAGGCCATTATACGACCTTGTTAATTTTGTAAATAGTAGTTTTTTTTTGCAATGTCATTACAGTAATTACGTTAACGTATTTTAATCAACTCGTTGATTGTTTATTTGTACTGGAAAACGTTTTTAATTTAACGTTTATTTTGAATTGCACTTTATACACAACTTGATAGTAACAGTGCAACGGTTTCCATGACGTTATTACTGTACGTGAACATAAAACACTTTTTTCCTCCAGATACTAATTTTGCATTTTTTCTTCGTATGTGTGTAATAAATTGATTATTTTCCACAGTACTTGTCCATTTACTGTACAGTGGACGTGAAGCACACGTTAAATCCGAAACCTTTTGCGTTGTAAACACAACGTCTAATGATATTTTCGCATGTTCAGTGTATTAATATTTTGCGACGTAACAAAATACGTCATCGTTACTTGCACTGTTTATAATGCTGATGTGATTTATTTTTGTGCTGATTTGAGCTTGTGTTATCGTTCTTAAGAGTATGAAGTTATGAGTCATTGTTGAAGGAAGTGCTGCAATAATAATTCTAGCATAGACTGATTAGCAACTTAAGTTTTATTTCGTTAATTACAACACTGCGACGTCACTAGCAATAATCGCAGGTTCTCAATCTTTTATTATGACTCTGAGATGCATGACACATCTTATTGTATTTTAAATTATGAACTTAATTGAGGTTTAAGTATTACATTTTATTTTGCATTTATTTATCAAACATCTTAGCTAATCTGATAAATGCTTTCCAAATGTGATTTAATTTTATCTCATAGCTTTTGTTTACCACATGCATCGTTTAGGAATTGCATGCAAAATTAAAATTACCACTCTTTAGTTCTGAAGGTCATCTGAGCTATTTACAGTAATGGAAATTTATGTTGAATCTTTTTTTACGCATATTTTAAAAGATATTACAAGGGCAGTGCGTACTGCTTATTGCCAAATCGAAATTTTATCATTACATTAATTTTTAAGTACCGTACTTATTTATACAAAATAATTCGACAATATTTAAATTTTTAACTTTAAGCAGAATAATTGCATGTAGCATGGGGTTTTAATTTGGCATTGCGAAACGTTATGCAAGTTCATTATATTAATATGACGTTTAAATCATTAGTTGACATAGTATTGACAGCTGCTGCCATGCATTTCCGATTTTTTTTACATGACATTAGCTTAAACATGGGGTGTAGCTATTACATTTTTTCTGTGTTTAATGGTTTTTATGCAAACCTTTTACCTAACAAGTTGTATAACTTATTAACATAGTGTTGTTCTATGTATACTGTACTTCCTGTATAATAATACTCAGAAACCAAAATAAAAAAACTAGCTCTTTTAAACCTAGATTTAAAATTGTATTGCATGATGAACAGTTTGGCTTTTGAAACTCATTCAAGCATGAAACTTAATTACTATCTTTTAGTTTAAATGTTGCGTTCAATTGTTTGAGCCGTCGAACGAGTGTTGGAACTTAAAGGGGGTGAATGGGGGTTTATAAATTTAAAACGCTTTTTATTTCTAAAGGGTGTATACAATTTTGTCGAGCGGAGAATTGATGTCATTGTCAGCTTATAATAATGTATTTGTTTAAAATGAAAAATTAGGAAATGCCGTAAAAACGTCATTCGAAATATGAATTAACGTACAGTACCTTGAGTTTATGGAATCAATATAATATTTTCTTTTTTTTTACGTGGATTAAAATATGTTTTTAATTGCTAAGTTTAACTTGCGCAATAAAAATACTGTAATAATTAGGAAGGAGGGAAGGAACGTGAAAACGTTTTACATGGTAAAACCATTAACTATTTATCAACCGTTTAGCATCTAATGATCACTTATCGATCATTAAATTCTATCAGTGAAAGCATTGACATAAGTTTTATCAGTTTATATTCCACGATTAATTAACACCTTCAAGAGCGTGATTTGCACGTCAAACGTATTTTAATGATGGAGTTGAATTACGCACTTAAATTTTTGTCAAGATGACTAGATAAATTCACTTTAGTAATTAACCATTTTTGTAATTGAGTAATAATTGTTGAATATAATCAGCCAAAAGTTGTTTAACATTTTTAGTGCTATGCCCACCTAAACTTTAAAATTTTTATGTACTCCTAACATACAGTATACATAATTTCTAATATTTAAAAATTGAATTATTCACTCAAGAAACTTGAATCAATTATTAAGCAATTATTAAGCAAACACGTTAAGTAAATATTTTGGATATCGAGCCATTTTTGAATTGCCTCCTTTTACAATCAAACTGTCCACCAGTGGGTCGCAGGTCTTACGTTGGGAAACACTGGTATAGGCAGTAAAATGTGGTTAGTTGACTATACATGTCCAATTTTATAATGTAAAGCTGTTTAATGCATTTCTAGAGACTGGACATTAGTTAATTGAAATTGCTTCCTATGAATTAGTGACAATGTGAGGTCTTTGACACGTCATTGGCACATCATAAGATATAATTCACTGTTTTATGGGTATACGTAATCATTATTGTTGATGAAACTTTATTGTTTAATGAATTTGTCATGGTGTTCAGAAATTCAGGATAAATTTGAGATGAGCTAACTTAATGACATCATGGCTTCCAATGATATTGACAGAGCGTATTTGCATATCAAAACAACTTTGTTTTTCTAAAATGATATTTGAAACGTAAGTTTAACCTTTTATCGTTCTTCCGCTGTTCCTTTCACTTTCCTTTGGCGTAATCGTCTCATTTAACACGTTAATTGGCATTAGTAAAATTCCTAAGTCTAAACTTACAAGTGTTTGCCAATTGTGTTGTTTTATCTATTCATCAGTTCATGTACTGTACTTGTAATAGGGAAATTGTAAACTAAATTATGTTTTAGAGAAATGGTGTTAATGATATTCGTCTGTTGTGTGGTGCGATTAATCTTTAATAATTAATTACCAACTGGTGTCTAATTAGTTATTGTTTTCCTGAACTTCTTTGTTTTGATGTGCAGGTTGTTGATTCAGCGCTGCGTTTGCTTTTTGGATTTTACGACCATTGTTTGACACATTTAAAAAGCTTAAATTAAACTTGCAAATCTATGCACAACTTTTGCTTTCATGGTAATTGCTATATTAGTGGATGTAAAAAATAGAAGTAGAGTGGAATTACTTCAAGTAATGACGCATTGTTTATTTTTAATTGATTGAGAACATCTGAGCTGAATGAAATTGGATTAAATGTCAGTATTTAAATTGTTTTATTAACAATTGTTTGGTGTGATTAAAAACTTAATCATTTAGACTTTGTGGTGACAACTAAAACGTTGTTTCAATTAAATTTTTCTAAACTCTAAAGAACAAAAAAAAGGAGTTGACTTCTAATTAAGAAGTTTTATCATTGTCATGATGTTAAAATGATTGAAATATGGGGTTTACTTTCTAAAGATAACGAATAATTGGTTTTATCTGTATAGACATCAAATTATTTCTTTAATCTGAGCATTGGTAATCAATTGTCTGTAGAATACAATATGTATGCCATCGACCTATCAATTCATTTGCGTAGGTTTGGTTAAACCGGCGAGTTCTCGCCAGTTTTATCGCGATTTTTTTAATATAAACGCCGTCCTGAACGATTCTTAAGTTTATTTTGATAAGTCTATGTGGACTATTAACCCATAACCGAGCATTCAACTCTTGTATTTATTAGCAATATTGTCGATATTCTAACTCCTCCTACCTCTCGTAACAGGCTCTAGAAACCTGGCAAGAATTGTAATAGCTACTTTGGAGAACAACTTTTTGGTATCCTAGTGCCGTAAAATTAATGTTATGGCTATTCTTGGACCAGAATTGCGGTATTATCTTTCTTGTGAACTACATGGCTACAAATAACTGAAATTGGTTGGTAAATTTGGTAACAGATGGATGCACTTGATTGAAATTACTTTTGGTTACATTGTTTAAATTGAAACACAGCACTGAACCAGCAAGTTAAAGTGAAATTCAGCAAAAAACGTTGCTTATAAAATGTTTTGTTTAGTTTTACAAGAAACTTCGATTTTATTTTAGTAGTTTTGTTGAATTTTGCTATTTTTTTAAGCAGATTTTTTAGTTGAATAGTATTTATTTACTTAAAGTGCATTTGACTGGATTTATAAACTTTTTTATTTTGTCGTTAATAGATTTTCTGTAGTTAACTATGTAGACTTTTTTTGTTGCAGTATTTTTGAAATCGCTTTTGGTATAATCTTATCTGCAGTATTTTAAATTGCTTAACTTTTTAAGCTGTGCTTGTTACCAACTTTCACAGTTTACGTCCGTTAAATTGATGATTGGGATTATATTTGTTTTACATCACACTTTGCTGTTAACACTATTTTTTTTGGTTTAATCGATCGATAGAGGATATAAATTGCGATTCATTTAATATTTTGGAAAGCTTAAAGGTTTTTTTTATAATATGGCTTTTGGAAAATGTGCCCAATGGATTTCCAGTAAATCAACAAATTCAAAACATAAAAGTACAGTATTTTAGAGGGGTTTTTTTTCCTAAGAGAACGTATCAAAATGTAATGGGGATTTTTTTTTATATATAAAATGGGTCTATGAATGTCATTATAAGTATAGTTGCGGTTTTCCTTTCGCTTAGGTAAACTAATCGATAATTGTTACGCATGCGCGTGAAAGGCGTTGACTGTTATAAACATGTTTGTAGACTTTATGGTTGTTTCAATTTAGCACATTGCAACCGAGATGTAGTATTAATTTGCACCGTTACTAAAGTCAAGAATTTTATTACTATCAATGTTATTAATTAGTTTGTTTTAATGTTTACGTAGAATCAAGCTGAGTTGACACTGAGAGCAAAAGTCGTTTTGGTTTTTTAATTTTGTATTTATATTTTAAATGTGTCAGAAAACCGCGGCGTTTGATATTAGTGTTTTAACAGTAAATATGGTTTCTTAATATTTTTCTGCAAAGCAATGGCGTCAAGTACAGATTTGGTAATAACAAAATATTTGAGGTCACTTTTTGTGTGTGCTACTTACACAGCACAGCCAGTTTGTTTGGTAAATTGATATTGTTTTTAGTAATAATAAAAAATGCGGTATTATATTACTAATTTATACGTAATTCTGTCTACATCTGTTTTTTTAATAATATAGTGATGAAATTACACTTTCGAAGTTATTTTGAAATTAATTCTGGTGGTTAAATCAGATTTATGGCTGGAATTTTGTTTTTCTATGCAATATTTTAACGTCATGTCATCTTTGAATTAAGGTTACCTAATATTGTTATTGAAATTTATTACCATTTATTTAAAAGTTGCAATCAATATTACAAATCATATTGTAAGATAGTTATTTCAATAGACAGATATACTGCATACTGAAATAATTATCAACAAAACTAAAGTTAGTGTGTTGATGTGAAAGAGGATATGTCTGGCGATTTAATTCGCTTAGTCTGATACTGGGAGTAAAAAAAACTTAAATTTCCGTTAATTTACAGCACACATCTTTGGTTACAATTAGATGTAAATGAACTTTAGAATAGGATTGAGAGTAAATTTGAAATGTTGTTACTATTGTACTGTGAATTTACACTTAAAAACTGTATTACGCAGCTACAGTATTACTTAAGAGTATTTTTATTTGCTGATCAGTTTTCAGTAATTATATTTAGTTGATTTTTCTTATCTTTAAAAAACGCACATGTAGTTTTTCTAAATTTTATTTTTACAGTAACTGGTAGTGAAAAGGAAATTTTATTTTTTTTTATTAAAAAATGTAATAAAAAATGATTGTCCTCTTTGAAATGAAATTGCATTTTACCTCTCACGCTTTCATGTCACGAAACGATTGTTAATGTGAAATGCAATTGATATATTAAACATTTGTGATTCCTAACTGTGTTTGTTTTTAAACACAGTGTGCGATTTCATCATAAACAATAGATGGACAATTTACTAAGTACAATATTTCATTGTTAACAAATGCTCGTTTACATTATATTGTTGACATCAACTTTTACTTTTCAAGCCATTTGGCTCAAGTCTACTACATTTTTCTTAGAGTTGTGACTGAAATTATACAGCACTATATTATTATATGACAGTGTGTCATTTAGTAAATTATTATTAATTTGTTCATTCAATTAGAAATCACGAACACGATTCCTTATTAATTTATTGCGCTGTTCACTAAGTTTTCTACAGTAGGTGTTGTTTATCTTGATTTATTACCTTGAATAAAACCTAATTAGCATACAGTACCTGTACATGTGAAATACTGAATGTTAATATTTTTTATTTAATTTTTACGTATTCATAAAATGGGCGTTTATTTTTCGTATTTAAATAGAAATAATTATAGTGAAACGCAGTCTAGTTTGCATTAATTTGTTTACATTTTTGTTAATAAGTGAAGAAGCAATATAAATGCAGTATTAAGGATTGACAATCAGTACTGTAACTTACTGTATGTTTGCAAATGTTTTCAAAGCAATTTAAAGCAATGCTAAATGTGGTTGGTATGCATATCATTAATTTTGTGACATTTACATACAGTATATTGTATTTGATTAATTCTCGACGTAATTATAGTATGTCTCTGCATTGATTACTTAACATTGCGGTTTTTAGAAGATTGAAGCTTATTGCTAATTTATTCAGTACTTTGTTTGAATAAAAATGAATACGGTTAGGCTGTGTTCCAAATAGACTAAGCAAAACCAAGAGATACTACACAGTAAAATCCATTGTCAAAATTTTGATTGACTTGCGAGTGCAAAGATCTCATAAAATTGCAACTGAATGAATTTGTAAAGCGATATTATACCGTTACGTGAAACAATCGAGACTTCTTTTAGTTGATGATCATTATTGATGTGGCAAAAATAAAATTGTGTCGCCCAATAATTGCAAATAAAATAATGCATGCATTGGAAAATGTCTATAATTCCAGTGGTCATATTCCACCCGCATTAAGCTATTGTCATGCAAAACGAACTTGATACAGTAGTGCAGTATGTAATCCGGTTTTTTGACATTGTACAAATTGTCCCGCTTTCAACCGGCTTTTGAATACAGGTTTAAACCTGATTTCAGAATATTTTAATCTTGTCGAAAATAATAAACGACACGGACATCTTGTGTGATGAAATTTTAATCTAGAGAGAGCGCGATACGTTGTATTAAGTTTAATGGCTTATTGTAAATTGAAATAGTTGTAAAATAAACTGGGTAACCATCAGTCATTTATTTCGAAAATTCTCAGGAGATCAAAAACCATTATGCGAGCTGTATTAATCGACACAATTATTTACTATGGAAACGACTGAAATAGTATTTCATCTAAACTTTTCATCGTAATTAGCGTCATCAAGCTTAATTAAAGGACATTTAACTCAGACATCTGTATAAATCAATTTTGTAATTAACCAATTGAACAATTAACCTAATTACTCACAGCTTACAGTATTTCCTTTGCCACGTTTAGTAAGTTTTAAAAAAAAACTCATTTTTCTGTTTACTAATCGGTATACCCGTCTCGAATTTCTAATTTTCCATTAACAGTAGCGTTCTGCAGGACTTCTTTAAACCAGTTCCATTTAAATCTACATGTGCATTCTTCAGTATTGTAGATTAGCAAAATAATGCCTTCTACCTTGACCTTAAAATAAACTTAAGAAACGTTGCTAATTTTTGGTGACAATTGATTTTTATCGTTTTCCCTACACTTTCCCTCCCTTTAAAAGTAGTAAACTGGTTTATTATACGAATTTGAGGGTCAAAACTATTATTTAAAAATGTACTGTAGTTACTGAGAGACCAGTAACAGTTTGTTTTTTTCAAAAATTGTCTATTTAATGGTCTGTTTTGTTTGACAACTAGGCCAGTACTGTACTTGTATATTTGGGTTTTTATTTGATTTCCGTCAATAAACAAGTGCACTTCAATTTTAGTATTACATGTATTGTGTTATACAGAATAAGGATAAGTACTTTCCCGTACAATGATTGTATAATAGACTAATGAGGTTTGATGAGAGAAGGGTTTGTTGTAAAAACTGTAGGGTCCACTTTTTTTTTTTACTTTGAACAAGGTGACTTTTGAAGAAGGTGACCTTAATTATATGGCGATCTTGCTCAGCTGGAAGTATGTTATGGGGTTTTATTGTGGTTAGACCAGTGTTTCCCAACCTTTTTTGTGCTATGCCCCACCTAAGCTGTTGTATGCCCCCCCCTCTCATATTATAAGTTGCCATGAAGTTAACATAAACTTTGAAAAAATCCATTTTCAAATTGCCCCCCTGAATAATCAAAATGCCCCCTTGTGGGGCGGACGCCCCACGTTGGGAAACACGGGGTTAGACTAAGCAGCTAAATCAGTGTTTCCCAACCTTTTTTGTGTTATGCCCCACTTAAGCCCTTATAAACGTTTGTATGTCCCCCCTCATATTATAAGTCGCCATAAGGTTAACGTAAATTTGAAAAAAATTATTTTCAAATTGCCCCCTTAAACAATCAAAATGCCCCCTTGTGGGGCGGACGCCCCACGTTGGGAAACACGGAGCTAAATGGTCGTTTTTACTTTATTTGCTTGTGTTCTGCTGAGAATTCTTTGAAAGTACATAAACTGTGAAGCTTCCGTATAATTTGTTGTAGTAAACATCGGTTTGATCCAATGACACATTTGTAATTATACAGTGAACCAAAACATCACATTAAAGTTGGCGGAACTCTACTGATAGTTAAAATATTCAAGGACTTTTTTTTGATAACGAATAAATTGAAAAAAAGAGAATTCCTGAAATTTGCAGAAGTTTCATATACTGAACAATTACATATTCTTTTGTTTCTCTCGTAACCCAATATTCACAAACACGTCTTTAATTGATTCTGTACTATATGGTACACGTGATTAAAGTCAATTTTATCAAGGTTTGCTTTACTAAAATATTGCAAATCTTGTAAGATAAAGTTTAATTAAGAAATGCAATTGAACAGACTACAGTTGGTAGTTTTTGTAAGATTAGCAATATTACGGGTCGTAATAAGTTCGCAATAGTTCTAGGAACACTTTTATGTCGCAATTTATATCATTTTCATAATACTGTAATATAATGTAATTTATGAATTATGCTTCAATTTCTTTTGACATTAACCGGTAACGTAAAGATATGCAAATTTTCCGCAATAATCAAAAAATGCACACATCTTATAACTTTCTGTCACAAGATGTTTACTTTTTTGTGCATATACTGTATAAGTTTATCATGGCAATAAGCTACTCATATGCGATTATTAATATTTGCATAAATAAAAATATCTGTTTTGTTTATAACTATAATTTTATAGTGTAATTTTATATTGGTTCTCAAATTTTCTTGGACGAGACTTCGTTTTTAAAAAGAAAATGTTAGTTGTCGCATCCAAATTCTTCAGTATTTTAGAGGCCCCAAAATGCAATACAAGATCCAGTAGATTTAATCTGCCACACATACAGCAAGTCAAATAAACCGTATTGAATTTTCTGTGACCCGCAATTGTCTTAGGTTTTGGGTATCATAGAGAAGGGTTTCAGAGAACAAAGTCTCCAAAGTTTAGTTAAAGTGGAATAATATTTACTGTATATTAAAATGCTGTGTTATGAACTTGTGACTCTCAGTAGTTGATCTGAGAAAGTACATACTGTATGCACGAATATATTACGCAATCAATTCTACTGGAGAAGTAGGAAGCCACTGTATATTATTTCCAAGTGGTAAAAAAATATAAAAAACATTTAACCTATCGGTACTTTCGATTAAAAATTTGGCATTGAAATTTGGCATTTGATATTGACTTTTTTTTACATTTATTTACTGCACAGTTAAGTTAAATAGTTGTGTGTTATTGTACTTATGATGTATTTTTTTAAATGTAATTTGTAGTGTGTCGGCGGTCGGTTCTTATGTACCATCTGCTATTGTAACAGGTATTTTGCCATTAGAGGAGAAGTCAACCATCGATTCCAATGGAGGCATTAATCTTCCAGCTAATAAGGATACCCCATTACTCCTTTTTGGATTTAATTTTACAGCTGGTACTACTATACGATTTACAACCCAAAAAGCATCTCGAGGAGATCGATGCGACGAATTTAAGTCAACTAGTGGATATTTAGTAAGTTAATTCAACTTTTTTAAAGATCTATTTTACTTGAAGAAATGTTATTTAAAACTATATGTTGAATTTTGTTGAATCAATCATTTTTTTGTTGTTAATTTGTTTTAAGGAGATTATTGGTTGAACTTAAGTTTTTACTGTAAAACTATTCTGAAGTTGTTAAATTTTATTTTAGGTTCAACCGGATGGACTGACGGATCATTCGGCCAAAGTTACAGTTAATGTTCCTGAAATGAGCAGCAGTGATGAGGTTTTTTATATGTGCGTGAAAGAAAGTGAACAAAACGGAGAAATTGTACGGTGGTATCATCAGGGCTCTGAGGATTGGATGTTGGTTCAAACAAAAGGAAAACTTCTTCCAATGTGGCTTCAAATATCAATTATTGTGGTACTACTATCATTGTCTGGTCTTTTCAGTGGTCTTAATTTAGGTTTAATGGCGTTGGATCGAACAGATTTAAAAATCATTGAAAATACCGGATCTGAAGAGGAAAGAAGATATGCGAAAGCTATTTCACCTGTACGTAAGCGAGGTAATTACCTATTATGCACGTTACTTTTAGGTAACGTCCTCGTTAACAACTCTTTAACTATTTTACTTGATGATCTGACTTCTGGCTTAATCGCTGTTATCGGTTCGACGTTGGCCATTGTTATTTTTGGTGAGATTGTTCCTCAAGCTATCTGTTCACGACACGGTCTATTTGTTGGTGCTCATACGGTCTGGATCACCAAGTTCTTTATGTTGGTTACTTTCCCACTTTCATTTCCAATTAGCAGAATATTGGATAGTATTTTAGGTAATGAAATCGGAAACTTCTATAACCGTGATCGTCTAAAAGAACTTATTCGTGTGACTGACGATATGCACGATTTAGAAAAAGACGAAATGAATATTATTAGTGGAGCTTTAGAAATGAACAAGAAAACAGTATCGGAAATTATGACTAAATTAGACGATGTGTTCATGATTCCTATAGATGCCATTTTAAATTTTGAAACAATGTCAGAAATCATGAAGAACGGATATACTCGGATACCTGTGTACGAGAAAGACAGATCAAACATTGTGAATTTACTTATGATTAAAGATCTTGCTTTTGTCGATCCCGATGACAATACGCCAGTGAAAACAGTCTGCCAATTCTACCAACATCCAATTACTCATTGTTATCCGGATACAAAACTGATGGACATTTTTGCAGATTTCAAAACAGGTAAATGATTTAATTAAATTTATTATTTAACTAGATATAGTTAAACCATGAACTGAAAAATAGTTAAACTATGAAGTTCATTATTATATCAAACTTATTTTTAATTGACATAATGGTTTAACTATGAAAGTTCTTTTGTTAAGTTACTAAAATTATTTTTAATACGGTATCAAACTCATAAAGAATCAATTTAAAGAGTAAAAGGAAATCGACTCCATGAAACTTAATCAATAACAACAATTTTTTATGTATATAAATGCACATTATTAATTCATTATGTATTCATGATTTCTTTAGGAAAGTCTCACATGTCATTTGTAAGGGCAGTTCATCAAGACACTGAAACTGATCCATTTTACGAAATTATTGGGGTCGTAACTTTGGAAGATGTCATAGAGGAAATTATTCAATCTGAAATAAATGACGAGACTGACGTTATTTGTAAGTATATCCTGCATTTTCTTTTCCGTTTATTATTTTTCGCAGGTATTTATTCTTTATTTGGCGTATGTCACATTACAAGTTCAATATTTGTCAGTTTGCATTTTCGACATTATGATGACTTCTTTTTATTATACACAACCGCTAAAGGAAAGATGTGTAAACGATGGAGGTTGCCAGTTGGTTTTCATGAATTTTGTAAACGCCTACATCGATCACGATATTTAAATTTGGCTGGCATTTATAACTAGGAAAAATAATACGATAAATTAGTATGCATCTAAGTACAGTACAAGAATGCAAGTACAGTAGGTGTTAGACATTCAGTCAGTCATCGTGCCATGTAAAGAAACAATAGAACATTAGTTTAGCTTTTTCTTTAAGACATAATCCATGTTTATCAAATTACCATAGTATGTACATTATCATAGTCAATTTCAGTGATTCATGTAGATACTGTATCTATTTCTGAAAGCATAAAAATTCAAATTTTAATAACATTAGCAGGGCATTCAGGGCAGAAGGATCATAAAATGGGTCACAAATATATTTTAGGTTTCTGTTACTAAATTTAATTTAATTACTAAATAAGTGCGAAAAATCTGAAAAGAAAAACTTTTGTCTTAACAAGAGTTAAAAATGAATTACTGTAAATTTGTCGTTTTAGATATTTATTTCTTTAAATACCTTAAAGGAAAAATAATTTGTAACAGGTCTTTCTTTTTCAAGCTCGTCACCTAGCAGTCTGTTCTTAAGAGCTTTTAAAAACATTTGATGGCTACATTTGTTATTTGTTTACGGTATAAGTACTGTATTATCTTGGACAATCTTTATGAGTGTAAATGATTTATGAAGTTTAGTAAAAGTACTGCTTGCTAGTTTAATGCAAATCTGAGATCCATTACTCGGCACCATAGTCATAAATCTTTTAGAAGAGTTTTGAACATTGATCGAGTGATGGCCAATCGGTACCGAAACTTTTAAATCGTGTTCGTCGTACTACACGTGAATGTCAGCCGATCGATTCTCGTTCAGTGTCCTTCGAACTTTCATGCGTTTCACATTAAAGTGTTTCACAAACATACAGAACAGTATGATAATATACTACACGAGTTCATATTGAGTTACATAATACAGCACTGTCGTGAATTTCATGGAAAAGGAAAATCTTAAATTCTTTGTAGGTAAAACTAATTTATATTAATTAGCTCTTAGATTGAATACTTTTAAACTTTATTTAAATATTGTTAATTACAATTAAATTAGTTGTCTTAACTGTAAAAGAAATCTTTTTCGATATACTGTATTGGAATTACTGTATTTCTAGCGGTTCTTTTAAAAACCAGCTGTAGATAAAAAAAAATGTTAGAGAATAATACACTTTAATGAATTATTTATTGTTAGTCTTGAAATCGAGATCATGATCAACGATTCAATGGCAATTTTTATTGACTTCATGTACAAATGCACAACGTAATGGGGTCGTAATATCGTTTGTTGTTACTTCTTATCAACAAAAATTGACTAATCGACACTGAATGAATAGTGTATGTGAAACACCACTTGTACAGATCAAGGCATCTAATAAATAATGTATTTATCCAAGTGCTTTCAGTTCAAAACAAAAATCTGTGTCACAAAGGTAGAAAAGATTTGATGTCACTAAGCTATTAGTCGTTATTTAATGAAAGTATTAAAGATAATGTGTTGTAATTCAAGGCCATTGTATAAACTTGTATTATAAGGAATCCGTTATTAAGGATGCACGGTATTTCAAATACTAGATGTTTATATTAGCAATTCAACTTCACACATTGAAGTTAGAATATATCGTATGCAAATATTAAACTTGAGTTTTACTGCTTTTGAATTTTTGATGGCTCTTAATCGGCCTTCAGGAAAGCATGACTTGTCTAATTCATTGATTTGCTATTACTTGATGTGATTAAACGTTTTGTCGACATTTGACGGGATTTCGGTATTGTTTAAACGTCAAACGGAAATCGGGTTACAGTACAGTAGTTGGGATATTTGTCATTGATGGAAACGATAACAACTTAAATGTGTCTGTTTATACGTTTTCTAGTGATATCTGTCACACTTCGTTTTGTTGGAAGGAAAGTGAATTTCCGATTGCCATCCTTTATAAGTTTAGAGTGTATGCAGTATTTGATGGATTGAATTGCAAAACACTTTTCTATTGATAGGGAAATGATAATAGTTGAACTATTGTTTAGGTGATACTTTATGATAATGAATGCAATTTTGATTGTGGTCATTATTGTTTAGTAAAACAGTTTTAACGCTATGGCAACTTTAATTTGAACTTGAATTACATTTAAATTTAATACACTGTAATTAGTCATAATTGTAGAAGGAACAAATAAAGATTTTTGTTTATATTTAATTATATTTATTGTTTACAGCTGATAACAGACGTCGACTTAAGCGCCAAGAGGCATTAGCCCAACAAGACTTTTCATCTTTCGCTCAACAGAGTGGAGTCCACGTCCATATTTCGCCACAGTTGATGCTGGCCACTTTTCAGTACTTGTCAACTTGTGAGTTTACATTTGATCGTTTACCATGAAGTTTTAATGAGAATTCTTTGTTATTGAAATTCGATTTTGATGCTACTGAAATTTATTTTTAGCTTTGGAACCCTTTAAGCCGGAATTTCTTACGTCTATTGTTTTGAAGAGACTTTTGAAACATGATATTTACGTCGAATCTAAACCTAAAGACACTCCAACTTATATATACGAATGTGGGAAACCAGCTGATTATTTCGTTTTAATATTGGAAGGCAGAGTAAGCGTGACTATAGGAAAAGAATCTCTCGTGTTTCAGTGTGGGCCATTTACTTATTTTGGAGCTCAAATCCTCATGCAACAAACAGGTATTAAAGGTTCTTGAGTGCTCGTTAAAAGTTTATTTTGTTTTTGTTGTGACCAAATATTGCTTTTAATTACGAAACAGAATTCCTAATGCCACTTCATAATTTTATTAGCCGAACATCCTCACACTTTGTACTTTACGCTGGATGTTTTTCACTTTTTACAAAGTACAGTAATGGAATTGCACATCAGATGACGAATGCAATTACTAAAAGCTATTAATATTTATTACGCCCATTAGCTTTAAATGATAAAGAAATGATTAATATTACAAGAATCTGAATATTAACCGTGTATTTTAATTATCATCGAAATTGTTGAAGCATAGTATTACCTCTTTTTTTTTTTACAAAAGAAAAGTCAAACTATTCAATTAATTTGAAAGTTTTTAATGTTTTTGTTTTTTATGAGAATGCAATTCAACAGCTGTGAAAAATTGTATTGTATTGATATTTCCTGTTGCTCTCCAACACCCATCCACGCAATCTAATTTTAATAGTATTAAAATTTAATACAATTTAATGAACTTACAATTACAGTTATAGTCGTTTCTATTTTTCTATTGTTGATATTAAATGCCAAATATTTTTTTTTGCAGCTGATGGTACAGCAACACCTATTGGAACTCAGCTGACTCAATTACCAACTTCGATATCGGCTCCAAGTTCAATTCCCAGCGTCAGCTCGCCAGGTTGTCAACAGCCTCTGGCAATAACAAATCAAGCTGTTACCCCATCCCAACCACCAATAGCAGGGCAATCTGGCGCCTTAAATGTCAGTACGATATCTGGAATTGACCAAGGAAGTTCAAATAAGGCATTTATACCCGATTACACGGTGGAAGTTGCTGAGGATGTGCTATACATTCGGTTGAAACGCAGTCTCTACCAAGCCTCCCTCAAAGCAACTTTGATGGAGCGACAGAATAAGTTGGATCCATCCGATGATCCATTTAATAACATTGAAAAGGTATTTGACAGTTATTAAAGAGTTTTGGCTACTTGACACATGATCCTTCACCTCCACTATTTTTTTACTTGTTTATTCATTATGTTATTTATTAAATTACTAAATTATAGTCAATGACGTCGATACCCGCTGCAATATCGAATGATTGGCTTGGCCAGGTTTAAAATAACAGTATGTGATGTTACTGTGATAGATGTTTGTGTTTGCTTTGGACATTGTTGTAGTATTTATGTTATCTACGTATCATTTGCTCTGTCAAAACGTTTTGTAATTGCTGTTCTATTTGTTAACTGTTAAATATTTCTCATTAACAAATTGTTATTATTTTTGTTTGCTGTATTTTTCCAAAATTCGAAATTGCATTTATTTTTTAACGAGCAAACGTAGAATATTTTACTTTTACTTTTTTATGTCAATGGCAAACCTCTTTTTTTTTTGGTCGACTTTTTGTGTGCCAATCATTCATTTAGTTTGTAGTCGCTTTGCACCGCCTTTACAATTAGCATGTTGTATTTATTTTGTTTTGTCGCACAATGCACCTATGGCTTTTGTAGTACTCCGGCTTTTATATGTAGAAAGTAGACATTGGTATTCGCTTAAGTTTTAATATTTAGCCACTGTAATTTGGTCGATTATTTTATAGTTGCAAAGCGACTCGATGGAACGTTTAACCAGTACCAGAAGCAGTATGCGTTCGGTAGAAAATCTTGACCAATGGAAAAATTCATTTCGTTCTGTAATCCCATCATATGCAACCAGCCCACTAAACTCCGGTAGTCCGGTCGCCACTGTTAATCGAAATAGGGCTTTCAGTCAGCCTGAAGTAGTTTCTAAAATCACATCTATTCCAGAAGTAGTTCGGGATATTCCTAAAATGTCACCACCATCATACGAAAAGAGCTTGGAAGGCTCAGCTACTTCAAATAACACGGACGGCGTTGCCAATAACGCCGTTACTTTGGCGATAGAAGAAGATACCGATCTCGATAACAAATCTGATATAGAATCTAAGAATTCTACTGTAGTTACTGTGCCTCCAGAGGTACTAGAAGTTGAAAGCCTTAGAAAAAGATATAGTAACACTCCAGTGTGGCAGCGTTCAGATACCAGTTTGTCACCAATTCGAAATGGCCAGCCTACCTTACCACCCTATCTATTTGAGTCTAACTTATAGCATTATTCGCAGCAAGTAAGATAGGATTTACAACCGAAATATGGTTACGAAAGGTACACTGACGTCCTCTATAAATAGTGTCATATTTTTTCATATTAAAAGAAACGCAAAAAAAAGGTTTTCATTTTTTCGCAGATGAAGTTTAGCTTTATACTGTATGCTCGATAGTGTTTGTCATCATAATATTATTACATAGATTACTTCTTGTACTTTGTTTTATAGCAGAATAGTGCCATATATTACATTTAAACTTTGGAGTACAATTATTTGGATTCAACACATGCAAGAGTTCTTTTCAGTTGACATTAGAGTTCATGGTTGTGTTGGTCTTCCAGTTTTATTAATTTAATTAGTAACATTCTTTAAGCTTTTATTAATATGATATTTAAACCAGTTTTGTTACCATCATAATTACATGTTAAATTCAAAAAACAATACAGCATATTGTATGGAACAATTCCACAATTAGCTGATTCATTCAGTTAAGGTTTTGCTTAATCTTATAGTACACTTTCTCAGAGTATAAGTTTCATTTGATTATTAAAATTTATTTATGTATTATAGTTCAAAAGACTCTTGAGTTCTTTCCTTTAATTTAATAGTTAACTCTTTCTTTTCGTTTTTTTTTTTGTGTGTATGTACAAGCATATATGACATCTTAAAAAAATTTAATTGACAAGCATTTCATTCATTCAGACGTCGTTGTGTATTAATTGTGCTGCACGTGTACTTTGCCAGAAAAAAGAGGGAGTGATTAAGAAAATACTTATTAATGTACACGTAAAGTAGTTGAAGTTAGAAATAGCGAGTAAAATTAATACTTAGAAAAATATTTTAAAATGGCTTGAAAGGTTATTTTAATTTGCTGCGAGCAGAGTATTAAACTTGAAAAATACGAGCGTGCATATGATTTGATTTAGTTAAAATTATTTATTTTTTAATAACTGATACATATTATAATGGAGACACTTGAGGACGAGTAGGAGTGCATTGTCGAGTTAACATAATCATTTAAATCCATTGGAAAGGTTTATCATCTTATGAAGTTATGACTGAACGTCAACTACACATATGAATTTATTGCAACTGTATATTTGTGATTTAAACTTTTTATCAACAAAATGGCATATGGTACATTCTGCAATAATTTATTTTGAAATTTTTTTTTCTTAGGAACTGTACGACTGTAGGAAAGACGGTACATGTCATATACATTTTAAAATTTACAAGACTAAAAATATTTGTCAAAACTAGATTTTTCTATATGTGATATATATCGAAAATATTTCTATAACATAGTTTATACAGTACGATAGAAAGATATAATAATTATTCATTAAGATAGTAGAAGAATTTTTTTTAGGATATTATGCACCATATAAGCACGTTAAAACTTTTTAAAAAGTCCAAGGTTTATGATATAATATTTATTTCATATCCAGTATAGAGATATAAAACCAAATATTCAATTGCTACAATTTATTTTTGGCCTTGCAAGACAATACAAGTATATGATGCTTAATCTACTTTATTTTATGGCGTTTACTGTATTAACAAAAAAGAAAAGTGCAATTTTAGTAGGGCACTTCGTATATTGAGATGTTTAAATTTTCATCGCTGCCCTTATATTTCTATAACTTAGCCTTTATTGAAAGAGAAATTAAATGAATTCTGTATCGTAGGTGCAAAACATTTTATATTTATAGTTGAAAATCGTCAAAAATATGAAATATTTCATGCCATAAATAAAATATTGCAGTCGACCAGCGGGATGTAATTTAAATTCAAAGAGTGAAAAGATGTAAATTTCAAAGAGAGATTGTTATTTTTGGAGCTGGAGTTTATATCGGTATAAACGATTCATGTTACTTCAACTTCGATTGTATTTTTCGCAGTTTTTATATAGATAATGTAGATATAACTTAGATATAAAAACCAATTTGAGAGTATAGGTTCGACCAAGATTTAAATATTATTGTGAAAAATATCGGAATGACAGTTTAATGTTTATATAGAAATTTTAGTTTTTTAAAAGCTTTGCACCCTAAAGAATTTAATGCAACATTAGTTAATGAATAGGATAATATTTAAGTAAACATTTATCAGGCATGTGATATGTTTTTGTTTCTTTTATTTTGATGTGAAATCAGTATTTCATTGTAATATTTAGAAATCCATTATTTTAATCAGGAATTTTTATTTAAACATAGATTTTAATTGTAATGTTCGTGCAATCGAAACGTTTTTTAATGTTTTTTTTTGTTACGAATTGAAAACAAAAACCGTGAAACGATTGTGTATGATGGTGATAGTCGACAAAACAGATAAATCGACACTGTGGACGCAATTGTACTGTATTAATTATTAATGCTGTGTATTGACGATTGATGTTGCGACATTTGACATCTCTCGCGTTTTGTTGCGAAGCATTTGGCAGCAAATTTTGAAATGAAAATGTTTTGAAAAGTGAACGATAAAATGGTTAATGTGTTTGGAATATAATAAAATCTAAGAATTTGTTTTTAAAAAAATATAAAGAAGCAGTTTATTTTGTAGTGGAGCAGTTTTGCAATAAAATAAAAGTTAGAAACGACTGTTACGGAATATTTCTTAAGTTATTGGCTTCGTGTTTATTCAGTATCCAACACTTAATTAATTATACATTTCAAGTTCTGTATACATAATTATGTACAGGTGTATAGAACTTGATGCATGGTGACTACTTAAAAAGCTGGAAAAATTAGATACATGGTTATGCTCAAGTCTCATTCAACAACAATATGGCAGAGTCACACGCTCATCATAATGAAATAATTGATATGAAAGAAAATGCCAATGAAGTGATTTTATTATTACAATAATTTACTTACCACAGGCACAGACAATTGAGGTTGTAGCGTATGGATTGGCTAAGCTATTGGGTTGAGCTGTAACGAAAATTTAGTTATTTTGTCAACTTATTTACTTAATAATGTTTAAGAATTTCGGATTTGGTTTAACCTCCTGATTGTAACTTACTTTCAAGAGACCAAGATTTTAGAAACTGGAAAATATATTGATTTTTGTCTTCTATTGATATAAATTGAGATCCATTAACGCAGACCATGGGTTGCGAACAAGATGGACCTCGTGAGACATTGATGATGCATAATTCTTGTCGTTTTATAGCTTCTTTATTTTTACATTTTTCTGTAAATTATTTTCTTATGATAAAAAATGAGAATTTCCATCCATATGCAAAAGTTGACATACCCTTAGTCTGCATGCATATCGAAGCTGGTAGTGCATTGTCACAGTTGAGCGATCTTGTCAAAAACTTGTCATTTGCTGATATGACATAACAAGTTTTTTTTACCCCGTTTTCATCTAACAACGCGACATCTCCATTACTATCATCTTTATAGTTGTAATCATAATTACTATCATAATCGTTAGTGATGGTGTCCAAAGTTAAGTCAACAATGGAATCATCTTTACGTAGAGTCCACATCATGTCAAAGCCTGATGAACTCTGAATGCCAACTATAAATGCGTGAGTTATTTTGTCTTTAATTGGTGCCACAATTCCTTTGTCTTTTGCACACAAAACGTCGTTGTCAACTAACGATTTACCAGCCGGATTTATCCAGTAATAGTGTCCAAGGTGATATAACGATTCACTAGCACGATTGTTAGCCAATTGAGGAATCGGATCTTCAAAATTTTCATTTTTTCATGAATTTTGTGATGGGAACAAGTTAGTTTTACTTACTGCAAATTTGACAATAAAATCCATACTGTATTCCAGAATTAGTGACTTCTCCCCAATCTTTAAAATCAGAAGAGTTTTTAATCATCTTAGTGGCATTTTCATATGTGTACCGTTTTATGTCAGAATAGTTTCCTTTAAGAGTCATGGTACTTTTAAAAAAAATCATACAAATTAATGACTGTTTTATTTTATTATTTTATTTTATTATCTGTGTATTAACCCTAATAGCCATGTCCCATCAGTATCGTGAATTCTTATCCATACAGTATAGTCACCACCGAAAGCTTGTATAATCCTTTTGTTTTCGTCATACCATTTACCAACAGGGTCTTGTTCTAATGGAAGAGACATATTTATAAAAGTTAATTCTCCTCCTTCACGAGTACAAGTTAGTATTGCATTATAAAATGTTGTTGAGGTATGAAACTTATAACACGAATCTAAATTAAAAAAAAAAAAACAATGTTCAGTTGTTTATTGTGTTGATTTATGAATAGTATTACTGTTTGTGGCTGCTGGTGTATTTGTTGGTGGAGTTGCCATTGGTGTAGCTGTCACTGGTGTTGCTTTTGGTATTGTAGATGGTGAAGTTGCAATTGTACTTGTTTTTGTAGTTGAGGTTGGTACCGTGGCCGTCGTGCTTGTTTGTGTAGTTGACGTTGGTAACGTGGCCGTCGTGCTTGTTTGTGTAGTTGATGTTGGTAACGTGGCCGTCGTACTTGTTTGTGTAGTTGAGGTTGGTACCGTAGCCGTCGTGCTTGTTTGTGTAGTTGAGGTTGGTAACGTGGCCGTCGTACTTGTCTAAGATAAACCATTGTTAGCACTATAATTTCTAAATAAGTTTAATAATAACGTTGCTGTAATTGATATAATAATCTTACAGTAATAGTAGTTTCTCCTGCATTTCCTACATCTTGATTAGCAAATAGAAGCATTGCAACTTGGAAAATTTTAAGGTATTTAGATGCCCACATTTTTCTCTGTGAAAAAATTGGAATATCATAAAATTATTATTGGAAGATTTTTCTTCAAGATGGTATCTAAACCTGGTACATGTGATGTTTTAACAGCTATCAGCAATTTATATAGCAGTAGTATAATCATTAAATATTTAGTTGAAGTTGATTTTATGAAATGTTTGACAGTTGTTTACTATCCGTTTCTCAGTTACATTTGATATGGACATTAAAAGATTAATTGCCTCATTAAATATTAAAAGTAAAAAACAAAATAGCAACAGTTGTACACTGCCTACAAAATCTGTTACTTACAAGCGTTTTGACGACAATTTCCGTCTATAATAATAATTTATGATAAATGCAAGTTTTATTATTAAAAATCTTAACTAGTTAAACGTTGAAGAGCTGTTTCCGGTTAATGCTTTGAATTCAAAAATTTTATATTAATTAGTTTGATTCATTCATCACCATTTATACTAATGAAATGCATTAAATTATTGTGACAAAAATATTAGATTAAATTATTACCGCACATATTTTGTGGATATGTTCCAGGACAAACGGTTCCTATTAATAAATTGGTAATTCTTTTTAATAATTAAAGTATTATAGAAATTTGTTACCAAGCAAACAGCAAACTGAAGAATATAATATTGCGAGCGGATCATCAGCATTAACCTGAATGGTCTGACTCCCAGGACAAGATCCACCAATAGCAGGACATGAATAACACTGTCCTCTGTAATAATACTGCGTCGATTTATCACATGGCGAAGCTATAATTATAAATTATTAGTTGCTTTTCTAATATTGCAAAAATTAGTCAATTTTATAATTTACCATATCCCATACACACTCCAATAAAAGTAGATTGGCATGGCTGCTTTATCCAATTGTAAGACGATTGTTTGTAATTAACTGCGCATATAGACGCGGAATTGTCGTTATTGTCAATTTCATTTATTTGCATTTCCCCTGACTCGTCGGGAACGGTTGTTGTACTCGATAATTGTGAAATACTTGTCAATGTTGTGGTGTCAGTGGGAATGGCTATTGTTGGAGGTTGAGGAGAACCCTGACTTGAAGTTGGAGATGCTGATGATGGACTTACGCTATTAGATGAGCCGTGGGTTGTTGTTGGAAAAGACAGGGTTGTTGGTGGAGAAGATAGGGTTGTTGTTGGAGAAGACAGGGTTGTTGTTGGAGAAGACAGTGTTGTTGGTGGAGAAGACAGGGTTGTTGTTGGAGTTGTTGTTAATGCTGTTGAATGGGTAGTTGTCGTCCACCAAGTCAATGCAGTCCACCAAGCAGGGGCTAATGTATAATCGTTATCATCTCGTTTCTTACGTTTTACTGCCGGAAATCCGTTGTAGCTGTCAATGTTTGCTACAGTCATGTTACTCCAAGTCCATTCCGGACTATCGGCGTATTTTCTTAATCCAAACCACATTTTTGTTTTTTCTGTCGGTGTTTGAAGAATCGACAGAATGCGATGGACTTGAATTGTTGTTATGGGAGCTAAAATGCCATGACCAAGAGTGCATGTCATGTCCGTATTGTCAAAATTTTCTTCCGTGTCAGTTAACCAATAACATTGGCGTTCATGCATTATTTGAGTATTTTTGCATGCTGGTAAAGTAGTGTCTGTCATGTATCCCAAGAAAAAATGTTGTTTATCTTGTAATGAAATTTATGTAAATATTTCTTACCACACTTGTAACAGATGGATACCAAATAAACTTCATTGTAGTCTTCATAATTATTTAAACTTATACCAGATGTGGTCGCTGCACTAATAACATTTGATCGATCCTCAGCAAAAGTGGACGTCAAATTCATAATACTGCAAATAATTTTTGTTTTTTTTTATCATTTTATTTGCTGAAAATACACATTGCAATTATTCCTCATAAGTGCTCCTTTTATCATACAATGGTAAAATAATTTTTAATATTGTTTTACTTGTAAGTCCATCTCTGATTCTCATCAATCACCATCATCCAAATCTGAGAAATCCATCGAGTTTTTAAATCGTTATATATGCTTTCAGGAAAGCTTGATGTTTGTTGTGTCAAATCAAATCTAGCAAGTGTTCCACAGAGTGTAAGAGCTTTAACTAAGTTCTGCCAACCAGCACTTTCATGGCAAGAATCTATTATAAACGTTTGCAATTTCACATAATAGTTACTTATTAATCGTTTTATTATTTCTTCTAGTTTTACGGTAACTGTTATTTCTAAATTTATTTTATTTAACTTAACAAGGTAGTTTAACTTAGGTAGTTTTTGATATTAAAAATGTTAAAATATGTTAAATTCAGAACGTAAATTACCGATAGGAGTATTTCCAGATGATAATGTAAGTATTATAAGCGAGTATAAAGATATGGTAAAAATTAGCTTTAAGAAATACATTTTGACATTACAATGCTACTTAACCATTCTAGCTTTGGTTATCTCTTATGGGTCTTATATACCATAATAGTAGTCATTTATAACCATTTGTTTTCTAGTTTAAGAAAACTGTAACCATTGCAATGAAAAAGTAAAATTAATCTTGATGAATAATTTAAACGAAACTAACAGATATGAATGAATTACTGGAGATATATGTGTGGAGATTTTCACAGCTGTCACAAAAATAAGAATTCGTTTTATAACAATACAGCAAACATTATTAAATAGTCATTGTATACAGTATATTAAATAACGATTAAACTAAATTTTATGACTTGTAAATTCATTAGGTAGCTTAGTTACCATAACTGTCAGGCTGTCATGTCATAATAATAATATATCGTCTATATTAATTACTTAATAGAATTTAGAGACAGTTTGTTCATGACAAATGTCATTTAATTGCTAAAACATTGGAACATTCAAGCACAGAAATCCTATTTCTAAAACTATAAATTTCAAAACCACAAATCATCAAAAATGAAAAGCTTCATAAAATTAACACCAGGTTTTCATAAACAACAATTTTCTCAAAATAAGTCGCAACTTTTAAAGTTTATAAAACAATAAATTATCCATTTTAAAATAGTAATATCTTGTAAAACCTTAATTAATAACATTTATAATGGTTTCTTAATATGATCATTTGAATTTTAAATCATTCTTTTCGTGGCTGCACTTTTCTTAATAATTATTCCAAGGTTAAAACTGGGTTTCAGCATGCAGCACCGGGGAAGTTTAATTTTTATTGTGGAGCCAAAAGAGACTGACCAGTCATTTCTGGTGGTATGTCGAAGCCTAACAGTTCTAGAACAGTTGGGGCTACATCACCCAATGCAGCGTTATGAGTTATTTCTTTAAACTTTCGTGCTCCAGTCATGAGGAAGGGAACTGCAAATAAAATAATAAATAAACACTGAAGCATTTCAAAAATTTATAATTTAAATCAAACCCCGGTTTGTTGTGTGTGAAGTGACAGGACCTCCAATCTCATCAATCATTGTTTCAGCATTTCCATGATCGGCAGTTATCAATAGAACATAACCATGCTTATTACAAGCTTCGAGAATCTTGTTAATGGCTTTATCTAACATCAATTACTTGATTAATAATGCAACTATTCAAAATAATAAAAAAGATATAGCACCAACCGGTGGCTTCACAAGCTTTAACTGTTGGCTCGTATTGTCCTGTGTGACCAACCATATCAGGCGGAGCAAAGTTGTTCATAACAAACTCGTATTTGCCACTTTCAATAGCTTTGACCATCTACCAATAAATTATTAAAACTGTAACAAATACAATGTGTTTTTAGAAACAATACTCATTACTTCATCAGCAACACCATTACAGCTCATTTCAGGTTGCAGGTCATAAGTTGCAACTTTAGGTGATGGAACCATAAGGCGGTCTTCCAAAGCAAACGGTGGCTCACGACCACCATTAAAAAAGAAAGTTACGTGAGCATACTTTTCAGTTTCTAAGATAATTTAAACATTAATATTAAAACCGTGTAAAGCTAAAACAGAAATTTTTATCTTATACCAGCGCAGTGAAATTGTGCAACTCCTTTCTTTGAAATCCATTCAGCTAAAACATTTTCAGGTTGATCTGGTGGATACAACAGTTTGAAAGGATACTCCTTTTTATACTCAGTCATGCAAGCAATGTGCTAGTAAAAATTAAGTTATTTTAAATAAAACCAAGACATTTATTAAACAACACGAGAAACAAAAGTCTAACCAAGTTCTTTGGAACAACATCCGTTTCAAAGTGTTGAGTGATGCCCAAGGCCTCAGTTATTTCTCTCATGCGATCAGCTCGAAAATTAAAAAATATTAAAGTATCCCCATCTAACAAGTAATTTTATTTTAGTCATTGATTTTATTATGTGATTGTTGATCATAATACTGCACCTTGAATATTTCCAGCGCTATTAACGATTATTGGAGTGAGAAATTCATCGGTCTGTCTCTTATCGCCAGGTAAATTGTATCTACTCTCAATAAGCTGTAAAATTGCGAGCGTTTTATAAGTCATTTTTATTAATGGGTTTGGTTGTAATTGATTTTACCTTAACGACCGAGTTGATATCGGTTTGTTCTCCTTTTGACTGCACCAAACCTTCATAAGCAATTTTAATTCGCTCGTTACGCTTGTCTCGATCCATGGCATAATAACGTCCACAAATAGTTGCCAGTGACCCGTACCCGTTATTATTTATGTGATCAATAAGTTGCTGAAGATATTTCACTAAACATCATATTGTTTTTAGTTTATGAGTATTTTAATATTTTGGAAATTTAAGGAATCTAACCTCCGCTGGTGGGGCTAGTATCTCGGCCATCTCCAAAGAAGTGAACGAACGTCTGAGGAACAGCATGGCTTTTTGCTCCTTCCAGGAGAGAGAACAGATGATTAATATGAGAGTGGACACCCCCATCACTCACCTACTCAACATTTATACATTTAGTAATAATTCTTCAATTTTAAAATGGAGAAAAGTTACCAGTCCCAACAAGTGCAATCGTCCATTGGTATTTTTAGCTCTCTCACAACATTCGACGAATTGCTTATTGCTATGAATGGCCTTGTTTGACACTTCCATGTTTATCTTGACAATATCCTAATTTGCAAAATCATCATATTTTAAGTATATTGTAACAGTTGCCAACGCATAATATCTGCAGCACCTGATAGATAACACGACCAGCTCCAATGCTCATATGGCCGACTTCACTATTGCCCATAAGGCCATCAGGTAGACCGACTGATAAACCAGAAGCATCTAATGTCACTGCTTGACCCTTTGAAGCACTCAGCTGGTCCATGGTAGGCGTTGTCGCATTCAAAATAGCATTGCCTGCAAATACGTGCAGTTATATTTTTGTTAGCATTTTATTTAACTCAATATATTTGGTGTAAATATCTATTCTGATTCAATTTACTGTAATTTAATACGACCTTGTATTTCGAATATCCCCATTGAATAATGCATATGCAGTACATCATGATACCGGTGTATCAGTATAATTTCTTTTTAAGTTATATAAAAACTATATATTAAATATTATTACCTTCCGACTTCTCGGACAAGCCCCATCCATCAATGACTATCAAACACACTTTCATTTTATCTTAATAAAATTAAAATTGCCGAAGAAACGATTGAACGACCCAGACCCAGTTATAACCTTGAGAACGAAAGTCACTCAATAACCCCACCTTGCTACGACCCAGAGTCCAGACTAGCAACGTCATGCGCAGTTCGTGATGGGTTTATGCTTCTTCACGCATTCAGTTTTGCAGTTGTCAAATATGGCGGCAAGAGAAAGGTTGATGTCGCCTTCTGGCATTCCACCGAATCCAACACCAAATTGTGGCCAATCTCAAACTCCAGGAGGATTAGAATCTATTTATAATGCTTGCAGAAAGATTTATCCAACTCAAATTAATCCCTTGCAGGTGACAGCTATCGTCAAATATTGGTATGTTTATAAGAAATCATAAAGCATATTTATCGTATCTTGTCGCGAATGTTATATGGGTATAAGCTTAGGGATAATGGCCAACCAACCCAGCAAGAGCTTGTAATTTTGAGTTCAAGTAGTTGTCTTTCAATAATCAAACAACTGTTGAGTACAGATAGCACATCCTTTGTGCGTGCTAAATAATCATCAATAATTATATAATTATGTTAACTAGTAATTTAGTTATAGTTGTGATAATTATAGTAATATGTAAACTAATAGTAATTTGAAAATTGAATACTGAGGGGCCTCGTAAAGATGGGAGTTTGTGCAGTTGAATGAATCAGAAAGAATTCCAACTATGTCATTAATTTCGTTGTTTGTAGTGTAAGCTTACAGTATAAGCTTAATATGCAACTATTCAATTTATTTTAACTACTTTTATAAATACTTTTCATTAACAAACCGTAAAATCTTCATACATTTTTTGTCAAATGAAGTCGAACTTTACAATGAGTTTCTACATGCAAAAACATTTGATACAAACTTTCAATGTCATTAAGTAAATTTTATTATACATTTGTTAACTTACACCCTAGACTTAACTTTTTATATAATAACTATCGGCTTTTGTAGAATATAAATTTGGATAAATACTTTGGGAAATAAGAGATAATTTTTTTATTATTGTTTCTGAATCAAATACGCTTTTTTTTAGCGATTTGAAATTTAGTTTAATATTTAGTATAATTTGCCATTTTTGAAACAATGACAAGTTCAGTATTTAAAAATAATAAAAAAACTTTTTCTGTGTGTAATTTGATTGCTTTTATTTGTTTTAGTTTCGTTTTTACTATTGTTTAATATTGGTATAAAGTTTGCTCAAAATGATACAGTGATCGTGTTTTGTAAGTTGTTTATTTATTTTCTTAGTTTTAATAAGATTTTTGATTTTAGGCTGGGAGGTCCAGATCCATTAGATTATGTAACTATGTATTCAAGTGAAGGAAATCCAGAGTTGGATGTTTCACCACATTGGCACTATGTTAGCTGTGGATTGTCAGATTTGCACGGCGACGGAAGGGTGCACCCGTATGTATACTTAGCAGTTATTTTTATCTTTGTGATAAATAACGCTCAAATTCAGCTGGTTTTTTGTATGCTAGAAAGTCTGTGAGTGGAACGCCTAGTGGATATGGTTTTGAGTTGACGTTTCGTTTGAAAAAAGAACTTAAAGAAACAAATCCTCCGACATGGCCTGCAGCTGTTTTACAAGCTCTAGCTAAATACGTTTTTCAATCAGAAAATATTCTTTATGCTGGTGATCATGTGTCTTGGCATTGTTCACTTGATAATAGTGAATCTCGCATTCAACATATGCTACTAACGATTGATCCTCAATTAGGAATTTTGCATACACCTTATGGGTCTGTCAACTTTATTCAAGTAAGTTTCATTTGTTTATTTGTAATAAAGCTGGATGTTGTTTTATCCAAATAAACTTTTGGCTGTGTTTAGGTTGTGGGAGTTTGTTCTGAAGAATTACAAGCAGCTCAACATTGGAATGGTCCAGGTGTGATTGAACTCATGAAGCGCGTTCGAGGGTAAATAATTACATTTTAATCGTTGAAATGTTAAAGTTTGAAGAAACACTCTAGTCAAATTGTGGATTAGTTTTATTTTAGCAAGAATTTGTCCAGATTTATTTCTTGGATTTTGAATATTCTCGTCATTTTATTTAAAGCGATGTGTAGAATTTGTGAAGAGTAAAACTCAAATTGTAAATTTTTATTTCTGTTCTCAACTTTATAAAAATTTATTTTATAGATAAATAAAAGCTTTAGTTTTAGACAAAAATTTAAAAATTATAGACTAATAATATTGGTTTTAAAATGTAATTGTTATAATTTGTTTTTGTTTTTAATTTGCAGTGCTGGTGGTCGCTGGCTTGTAACTGACATGCGTAGAGGAGAAACTATTTTTGAGCTTGATCCACAAGTCCAAGTAATTTTAACATAATTTCATTAGGAAATATGCCATTTACTGTAATGCACAACTATATTAGGAATCGGTCGATAAAGGTATCGAACATGATGGTTCAAATCTTAGTGGAGTCAGTGCGCGATGTGCTTGGTCCGAAATTGATCTGATCGCTTTAGAAAAAACTGAAATGTACGAAAGGCGACAGAGTGAAAGAGAAGTAAAACCTCATTTGCAAGAAATATCAGAATTGGGTAATATGAATATTGGATTTCTAGTTTAAGTATAAAACAAACTAAACGTGTGCGATTTTGTTAATAGAATCCGAGGAGATCAAAGCCGTTTTAAAGAAAGGACTTTTATCTTCTCGACCTTCGTTACCTCAAATGCCTAATCGCCATTCTACATTGTAAGTTTTTGAGATCAGTTAAATAATTACAATGATTTTAACATTGGTTGATTTTAAAAGTTACACAAGTAAAGGCGCATCAAAAAAGTCTTCATATGAAACGAGTAACGCGAGTAGCAGTGACACTGGTACTACTCTGGAATTACTACAAACTAGAACATTAGAAGCTGTTCAGATTACTCTTAACTTAGAAGCTGGCACTTTGCTTCCATTAATAGTCAAGTAATTAGTTTCTGTTATTTGCGTTGGTGTACGAGACATAACATTTTGTTGATATAATTGCAGAGGTCGTTTAAGACATGGTAGACACTTCACTCTGAAAAGCGTTGTAGGAAATGTTGCCATCACTTTTGTAGCAACCCAGGTAGTTGGAGCTATTGTGGATAATGAACATCCTTTTGCAGCTCATGGTCCATGGTTACAGGTACAATACACGACTTAAATTTGATTCCAAAATGTTAACTTTGATGTGTTAAAGGTTTTATTGAGCGAGGATACATTACAAAGAATTGAAGATGATTTGCAACTGCTATCACACCCAGATGAGGTAAATTATTATACAGTATTAATACAGTAATATGTTGCATTGTTTTTTCATGTTGTGTTTTCATGTTCGTTTTGTATGTAGCTTGCACTGCCAAAAACTTTAAAATGGTGTGATCGTAAGTTGACTATTACTATTGTTGCTGAATAAGTGCAAAACAAAAACGACAGCTAGACGACCGCATTTAAGTGAAAGACATTTTAATATATTTTTATTAGCGAACACTGAATGCGTTTATTCTTTTGAAACGCTTTAAACTGAACTTTAGTGTAAATAATGAACTATCACATACACCAAATCAATGCCGCCTTGCTAAAAGAAACTTAGTGCCTCCATTTTTTTTTTGTTTAAAGGCATTTAGGTTTCATATTATGAAACCAGCCAATATAAAGGTACGTTTTATCTATAAAAGTGTGGTTTTCGTTAACAATTATTCGTTTGATAAAGTCGTTATAGATAAATAACGACAACTTTTTTGTATAAAAAAACTTAGAATTTTTGAATTAAATGTTTTTAACCGTGCTAATGCGTTCGTTGGATGACAAAATGAAACGTGGGTGAAAACGAATGAACTAATGTCGATAATGAAAACTTTAAACACGACGGCGTTTACTGGAAGGCAAATGGTCGAATTGACCAGGAGAGCCATTTTCACTTGAGCTTGTTTGCCTGCATGAACAACCCATTTTAAATATTAAAACTAGCATGAATAGTAATATTTTTAATAGCTTACCGTGGTGAAGACCTAGCAGGTGAATTATCTCCAGAACCAGAGGTTGGAGCTCGACGGCGCGAACTTCCGATAACTGGACGTGGTTTATACAAATCAGCACTGTCGTACCTTTGACGGTTATCAAACCTTTGGCGTTTAGGGTGCCCTGAACTACTATCCTGGTTGTATTGCAAAACTTTTGGGGATGGCATGTTTACATCAGGTGAAGAATCAATCCTGCAATTCATAATATGAATTTAATTTACAGAGGGAGGCAAGAATCGCTGATACTCCGTTACTAGCTCGGAAGATGATCTTGGTAATTGTCAAATGTTAAAAACAATATTACCTTGTTCTCAGTTTTGTTTCGGTACTTTTTGGTCCACTTTCTTTAGGGCTGTTTCGCCAATCCGGGCTGCTGAGTTTACTATTATTGCTCAAATCATCATCGCTGCTAAGTATGGGTGAATGAAGTGTTGAAATACCTATATTTAATCATATAGAATGTATAATTATTTTAATGTTTAGTAACATAAGGTAAAAAAGAAGAAACCAACTTTGTGAAATTTCTTCATGTTCAGATGGAGTATCACTTATAGGACTTCCCAAGAGGTCAGATCTATTAGCTGTGTCCGAGTTCTGACTGGTTAACTTCAAATTCTTTGGTGGCTCTTTAGGTTGATGCTCACGAGGAGAAAGCCTATCTTGGTTATTGCTAAATAGAGTTGAAAAGTCTTCCGATGTATACTTTGGATTTGCCTTTCGTTGGCGGCGAAGTTCTCGCTTGGGTTCGGATTGACTATGCTCGGCTTCACCAGATAAATTCGTTACTCTCAACTCATCAGACGACATAAGAGCATCTTCGCTAATTTTAAGGCCCGCTATAGAAACACAGAATTAAAATAGTACGGTAAATATTTTTAAATTTAACAAACACATACCCTTCTTTTCTTCGGATGTTTCCGATTTTTGTTCGTTATTCTGTTTTTTTCCTAACATTATAAAGAGTTAATTATCAATTACTGTAATATTAATGCCAAATGTTGATAAAACTTACTTGGCGATTTAGTCTTTTGTGAATTTGATTCCTCGTCATCAACGTCCGATAACGAAATATGATCATCGAAATCTGACAAATCACTTGTATGAACGGAACTAACAGTCACGTCAGACATTTCACCATCATCGATTTGATCGTCAGCTGCCTTCGTGTTTTTTTCTTCGGATTCTTGAGATAAATCGCCAGAGTCATAAGGCATCTCAAACTTTGTTTTCCTGGCGTCTTGACTTCCTTCATCGTCATGCTTCCTCTTCGTTTTCTCTTTCTGAGACGACTCTGACTTTTCTTTAGCTGATACTTTATCACCACTTTTTACTTCAGATTTTTTACTTGATGATCTGGATTTGGTAGACTTTGGCGACTGCGTTCTTTCATCTGTTCGTAATTTGACAGAATCTTTTTTAGTATCTTTAGATACACCAGATTTGCTGGACTGACTAGATGAAACTTTTTCGCTATCTCCTTTCTCGTTAGTTTTGTTAAGTTTACTACTTGATGATGCTTTGCCTCCATCTGTGGTTTTCTGTTTCTCAATCGATTTGCTTTTAGGCGGCTTTTCAATCACTTTTGTTTTGATGTCTTCACTAGATTTAATTTTCGGTTTATTTTTATCAACAGTTTTTGACTTATCCACTTTTCCTTTTTCAAATTCTTCTTTTCCAGTGGATTTTGTCGTCTTTTTTTCATCAGCTGGTTTTATACTGCTTTGCGAAAAACTTTTACTATCACTAGGAGTTTTAGGAGATTCAGCTTGTTTGTTCTGAGGGGAAATCGAATCTTGACTCAGATGCGTTTTAATATTAGACTTATCCTCCACATTTTTTTGGGACTTGTTACCATCGGTAGTTTTAACAGTCGACAATGATGGAGGAATTTTTGATTTTCCAGTAACAGGTGATTTCGAAATAACTTTAGCTGCGTCAGAAGGTCCTACATATGCTGGTTTAATGTCTAGTTTTTCCTGAGTACTTGCAATAATATCCGCTTCAGGTGTAGTTAAAGTCTCTGCAAAAAATTCAAATAATTAATATTATTATTAACTAACAAATAATCTGACTTGCCTGTTAAACTCGATGAAACAGACGTTTCTTCTTCAACTATACCCAGCATTCGGCAGACAATTTCAACAAGTTTTGGAAGGAAAAATGGAACAATTTTCGGGTTAACAATTTGATCTATTATTCTTTCCACTCCAGAAGTGAGTAATCCAGATCTTTAAAATAAAATAATTAATACTTAATTCATATTAACACTAAACAAAATCATACTCTTGAATGTGTCGACGTAAACCCTCCCGTAGCTGATTTTTATTTAGGTCAGGTCTCCATTGAGTGTTTTTCAAATAGTCATCTGCATAACCCTCAACACGTGTTCGAAGATTTTGGTAAGCAGGCTGTATGGATCAAAAAAAATTACTTTAATGATTAAAAATTACGTTAAATAGATTATTTCAAATCCAATTTTTTTTAAAAGCAGTGTGACATCCTATCAAAGTTTTATATGGTAGTTTAAATAACTCCTAATCAAGCAAAATAATGTTAAACGACAGAATAGTCATTGATAAAACTCTAAATATTCAAAATCCTTGTTTCCTAAAAATCTTACAAACACCGACTAGAATTTTATTTATAAACATTAAATATTTATAAACATGCTCTTAACATGTATAATGTATAGTTTACATACTGTTTGATCAATTTATTTGGATTTTGCAATGAATTTACGATTCATACCTTGGTATCAACATCAGCCAGACAAGCTTTACGAAATTCGTCGAATATTCCTTCACATTTCAAATGGCTTACGATACTTTCAATAAGCTTGGGGTCTCCAGGAGGCAGGGACCGTAGGTTAGGATCCATCTTATAATTACTGTTTAATAAATTGGACAAATTGAGTAAACATTCGGTAAACACCACCAGTGGGTCCTCTTGACTTTAGAAAGACGTTGGGTTTATGCCGGCTTTTTGCACTCCTTTTTTAAGTCAACATGAACTCTTTAAAAATAAAACAAATATAAATTATTTAACAATGACTTATAATGAGCTAATTCAATTGACTTACACCGAACTTCTCGGTTTTATATGGTTCTTCTTGTTAGAATTTTTTTTAAAATTGATAATGAGGAAATTTTATTTACCTGAATTCAGAACCTTGACGTCGCCACCATTTAAAAAAGGTTTACTAGTGACGTCACTCAAGGATAGTAGATAGAAGAGGTTATCCGATTAGCACCAACCATTGAAAGTAAAGAGGGAAAATACGTCATTTAAAGGTAGTTTTAAAATTGTATACAGTACCGGGTATACTACTACTTTATAAAAGGTAGTAAAGGTATAAAGGCATTTCTAAATGGTTTAATGAATTCTCTAAAAGTTTAATAACAGTTTTTGTATGTTTTGTTATCTTTTGCATTATAATTCATTTGTGAATATCAAATAACATAGCAATTGTTGATTTTAAATTAAAACTGTGGAATCAGCCATTACTACGAGGCAGCTCATTATGAACGACAAAATAAATAACGATCAGCCGTTACGCTTAAATCAAAAAAAAATAAAGCAAATAAATTTAATATGGTACCTTTAATTTGGCTTACCCTTAAATTTGAAAAGCTCCGAATAAGTTTTAAAGGGAAGCAACATTATTAACAAAAAATATCGATACTTTGTAACTGATAAATATGACAAGATTTTCCTTGAAGTTATTGCTTTAATTGCTATATTATTGCATTTTTTAAGAATTTAAATTTCTAGTCTATTGAATGTAAGGATGTGCAACTAATCAAATAAAAGTATTAAATTTGCCTTTCTAATGGTACAAAACATAGGATTGGACCACAATGGCTGTGACTGATTTAAACGTTTTTTTTTATTTAAGCGTAACGGCTGATCGCTATTCATTTTATTGCCCGTAATATGCTGTTTGATTGAACTTTTTATTATAAAAGTGTCTGATTTAAGCGTCACTGCTGATCGTTATTTAGCTTAACTGTTGTACTGTGCTGTCACGTAGTGGTGGAGGATTGAGAGTTTTCCTGATTTAAGCGTAACGACTGATCGCTATTTACTTTTATACAAACTACAACTTTGAGACTTTGGAGTCGAGCCGCACATCTCCAACTTAGATGATTTTGTCTTTGAAGTTGATTTAGAAAGATTTTAACCGATTTGAAAGTTAATGATAGTTTCATTTATTGTTTCACATTCCGTGCGTTATAGGAGTCAACATTTTTTGTGTCTTTGTAGAAATTATCTTGTAGATACTACAAAATATACTTCAAAATCAAAAATGGATTTGGTGGAATCAGCAAAGAAAGCTGCGGCGTATACAGCTGTTGATAATCACATTAAGGTATTGGTTTTTTAGTTTCTTCTTTGTAAGGTAATATTAAGATTGTAATTGTGGAAGTCGAATATCTCAGAGATACGGTATAAACCGTGAACTGAGAGTCAGTCGGCCTGGGATGCGAGAAATCCCGGGTTCGAGCCTGACCTATGATTCCTGTCATCATATGATATTGATTTTTCATTCAATCTTTTGAGAGTGATGGAAAATTTTTTTGAGTTCGTCTAAAATACGAGAGACAATTAAATGAGACATTGACAAAAATAAATTAATTTGTAATTGTAATGATTATTGTTAAAAGTCTGATATTATTTTGATAGGACAATTTTGCGGTTGGCATTGGCAGTGGTTCTACTATCGTTTATGCTGTCGACCGTTTAGGTTTGCTGAAATAATGAACTTTGAATTATGTTATTTTTATCTTTCTTGTAAGTTCAATTATAGTTAAAATTTTATAATTTTGGGTAGCTGAAAGAGTCGTTTCTGAAGGTCTCAGCATTGTTTGTGTACCGACTTCTTTTCAGGTTATTTTTTTTATATTCTTTACACAGTGAAATCAGTTTAATATGAAACCGAGGAATATTTTTTCGTGTTAATTTACTTACCGAAATTACATTTATTACTTACCATTTTAAATTATTATACAATACATTTTGTACATACAGTATGTATGAACGACTCAAGAAACTTTTAAATTTTATTACTGTACTGTAATTTTATTTTTTTCTATAAAAACAATAACAAAATTTATTGATTTTTGAAAAATAATCTAATTTTTTTATGCATTGTATTTTTAGCATCAAATTGTTTAATAATGTCCAGTTGTATGCATTTTGTTTATTGAAAGCGAAATCTTTTCTTACTAAGCGATTTTTTTTTGTGTTAAAATTATAAAAGGTATGTAAACGCACAGTATTTGGTTGGGACTGCTTTATTATTTTGTGTTAAGCGTTTTAGCGTTAAACGGTTTTCACTGTATTAAATACTGTAAAGTAGTTTGGTTTAACAATTTTTTTTAAAATTTTACAGGCTAAACAGTTAATCACTGCTAAAAATTTAGTACTTTCCGACTTGGAGCGACATCCAAATGTATGTTATTAATTATACTAATTATTTTATCTTTGTTTATTGCAACAAGCTATTAACATGTTTATCTTGTTGAATAGTTGGACGTTGCTATTGATGGTGCCGATGAAGCTGATGAGGACTTGACTTTAATTAAAGGAGGTGGAGGATGTTTGACTCAAGAAAAAATTGTAGCTTCTTGTGCAAAAGAATTTATTGTTATTGCTGATCATAGGTAATTTAAAATGTTGCAATAAACGTGTGTGACTTTAAACTTGGATTGTAGGAAAAATTCGAAGAGCTTGGGAACTAATTGGAAGAAAGGAGTTCCGATTGAAGTGATTCCTATGGCTTATGTGCCTGTTATGAAAAAATTGACTGCTTTAGGTGGCACTCCTGAACTGAGAATGGCTGTTATGAAAGCGGTTAATATTGTTTTTATTAAGCTTAATCATTTTAAACTATAAAGACAATTTAATTCTTAAATCAGGGACCGGTTGTGACTGACAATGGTAATTTTATTATTGACTGGAAGTTTAATAATGTTTCCAACTGGAATGAAACTAACCAATCAATCAAAATGATCCCAGGTACTGTTGTTACTTTTTGTTGTTTTGTTACTTATAATTTTATAAGTTTACTAAAAAGATGGTGGAAGTATATTCTGAATTTTTAAAATTAATTTTAGGTGTTGTGGAAACTGGTCTTTTTGTTGGTATGGCTAAGAAAGCTTACTTTGGCACAGAAAACGGTTCAGTTATTTGGAGAGATTCAAAAAAATAATAAATGGAATTTTACTACGGAGGATAAATAATGCTCGAACTTAAAATTAAGTGAATTTCAAAAAGTGATTGCGATATGCAAAATCGAACAGTACATTATTGTTAAAAATTATTACTTTTCTAGTATGATTATAGTGTTACTAAGTATTACTAACATGGTTGCTGATTATAAAAAATACATGAGAAAAATTGAATTTTGATAAAGTTTAAATGTTAAAGCATTATTAATGATTATTTCAATTAATGTAGTTTATTTTTGGGATGAGAGTTTATTGGTTACCGATATTACAGCTAATAAACTAAGGTTTAACAGTTTGTAAACATCGGACTTTATGAGAAACTATTTATTTTAAATGTCATTAAAAATTTATGGCTTTTCATAGAAACATTTTAAAACTAAAATACAGTATAATATATACTGTAGTAGTAGAATCGTAATTTAAATTAGCATCACATTTTAAATGCAGTTAATCTTTAAATTCCTAGTGCCCCATTCATTCTCATACTACAGTATAAGAATTTTTCTATTATTGTAAATCTTATTAAGTTTTTTCATTTAAAAGACTTAATAAATAAATAGAATTTTTATTAAAATGATTTATTAGTTTATTGATGTAAATTTCTCATTTTCTTTAGAAAGGGTTGACTAAGTTGTATCGATAGTAGTCGGTGGTTTTTTGCAAGTTATCGATTTTCATTTAATCGAAGGTGATCAAGTCATCAAAATACTGTACATTGTTTACTGAAATTTGATTCATAGAAAGTTGTCATATTTGGCCGGGAACTGTTTATTTATTTTTAAAAATGCTGGAAGTATCGAAAGGAAAAACTACAATTAACATGCGTGGTAGTAGTGGTCGTTATAAACCGTATAATTGGTGCAAACGTATTCGTACAGTTGAAGATGGGAGCATGGCACCACATTTAGGAAACAGTGTTGATCTGTATTCCAATTTATATAGTAAAATGTCTCCTGTCTACAGCTGGGATCCAACAACTACAGTCAATCATACAGGACACGGTGCCGTTTTTAATTTGGAATTTTCACCTGATGGGTAAATATGTGTTTTTTTCATGAATATGATCAAATGGGATATACATTCAACAACTAGTTGTACAGTACTTTTGCTATAATTGAATGACTTTAATGTGTTTTTGAAACTACAGTTCGATGCTTGTAGCTGCCTGTGAAAAGAAAAGCATTCTCGTATTTGATTCACTGAGAGGAACACTAATAAACCATGTCAATGATGCGCATTTCGCCTGTGTTAATTGTGTTAGGTAACTTAGAGTAATACTCAACAACAATCAACTAAAATTAGACAGTTTTTCATTTTAAAACATTTGACAGGTTTTTAGATTCAAGAATGTTTGCAACATGTTCAGATGATAATACCGTGTCCATATGGGATGTCCGTTATCTAAAATATAAAATTCGCTGTCTAAGAGGTCATTCCAATTGGGTGAAAAACATCGAATATGCACAAGACGTTGGACTCCTAGTAACTGCTTCATTTGATGGGAGCATTTACACATGGGATATTAACAGGTTATTAAAATTGTATAAAAGCCTATTGTAAATACTATTATAATTCTCAGACAGGTAATATTTGCATTGCTAAAATATTGTTTAATTGAGTTTTAGAACAAGGATACAAAATGTGTAAGAGTTTACTTTGGACATATTAATAATAAAATTTTAATAGTTTCACGTTATATTTACTCTCTTCACGATATTTGGAAACGGTTACAACTTTGAGGTATTCATAGTTAATGTAAACAATTGTATTTTTCAGATATTCCGAAGGTGAAATACCTTACAAAAGGGTTTTACATACACAGGGATTAATGAGGGCGAAGTTGTCTCCAGATTTCAGGAAATTAGTTATGTGTACATCTCATGGTTGCATAATGGTTATACATGATTTAAATTTGAATACATTAGGAACCGATTTGCGTTCATTTCAAGTAAGTATTATGATTATTTTTATTGTTAAGTATTTTATTAAATTGATGTTATGCTTTTGTTTGTATTAGCCGACAATATATAGACTAATGCAAACTACGAATGCACCAATTCACTTGGCATGTAGATACAACCACCTCTTTTCTGCCAAAAGAAACAGGATCGAGCTGATAACCGATTTTCCAAAGACAGACGAAGCTGAAGTTATTTCATCACTTCAGATTCATCCACAAAATTGGTCGGTCGTTTCGAGAAACACTAGCATGGATGACGCTTCAGAGGCGAGTTATTTATTTACTTATTGTAAATGTTCTTATAACGAACTTAATGTTTTCTGATTTGTTGTGGCAGTGGTCTTGCATGCACGATTTGCATAGTTATCCATTGAATCCTGAAGAATGGCCGGAAGAAGAACAAAATACTTCTCAAGACGTGGAATCTGAGGAAGAAAATTCCCAAGAAACAACTCCGCCAGATGAAAGACCTTTAGTGCACATAAGATTTAATTACCGACCAAGGACTAACCCAGATGATCCTATTTTAGAAGGTGGAGAGGATGAAAATTCAGAAGGTGTTTCTAGTACTTCTGGTGGTAGTGTCGGTATGTCATTTCATTTACCGGTGGCATCACTTGAGATTTTTGAAGCTTTAGCAGCAACTATAGCGGCCGCAAACAGAGATGGAGATGGGGATGATCCGTCATCAATAGTAAACGCAGATAGTTCGAATCCAAGACTTAGAAGAGAATCTTTAACTGTTGAAGCTTCAACAAGTTTCTCCTCACCGAGAGGACGTGTTCAACAAACGGGTGATGATAAAGATGACAACAGTAAAAAAATTATAAAGAACAGAAAACGAATGACTCACTATATAATGGAACCAAACGTAGGTCGAGGATTTATTAAAGAACTGTGTTTTAGTACAGACGGGAGATTAGTGTGTTCACCATATGATCATGGAGTAAGGTTACTAGCATTTAATTCAAAATGCGAAGAACTGTGTGATTGTGTGCCAGAAACCGCGACGAAATTTCACGTTGTTTCAATTAGTGAAAGCCATCCAAAAGTGGTCGTGTGTACGAAATTTGCGCCTAATCATTGTTTACTAGTGTCTGGTTGTTTAGGAGGAAAAATTTGTTTTCATCAACCTCATTTTTGAAGACCCAGACTTGTAAATATCAACTGTCGTGTGTGGATTTCTTCAAATTGTCTAGTAAGATTTATCAATGAACAGTTTTCTTTTTTTTTACAGCATTATATTTCAAGAACTAAATGGAATACTGCATGTAAATTTTATGTTGTTTATGAAACATATGTTTATGAAACAGTGTCTCTGCATTAATCTGTTATTGATGGTTATAACTTTTACATTAAAGTAGCAACAAAGTTATCAGTTAGCTACAGGAAAAATCAATTTTTGGAGCGATGACGTTTGTTGTGTTTCTAAACTTCCGAAGTTAGTTATAACTTTGTTTACCAGCAGATAAACTGAATAATGAATTTAAACGAAGTAAGATATTTAAGATTTAGTTTTATAAATAACTTGGTATCTGAATAAATCGATATACTAGTTTTGGTATTGGCAAATTTATAATTTTTATAAATATTTGCATTTATTTTTTATGGGTTGAATGATAAAGTTCAGAACCGGTGTATAGTTTAGTGATTAATGATTATTAAAAACAATTTCTGTTTAGTTGCCAAAATAGTGACGTTTAAAAAACTATCTTTAAACAAAACTGAGATAATAACGTTTTATCGAAATAGATGTAAGTTTAAAAATGAGCTATGTGAAATCTAGCATATTAAGTCAACTTTATCAGTAAAATAGAATCAATACACAAAAGCAAACTTCTAGTTTATGTAAATATCATTTTTGAAAGCTTAAAATACTGTATAATAATTTGGTTTTATATTTAGAAAATTTGTTGTACGATGTCGTATTTCATTGTAAATTTAATTCGTTGAATTTTGTTTTACACCAAGTTATTAGTATTCTATTAGTTTTATAAAGTATAGAAAATCGATGGCTTCATAATATATGATTTTGTTGAAACGCTGTTTTACTGTAGTTGTTCAAAATTGAGAATTGGTCAGAATTAGTTGCAGTACTACAAAACAAACTACGGTAGTTTTTGATAGACTGGACACTTCGAAATAAGTTATTTCGATTTTTGACTTGGATAGTCACTTATTCATGTTTCGTTTTTTTTTTTAAATCAAATTTGTAATAATAATAATAATAGTTTATTCAAATATTAGCTGTTTGCTAAGTTTGAAAAGAAAGTATGTTCTTTCTTTCAGTTACAATCATTAATACTCATCACACAATACACTGTATCAAATTTGTAAATTATACTGTAACTTTTTTGTTAAAATTTCGTTTTTTTACTACTGTATAAAACGAACATATGGAAAGAATTATACAATACTACGACTTTCCAATCGTATACAAGTGTCTCATAGTGATTACACAGTACGGTACTCACCAGTGATGATTCGGCACTCCTGCATCTACGTTAATTTCTTTACAAGAATGGGGTTTTTTATAGTTGTTGAATGTTAATTGAATTGCTGGTCAGTTTAAATACATTTTTAAGTTTTATTCTCCATATTTACAGCCCAAATTATTGCAGTATTTAAAAGAAGAAATTCCTATCGGTCAAAACTGCCAGTTGATCTTTAAAACAGTTGTTATCAAATGTTACACTTTATACTGTTTTTCTTTTGATTAAAATAAATAACTAATTTTTGTAAGTCACGAAACAGTCTTGTAAACGTATTTTAAACTGAATATATTATATCTAACGATTTTCTACGTTATTTATTTATTTTCCTTTAATGGCAAGAAAAATACGGGACGTATCGTCATTGAAACTGATGGGATTTAGTCTCATTTATTTATCGACACTGTCAAAACGGATGCTCTGCTTTGGAAAATTGCTTTATTAATTGTATATTAAATTATACAGTAGCTTTAGTCTTGGACACAGAAAAAAAAACATTTCTTACTGTATACAGTATTTGTTTTAAAAATAACTTTTGCGTTGTGTTGCTATTTATAAAAACTTATGACAAACAAAATTTATGTATCGTACTGTATATAAGATAGTAAATGCAGATAAATTTCTCAGCATCAATAAACTTGGATGAAATCATATTTTTTAATAAATAACGACAAACATGCCTGATCTAAACTTTTATTAAAAACAATTTTTATTATTAAGTAGGGTACAGAATAATCAACATATCAAACTAATGATTGAGTTATTGCATTTTGACAGCGTAAATTAGCATGGCCAGGCTGCGGCTAAAGTTCATAATGACGTAATTTTACTTTTGGTGGGAACTTGCCGCTGCCTGTAACTCAGTGTTCGGTTGTTAACTAGTCACCGCGTTCGAAGATTCTGGACTCCAGAATGAAAAAAGGTATTACTCATAAATTCATGATTTATTTTCAGGATGACAGTTGTATGTTCTTTTGTTAGTTTTAGTGATGGGAGGGGTTTAATATTAACTTATTTAGTAACGATAATTGTAAATTGCATGCGTCTGGTGTTCTAATCCCTTACGCACTTCGATGAATAACCCTAAACTGTCAAATTGCAAATTAATGAACTACAGTATAATTCGACGGCTGCTTGTCTACCGATATCTAATCAGTAATGGAATTCCGACGATTTCACTAAATAGGTTAAATAGATCGAATTATGTACAAAAATTGACGATTGGATTCGTATTCATGAAATAATTGCTTTGCCGGTATAGTATTATTGTATACTACGAGTAATTTGCAAAATCACAACCAACGCGACGCCAGGTGGATATCGTAACAACTACTGTAATTTTCGTAATACAGTAACTCATTATTAATTTACACAGTAGCTCAGAATTATTTTTAAACTGTCACTCCAATAATTGTATAAATAAGATCTTTTATTTGCTTGTTTTTTTATATAATGGAGTTTAATCGATATGAAGTTATTAATATTGTATAGTTACCTCGTTAAAGTTTTGGTTGAACAAATGATGTTGCATTATTTGATAACTGAATACTTTTGTATTATTAATGATTATGAACAAAATGAAAATATTTGATTTTGTTTATTTTATTATTAGTTTAAATGTATATGGGGGATGGTGGGTGGGTTGTCATCGTTGTTTGAAGGAGGATGATTTACCGATTTCAATTTGTCTAAGGAAAGTTTTTGATTTGAGGCAGTTTGCTGATAACAAAACGACAGTGTGTGTATATATAACAATTTCTATAAACGAAACATAAAAAGCCACAAGGTTTAAAATGATTATAAAACATCATGTTTATTATAAAACATCATCTCTGACTTCTCATTTTTTGTGCAACTTTTTATATTGTTTGCTTTAAACCAATTTTTTCTCTTCATTTTATCTCCTTCTCTACCCCATCTCATTGTAAAAAAAAGAACGAAAAAACAATTTTATCTAATCTTTGTATTACCTGGAGGTACAAATCTAATTAGAGTAAGGGGAAGTGCATTAAAGAATGAAGAAGGAAACAAATTTTATTCGCCAAAATTACAGTACTTTTTACCCTGCAGCTTGTAAAGTATAGCGCATTATGTAACGGTTGTCATTTTCTTTTATTTGCTGAATTTCTTGTTAACGTAGATGAATTTGAACACGCCAGAAAAACTGCAGCAACATCAGCATTATGGTTACGGTTTATAAAAGAAAAAAAAACATAAAAAAAATTCGCCGGGGAGACAACACACACATATACACAAGCATGATACATATCATTTGCAGTTGAATATCATCAATCAACTTTTTAATTATTAAACGAGCTTTATTTCACAAAAAAATGCTTAAATACGTACATAAACTGTCTCGAAATATACAACAAAAAATAATATTTACATTTTGTCTAATGAAAAATGTTTACATGGAATTTGAACTTGTTAAAGTAATTATATTACTAAAAATTAGTTTTAGTTAGATACTTAAAATTGATTAAATATCGCTAATTTTTGTTTTTTAGTTTGTTCTAATTCTAAATTACACTTCAAAGCCTTATAGGATCCAAATTTAACGCTGGTGGTATTTAACTTGGTATCTAAATGAAGAAAATTAGTTAAAAATTGATCATAAATAACTAAGGAGTGTTTTAATGACTTTTTATAAGTCTATAGAAACAACAAGTCACGATATGAATGTAAATAAACAACGGTTCCTATTTTCACTTTTATTTAAACTTAAAATTTAATTAAAAAACATTTTGGTAACTATTTGATGCAACATTTCAACTTTTGATTAATAATGTCAATTTTCTTTTTGCAGTGTTTCCATGTTTTCTTTTATAATGTTGTGCTTGTGGTGAATCGGTTTATAGTGGTGCTTCGGTAAAAGTAAGAGAACTCTGAAAACGTCAACGTTAAAGACTAAAGTCAAGAAAAATTCAAGAAATGTTTTAATCGACCAGATGTTTGGTAAGTTATTGGAGTGTGCAAATGGCATCGAACTATAATTGCTAATCATTGCTAGATATAGAAATAGTTTAGTCGTAAGCAGCCGTTGTTTTTGCTCTTTTTCTATCAATACCGTTAACGCTAAACAGATGTTGACGGAGCCCACTAAATCATTTAATTCTACAGACATTGAAAAGACAAAGCCATGTTGTTTAGAGACAAATATAGACTGACAACTATGATGTCAACAAATAATTCGATTGTTGAGCTAATATTCATTACATTTTAAACTTGTTTTGTTTGTAACTTCTTATTCGCGGTTCCTCAGCATCAACCTCAACAATGTTTAAAACATCTCTTGTTCAGAACCAAATCTATGACACACAGTAAGTAAAAGTGTAGTGAGGCATTTAGCAATTGGCAATGATTATTGCTTTGAAAAAAAAAGTTTGTCTGCTCGTATACTATTTTTTATCACTAGCTTATTGTCATTTATTATCCAGCTTGCCAAGTTGAAGGTCCTATAATTAACTTAAAAAAATGAATTTGAAGGCTATAATTGAGTTGTTTTAGCTCGTTACATCACTTTTGCGTTGGTCCCACCGTAGTGTAATTACTTTTTATTTGCTTTTTTAAAGCTGATTGTTATTGGAATCGTAAATCGATATTTTTTTGTCGACGAACAAACATTAAGAAATGGAAGAGAGAGAGAGAGTTTGTTTGTTTTTTTTTACTCTTTTAAATTAACTGTGATCTAATCTGTGCAGGATGATTGAACGCTGATTTAATTTTTCTCTTTCCCTCATTCTTTTTCCGTTTTATTAATAAATGATAATCTGCTCAGCCATATGAGTTTTATGTCGCTTAAAGGAAGGGGATGATGACGACGATGGTATATCAATTAAACTTAATTGAAGGGTTTGCTAGATGGAATTGTGTACTTGTGCTTTTGTTTGTTGGAAAAGATGCTTTAGAGTAGCGAATGAGGAGTGATAAATTGTCCAACTTATCAGTGTCTATTCAGCATAGCTCTAAATTGAGACTGGAAGGGGGAGTTGATACTTGCTGTATTTAAGTCAATTCAATACTACAGACCGACAGATTACAGCTGGCCTAAAACGTCAATTCCTTTTAATATTATTATTAAGGAACGTCTACGAATTTATTAATACTGAAAACATATTTTCTACGTGTGTGTGTATTGGATATTTATGTGCTTTGTTAGAAAGGATTAACTTGTTAATTTTATTGATGACCAATTGCTTCTTAGAAGTGTCAAAATTTTATTTTTGTCTGTTTATTGTAACGCATTTTTAGACTTTTGTATGCTAATTAAGAGGGTTTTTTATGTTGTTTTACTGAATTGGAAATGAATTTGTGTATCATGTGTATTTACGATAAATTTTTTGATGATCACCAGACGTCTTAATTTGGGAGGGTAAACGAAAATCAATCTTATTTTTTCTATCGTTAAATAAATGTTCAAAACACAGTTTAGATGGCGATAGTGTAAACGAGAAGGCGCGATGAAAATTGCTATCCTAATTTTCACATCATCAATCACTCTCAACTGTATTTAAGTATTTATATTCACCCTATAATGCGTATATAACTTGGATTTAGTAGTCGCTCAATGTTGATTATAATGCGAGATGATAAAATCGTTGATATTTTAATTTATTTAAAAAAACAATGTTGCGCTATCTTTGAACAACACAGGGCTTAATGTGAGGTTTAATGATCAGGTGGTTATTATTAAACGGTGGTCAAATTTTATTTGACAGTTTTATTGACGATAAAAATTTGATGCTCGACTAATAAGAATTTTATTAGGAGTCTTTTTGGTACTTTTTGGGCTTTCTGCAATAGCTTGTTTTGTTGGGAATTGTTAAGATGTCGATAGTTTTTAAGAGAGAAAATAATTTCTGAAAATGTTAATTAGTTTTTGACGGCAAGTACCGTATCTAGTTCTTAGACGATTACTTAGTAATTTAATAACTTTTTATAAAAATTGTAAATTTCGTGTGTGGGTAGTAGTAAGCTTGTCGTGCATTTTTAAAGTGTTTACGTATTATTGTCTTTTAAGCTACGAAGTTTGTTTTTTTAATAATGTAATTGCGTTTTTTAGATAGAAAAAAAATTTCTAATGAAGTTATTTTTTTGCTTCGCTAATAAATTTGAGCAAAAATCAATTAGTATTTGACTGTCATGCCTTTAGCGAGACTAAAAATTGGTTAATGTTGTTTAGGTTTTAAATTTAATTACAAATGTGAAGAGCGATGATTTAATGTTTATTTAGTAAGTTTGTTTTTTTTTTAATTTTCTTTGTGTAGTTTTGAGTAAATGGCGAGTGATTATTTCTGTATAGCTTGGCGAAAACGCTGTAATCGGCATCAAGAAAAGGCAATTAATTTTGTTTTTGAAACAATTTGAGATCGAGTTGAGTGTGGTTTTGTTCGGATTAAGTTGGCGGTTCAATTAACTCTTTTTGCAGTGTTTCCAGTAGTAACGTTTATGCGCGTTTTATTAACATTATTATCGCTCGATTAAATATATAAGAGATTTTAATTTTTTTATTTAGTTGAACAATCATTATCATGGGCTTGAAAAATGCCTGCCAGCTGAATCAGTTGCTAGTTAACGTGAAGGAAAAGATTTAATTGAAAGTTCAGAAAATGGCGAAGTTGAGCCAAAAGTTGTGGTTTGTCACACATAAAATCCTTTCATACGTGAAAACTTTTCGCTTTTCATTTGAGCATTTTAAGTGGCTGCCATTCTCATGTATTTCCTACAAAAGATTTGCTAGATTAGAGACGGAATGAGAGTGTGTATGCGTGTAATTAAAAGCATTCTCGACTGCTAACCAACTAATTAAGAGATTATACTTGGGATACTAATTAAATTCCACTCGGGTGTGTGTGTTTTTCCTTCCACCGTAATACTCGACCATAAAATTGCAAACGTTATGGCGTGCGCACATACAAATATATTGAAAGAGATTTTTAAGAGCAAAATTAATTTGAGAAAGAAAACCCTTAAATAGATGCAAAAAATTTGTTTTATTTTTACTTCGGTGTTTTGCATGTTTATTTAATTAAATCCGAGTATAGTAAAATACTAAAGGAAGTTTGCACAATTCTAAGAAATCCTCGGTTTGGGACCGTTTTAGGCTGAAATTGAGATTCCTCGAGGGAGCTTTAGGACTCCAATTACATATCAGGAGCTAGCGAAACGCCGTTACGCTTTAATGGTCGTTGGTTTTTAAATTAATAAACTAAATAATCATGTAATTTGGGTTAATCGATGGGAAGATCATTTTAAACATTTGGAGGTTAGATTACCAAACTCTATAAAGCTCTTCTCTGTTTAATAGACACTAATAGAAAGTTTTAATTATATTCTTGATTAAAAATATTGACTTCATTTACAGTTAAAGTGGCAAAATGTGACCATAAACCTTAAGCTGAAGCATTGTTTCTAGAGGAAGAATTTTAATTGAGTTACACGTGAATTATTAAATCAGCTATTACAAAATACTGAAGTTAATTAACGGTGCTGAAATTAATTTCAGTATTAAAAGTGGTATTTCTAAGACATTTCATTGAAAGTAAAATGAAAATTGTGTATGGTTTTTCTTTAAATGTAAATTGTTGAATGTAGTTAGTTATGCTTTTATTTAACTTAATGATATTTTCGAGTTTTACTGGTAAAGGCCTGTAATCAAAACGCCCTAACGTAACAAACATGGGGTATCTCAGTATGGTACGTAAAATAACAAATTACATGAAGTACTACTGAAAAAAATTGCTATTTTTGACTTTAATATAAACAGAAACTTTTATTATTGACACCAAATTAAGCACCATACTGTCGCCTGGGGAATTTTGATAACTTTTCTAAGAAAGTTAAATCTCAATTTCGATTTTTTTAACGTATAAAAATGTAACTATTCGGTAATGATGATGTACAGCTACTTATATTTGCTAAGTTAAATTTGAAGAAAAAACCAAAAGGCATTTGAGTTTTCTCCGTATGTGCACCCATCATTCTATATTAGGGGGTGAAGTTTTGTTTGTTTTATAGTCACTTTTTCCCAACTGAACGATGGAGTTTTAGTTCTCCCTTATGCAACTAACTTACTATGGGCATAAATAGCAGTCGAATAATAAAATGGCAAGTAATAAAAGTTGAAAACAATTTAATGAACATGTTATTTTGTACAATTGACAAGTTCAGTCATTAATTTTTAATATATTGCTTCAATGCCTACACTATAGAGATGTTGGACGACGTTATAAATACGGAATTAAACGCTTGAAGTTTGAAGCTCTTTTTCTTATGTGGAAAGATGTAATTTACAATTTTATAGACATGTTTAAGATACATACAGTATATGTACTTAAATCTTTGTGGGACTAAATAGTGAACATACAGTACCTTTAACTAGTAATGGATGAAAACTCTGAAAGGGCTAATTTAAGTAGCACTTGTGATAATAACTTTTTAGTCATAAAACGTTAATGACAGATCTATTGAGTTAAAATTTGCTGTCTGCCAATTCAGTAGTTCGATAATAAATTGTGATAATTAGATTAGTAAATTGCTGTGAAAAACTAACATTGACAACCAAATTAGTCAAATTGTTCCATTAAAAATGGACAAACATGTTTTTAAAAATAATTCCAAGTGAGTTTTTTTATTTTATGCTTTTTTTGTAACTTAGCTGAGTATTCGTTGTAAGTTATATTATTATACAACTTTAAAACCATAAAAAAGTCTGTTTAAAAAGTGATTGCTATTGAACGTTGAGTGGGATCGACGTGTGTGTGTTTGTGGCTTACTCGTTTAATATGTACAAAGTGGGGGGAAAACAGTGCAGTTTTGCCCGCTAGGGGTCGCCATTATAGTTGAAAATAGAAGGTTTAGATGGCGCTCGTTCTTCTTTACCTAGTTAACCGAAATGGATATATGAAAAATACAGGAGCTGATAGTCGTATGTGATTTTGTGCGCATGTGTAGATGTATTATTTGGGGAAAGTTGGTTGCATTTTCTCTCCTGAGAGAGACAAATCAATTTTTCATGATTTCTTCTATTACCATGTATGTACACACAACATTACATAGCACAACAACACTTTGAGTGGAGCGAGTTATTATACGATATACACGTGTACTTACACGGATAAGATGTGGTTTTTGACTGTGTGTATTTTTATCTATATACTGGGCACGTCTTAGTAATATAACGTTGCTTGTCGTAATGGGTAATTTTTATGACTGAAGCCAACTGTAATCTTGTGTGCAAATTTGCAACCCACTTGGCTTTTTATTATTTATGGGACAAAATTCCTATACCAATGATGCCAGCACTAACACACGCTCATCGTACTCAGCGAAAAAAAATTATAGATATAAATAAGGCGCATGCGTAGATTTATATTAATGTTTTGTGTATGGTTTAGTTTTTTATTCATTTCATATCAGCAGTGCGAATGATGTTGATGGCATACAATATGTTATTACATTAACTTTGCTCTCAAACACATGAGGCATTTTTGATATTTATTACATTTTGTGTTGTTTTATTATAACAAAATACAAAAATGTTTCTTCCTTCTTATTTTTAGTAGTTTATTTTATTACAAGAAATAATTTATAAAAATAAAACACTTTTTTGAAGGAATTGGATTTTAAATGTTGTTTCATCTTTCTATTAAGATTTTTAATTTGCTTCTTATTAAATATTTATGTATTTTGTATATCTTTTGCGAGCACTTGGGTGAATTTAATACCTTATTTAATTATATGATTATCATATTGTATACGTACCATGCAACTTGAGCATCAAACTGATAATAATTCAGATAAAATCAAATTGTATTACTAGGCTTATAATCGCTGGAAGGTTTATCTTTAATTGAATTTAAGTTCTAGGGTTTTGTCATTAGCTTTAACTGAAATAGAAATTTAATACACTTGTTTATTGTGTGTAAATCGTATTTGTAATATGATAAAAAGAAAAGTTAATTTAAATCTACGTTATATACGGTGGCTGTTTAGTAGGAAATTTCGATTAATTTATACCGTATGAGATGCAATTATTGCGTATTAAGTACTGCAGAGAAGACTTAACATATTTATGTACTAAAACAAGGTCAAATGGGCTTTTAATGTTAATAGAAGGTCAGTTGAATTGGAAATACAGGGTCATAACTTCTTTGACCGGTCAGTAAACGGTTATATACAAGCTTGGACTTGATAGGATTACTTTTAAGCCATTAGCTTAGTTAAAATCAACTTGATTTGCGATTGCTAATAAATTATTTACGAGATTGTTATGGATAATTTTGTTGTAATTAATTAATTTTAAACATAAATTAAATTTTTTTTAAGAATTTTGTGCATTGCATTGCTGCTCCTGTAAAGACGCTTTTTATTCTGAATGTCAATTGAATGAATCAGTAAACACGCATAGCACCATTGCTATGCATGATCGCGTAATTATAGGCATAACGTATTCGTTTGTGAGTAATTTTGTTATTAAGCGACTACAACACAGTGGGAATGTTGAATTATTATTATTTATGATGAAGTTTAGTGTTAAGGTTGAATGGCTTAATTTGTATTTATTTATCAGCATTACGCTGCTGTTGCTGAAATTTTATGCTGCAAAATTGCAATTGTTTGACGGTCGTCGTCGACATTTTACGACACCAATTATTATTATTGTGTATATAAACACTTTTAGCAGTATTTTTAAATCTACTAACTTCTTCTACAGTGTAGTGGGGAAAACATCGTATTTATGGAAATACAGACCTTTACTAAACTGAGATTTACGTTCAGTGTGGGGATTTGCCATGTTAATGAAGCCAAATTCAACTAAGTTTTACAGTTGGGGTGTCTTGGTAGTATGCAAAGATAGTCTTGGGACATATTTTCGAGGCGTAAAGACTATACATTTAAACAAAATAGCATCCCATTTCGTTCTGAGTAGATGGCGCTGTTGTTTCTTTATAAAGCATTTTAGTCTCAATGTGGCAATTGGGAACTTAAGTTTTAGTGTTATTTTTAATGGAAATATAAACCCTTCCTTCTTTCTTACTCTTTCTATATTCACTCTTTTCACCCAAACGTCTTCAATTCATGATTAAGTTGACGATTTCTTGTAAAATTTTATACCTCTAGAGGGCGATTTAAACTAAAATTCAATTCCCAATGGCGTCTTTTCCTTGGTAAAAAAAGCAGTATGTGTCGAAAACAACTCTGTCGTAAAAACGCGTAAAATTTGATTATAATTTTCGGCAGTAACAAAAAATAGATTTGAAAATATTAATTGATTTGTAGCGGTAAATTGTTATTGGAAATGCAAGTCTCTCGTTTGTTGTGCATGATGGTGTGTATCATAAGAAATTGAAACAAGTGAGAAAAATGTGCAATTGACGGGGCCGTTTTTTTCTCATTCTCTCTTAGAAAGTCATTCAAGTGTAAGTGAGGATAATTATTTTATCGATGACTTTTTAGCCTTTTTTTCTCTATCGGTCGATACCTGTTAAATGATCCGAATCCAAATGTAGTTTGCCGTCAATCTCACTCATTCTCTTTCCAACTTACCTTCGATGTATTTTCGCTTTTTTTATTCCCTTTCGAGCCTCTTTTTTCCCTCCACCCACATACCTTACCAACAACCAATAAAATTTTCTTCCCAAACATCTTCATTGTTACACTTGTCGTTTATCTCTCTTTTGTTCTTTCATCTTCAAAACTCGTCTTTTTTTTTCTTTTCTTAACTCTCGAGACATTTGTTTTGTCTGGGTGCACTCTGGGCCAAAACACTTTTCCGCAATAGATGGTTGGTGGTAATTGCATGTAAAATGGCATTTTATTTTAAATTACATACAGTTAAATTATTTTTAGGCTCATCTTCTTATACTTTTGACTGCTATTAATGTCATTCACGCTTTACTAACAGCGGCTTTATCATTTTGATGCAAGAACTCTTATATGATGAGATAATTTTTTACAACAAGTTAGGTTTTTTACTGAAAACTTGGTTACTATTGACTTGACAATTTCTCTTCAAAACAACGGTTTTTTTTAATGATCATGTGTACTTTACCTGTATCTCATATTTAAAAATAAACATGAAGCAAACGAACTGTATAAATAATTATTTTCTTAATTACCGTATTTTATTGGTCATTTGAATTCAATATTGAAGCGATTTAGTTAATAGAAATATAAAAGGTCTTTGTAACTCGATTTCTTCTTCTCTTTCAGTGTTTTAGGTGAAATCTTTCAATTTTCTCCCTCACTTAGCATCACCTATCTTTTTCTATATAGAATAACTTTCACAGTGTCGAACTCCACTTTTTGAAAATTTGTTTTACAGCGTAGCAGACTACTTGTATACAAGTCAGTGTAGTAGTAGTAAAAGCTAGAAGAGATACTGTAGAAAGTGGTAGAATGATGATGATGATGGAGAGCGATAACTTAATATCCCGACTAATTGATCTATCAGTTTACCTATTTATCTCAGGCCAGGCGTGAAATCATATCTCTCCAACAACTTTCCTTTTTCCGCTTCCACATCTCATCTCTTCCCCCCCTCACCCCTTCACTCTTTCTCCCACCCATATCAGCCGAAATTCGCTTTGCCTTTGTCGGGGGTTGGCTCGGGTGGTGATGATGAGGGTGGATGAGAGAAAGAGATTGATGAATGGTTTTCAAGAATGAGACATGAAGAAGGAGGATCGTGAAGCTAAGAAATAACTTCCTCGCCTTTTTTATACTTTAACTTCACCCACTTAATTTTTGATATACTTCGTTGCAGTGAGAATAAATTAAGTGGAGCGTGGAAAACGTATTTTTACATCTTTACAGCAAAATGTTCAAAAATATTCATGTAGTGGTGAGCGGATAACATAGACTATATTAAATAAAAGTTGAGGATTCACTCTTGAGTAATAAAAAAAATTTTCATCTCTATCAAATAGAGATGGAGAAAAAAATGTTTTTTTTGTGTGGAAGATCAGTGATGTTAGTTATGAACTCAGTAGTGATTATGCTGAATAAAATGACTAATAACTTTTTAATTGATTAATGGATGTTAAGCAGAAATTGTGCTTTTTTAATTTTTTTAATGATCATGTGGGAAATATTAAACGTAGTACTGCAAAAACGTTATTTAATTATTGAACAAAATTACTTAAAGTTGCAATTTCAGGGAAAATTACTGCAATTGAAATTACATTTGTTTGTTGTAAATGAAGTGCAAAATCCATCACATTTTGCTATTAATCCATTCCATTTTTCGTCGTTAAATATTTTTTTCATTAAACGGTGTAACTGTTATGATATCGAATGTGTTATTAAACTATTAACGCGAAATTTACGCTGCATTTGAAGTTTTCGTGGTGGCAATTTAATTTTCCTGCGTGTTGTGTGGTGCTAAAAGCGGTGGTCGGCGAAAGTGTGCTTTCTAAACTAAACACTTCTTAATTGAGATAATTGCCGCTGTTAATTCGGCTAAATCGACTTTGAATAAGTGCTCGTCGTCGCCAACGCACACGTTGTATAAACGCAATGACGTCAACTTATTTTCGAAATTACGTTGAGAGTATGAACGTCGACATAAAACCGCCTCCAGACAGTCGCAGAAAACTAAATTAAAAGTTGTGTACGTCCACAGATAGTCAACGCCCCTGGTGACCACTTATTTTTAATTAGCTCGACCATTTAAGGCAGAATGCATGCACTGAATAAACATTTATCTAAGACTGAAACTTCTCTCCCAGACAAATCGATTTTAATAGCTTAATAATTGAACGTTATTTTATATATAAAAATTAGTCATCAAAGGAAGTCGAATAAATTGTAATATTGAGGCACCAAAATTTCATCATTAGATCAGTTTCTTAGGTGTGCGTTTTGCGCAGCCGCAGATGGACGGGAGTGACTTAGTTGACTGAGATGAGGAAAGTTGTTTTATCAATTTCGCCAGATGGCGCTATACTTTTTTTTTTATTGAAATCGATGATGGGCCGAGAGAAAAGGAGATTTGTAAGTTTTCCACCCTCGTTTCCTGATCCTTTAAGTAAACTTTATTTACGGCGTATATTGAAACGTAACACGCGCACACCCAACCAGAGCTTTTATAAACAATTTTTTTTTTCTTTCCACTCCCTTTCCCCTCGGTCACATGATTAAATTTTTCTTATACGAAATTTGTTTACATTGAGATTTAAAATATACAGTATACTCGTTTTCTATATACAAGCAGCTTCTCAGCTTAATCTACGGCCCGTTTACCTATCTGCAACTTTTTTTAACGGGTTAATAACATCGTAGACCTGAATTGCTATAGCTTTTATCTGTGTAATATGGGACCTTTCCTCACTACGGCTTTATACTAAGTTCAGACATAAATGTTTGTTTATCTGTAATAGAGGGGAAAATTGTTTGCTCGAAGGTCCAAAAGAAGTGATTGAAGAACAATAATAACGAGGTTAAGAGAGATGAGGAAAAAATTATTCGGTTTGACTTATGTTTCCATTGTGTTTAACCAATCCCAATTGCTTTTTGTAAGCAATTTAACTTAATGCATTTCAGACAATTACTTAACTTCACTATTTACAAATGGAATTTTTTTTTTAAATTTAAGTGGATTTTTAGTTTTATGATGCAATGCAATTGTTGACTTTGTAAGCATTTTATGTTGCTCATTTTTTAGTCAAATTTTAATGTTTTCGTTTTGTTTTTCTAAGTCTGAATTTGATCTTTTAAGAATCACATTCATTAAAAAATTAATACATACTGTATGTATAACAATTTTTATTTTGAAAAAACTTGGAATTTCGTATGTATTCTTTTATGTATAAAATGAGTAACTTTTATTAATTTAAAAATTAAATTTTGACTATCATGGTAACTTAAATTTAGTTAGAAGGCCGCCGGTTTCTTATTCTGTCTTAAGCTTAGGGACAACATGAGTCAAATATATGACTCTGAATTTGTCCATTAAAGAGATAAACAACTTTTTCGTTAATAATAAATTGCTTGTTTTGAAACGAGTTGCAGAAGCCGCTTTTGAATGAAAGGAATTCTTTCGATTGTGTAATGGCTTTTAATTTGGTCTTCTTTCCATAGTTAAGATGCCTGTGGGCTATTTGGAAATCTCCATAATGCTCATATGTGGTAACTGTAGATGTGTTGCGATCGCAATCTTGTTTGTTGCGGCTAATTTGACGTGGTGTAGTGGGTGGAATTGGTTATCCCTCTCTTTTATTTTACTCTCCCTATCAACTTCCTCCATCATTTGCTGACTAACTGAAATGCAAGCAGTGACACCGGCTAAATATGGGATCCCTAATTGAAAACCACTTCCTAATTGGCCTGTGGGTGGACTGGTGACTGTATAGGGTGCCCAGCACACACACAAAAAAAAATCTTTTGGTATAGATGACGTTCCTGGTGGAGCTATTGGATACAGTTACTGCATTACGTCGTCTATTTAGCCGCTGGGATTTTCGAAATTAATTACATGAAATTGGAGCCATACTCGCCTTTTCCATTGTACATACACGTAAAGACTTTTATATGTGAAACTGACACTCGTAATCTAGATCCCTCACAAAGTTCAGAGGTCAGTACACAGATATATCAATCACTCATTTCTCCCACCTACAAAGACGTAATGTTTGTTTTTCAACTTTTTATTTTTTTTTTACTTTCAGAATTCAATTTTCAAGTAGTTGGGCAATAATTGTCAAGATATACAGTAAGCCTGCTTAAATGTGGAAATGTTGATCCTCAGTGAGAAAATTTGAGGTTTTAAAAGGACTTTACTGTTAATTAGGGAATTACATGACATTTACAAGATAGTTTATAATTACAGGGTTGTTACAGTAAAGAAGAGCCATTGAAGCTTAATTGACTTTAGTGAGTTTGGGCTCTATTGGAAATTTGTTTATGCAATTTTATGAGTGCAGAAACTTTTTTAGTGTTTTCATTAGTAATGGTGGAAATCTTATTGCATTACAGACATGTTTTTTAAATTACAAAAAAATTAGATTCTGGTTATAGCGAACACTTAAGTTTTTTTTTAAGTTAGCATTTATGAAAATGTTTAATTGAATGCCATTTAGTTAACACAAAAGACTGCAGACTAATTACGCCAAAAGTTGGGGATAGTGATTCACTAGGCGGCATTGTTGTGATTTTTTTATTTGTTACAAGTTTGTGATTATTTTTGTATTTTTCTTTATTGTTAAGTAAGACATGTTGTTGGTCTAATTGTGATGTATCTCTTTGGTCGTTAAGCATCCGACTTGTGACATGGCGTCACAAAGTGGCAGAAAGGACTTTTTCCCACTTAATCATCTTCGCTTACACTAATTAGCCTATTAGCTGGTCGGTAGGCGGCGCTTTTTCAAAGCTTTCACTGGCACAAATAGGTTAACTCGAGTAGAAAGTTTTATTTGAAAGGAATTTTTTTATTATTTAATTTTTCCTTTCCTCTAAACAATGAAGTGCTTCGTGCAAAGTAATATTTGCGCATTGAACAGATGAGAATTTTGACATGTAATGGCGTTAATCCACAGTGAGTGTTGACATTTAATTCGTTAATTCCTCACTGGAATTCAGGTCATTTATCTATCAACGCATCAATTGTAGTTTAAAACGCTGTAAACCACATTTTTATGTATTTTTTTTAAGTGGAAGAGATAAAAATGTGAGATTTTAAATTCTTTTTTAATTTTTTTACTGTTTTCAAATGTGTGTGGATGAGTAGTGTGAGAAATGAGTTGAAATCTGACGAAAGTAAACTGAGCAGAGATGATTTATAGTTATGACTGTTAGTGACGCAGGTGATGGGCGACACCTGGTGTTAAAATTATTTTCAAATGTGTCTTTTCTGTCTCCGTAAGATAAAAATGTTATAAATATATTTACAAGGAAAATATGCGTCGCTTTTTCTTCTTTTCTCCTCTAGATGTTCAGCAAAGCTTACCAAAAGATGCCAAAAATTGCACATTTTCTTAAGCACACAACTTTTATCTGTTGTTTGATGAACGTCTCCCAAGTGAAAAAAGCGAAAGAGTCTTCTTATCTTGTAACGAATGGTATTTCTGCCCTCGTACTTGTCTTATACTACACTATATAAGTTATACTTTTCTTTTAAATAATATTTTTGGTGTTTTTGTGTTGTGTGCGCTTTTAAAACAAAATTTTTTTTTTCATTGCTGAGAGAAATAGAAAAATGTATCATCCCCATGTGTTTGTACTGGTCTCGGTCTGCCTATTTTACTCGCACCCGTCATGGAAATAGATTCATTTACACGCTTGGCACATGAAGCAGAACTTGAACCAGTGCCACCCAACTTTTTACTCACTAACTACTCATCTGGTCACAACCATCGATCTTAAATGTATCAAGTCAAAAACTAGGCTATTTAAATTAATTGTTTTACCGAATTTTTTGTATTATTTTTCCCCACAGCGACGACAGTATGGTGTTCCAATATAGAGAAATTGTACAATCGAATTTCACATTTTTTCTATTGGAATTTAATTACAGTATGTCAATGGGTTAAAACAAACTGATTTGTAAGACTTTGTAGTAAATTTATTTGTCTACATATGTCCAATTAGTCGTTCTGTACTTTTTAAGACTACTAGGAAATCTTGTAATATTCAGTTTGTGGAATTTTTCTTATTTTATTGACGTGTTTATGAAAGTTTCAGTGTATTTTATATGGCAAGTGCTTTTTCAATGGCGAATGTGTGTGCTTAGTAGGGTCATCAGTTGCTGACCTTTGTGTTTTGTTTTTCACTTTTTGTAAACGTATACAGTAGCTAAAACGTTATCGGACACATTATAAAAATGTCGTAAAAATATAAATGGAAACGATAAATACACAGACTGCCTGTGTCTGTGTGTATACAGTATATCAATTGATATGAGGCGAAATGGACCCGTTTCTTGCAATTGGCCCCCTGGTGGCAATTTCTTTCTTCGCCGTATTTTCTTTTCTTTTTTCTTAAAAAAAAATTGTTTTTTTCTTGTTTTTTGTTTTGCTTTTGTAGAGTTTGTTTCTATTGTACATAGTATATTGCTTTCTCTCCCCTCTCTCTCTTTCTGCTAAACATAAACTCCTTAATCCTGTTTATCAAACACCCAGGAAATGGATTTTGTCTATGTTCATATGACTTTTGCAGTCACTTGACACATTCTGACAAACACTTCTTCTTGCCTTTTATTTTTTTTCTCACTCAACTCTCTTTCCATCGCAAATCATAGCAACGATTTTGCTGCCTTCTTTTACTGGGTATGTTTGCTGTTGTTTTAACGTCATTTCCCACCAGTCATTCCTCACTGACACTGACTGACATTTTTTCACATCATGAAAACAGCGGTCTGAGCGATGTCCACAAATGTTTATGTACATGTCCACATTGGTCACGTTTACACATCTTGAACATCAATGAGGATTTAGTCATTTAGAAAACGATTTAGGGGAGAAATGTAGTGGTCCCTTGACTTTCATACTTGCTTATCAAGTCTGGTTGAATATCTCACGACAATAAACTGTGCCAGACAACTTATTAAATCATTTTGATTTGTTTTTTTATAATGAAGTACAGATACTAATAAAATTATTACCGGTAATGGGAAAGGTGGGTGAAACGGTTAAGAAACTTGTGAGAGTTGCTGCAAGTTAAACCCAAAATCAGACTACATTTTGTGAAATTTTTTATGTAAATAATGTGCGTTGTGTTTCTTAAGTGAATTTGTTGACTTGTAGAGGAGAAAAATTATTGTCAGTAAGTAATGGCGCTGTTTAGCTGCGCTTTATTTGCTGTCACTTATGGACTGATTTTTGTGCTGTAAAAAATCAGTGAAAAGTGAATTTTTTTCCGTTTCTGATTTGTGTGAGGTTAGTGATGCAAGGCCATTGTTACAGAGCAAATTGCTGGGTAATATTCAAAAAACAAGCACGTCGATGTAGCATTATACAGAGTGGGGGAGGTGGGGAAAGAGTTAGTAGCAGTTTTATTACACGGGGAAAGATGTCATTGGGATGCTCGTTGGGTGAAACGTTCCTAAGGGAGAAATTCGACTTCTCTAATAGCCATAATTTGTCACCTATTGCCTCGATGCTGTCATTGTAAATCACGTTTGCCTAGCAATAGGATGAGCTGGAATAGAAGGGGGAGAGAGTGAGAGGGGGGCTGGAGCTGGGGGGTTAATGTTAAGGGCTAAAGGGGAATATGTTTGTTAGCTCCACCTACATCATCTTTTCAGACTGTTACTCCAAAATGTCTTACGATTGATCTCAATTTCTTTTATTACTCAAGAACATTTTCCCCCATACACTCTTGGTATATATATGGTTTTTTTTTCTATTTTCTCTTCGTAGTTTAATACACAGCCTTTTTTTTATTGTCGTTGTTTTCAATTATCTTTTAAAATTTCATTCGTGCGATCATTTGGTCGGTGTTACGAAAAGTTTAGGAGATTTTTAGGGATAACATTGGTTTTTAAATTGATTATTTTGGTTTATGGTATTTTTGGTTTGATTGTTAAGACAAAATCTTAAGGTTTTTTTTGGCAAATTAATGGCTATGGTGACTTGATAGGAAGATAATCAGTTAGTATTAAGAATTTAATTATTAGTAAAATATTAAAAAATGTGTTTACTGTAATTATATAATTTTTATAACTAATAACACATTAAACTGAGAAATATTAGTAGATTTTATGCTAATAGCTTAGTATTAACTTAGATCAATGTACGTAACATCCCTGACAAGTATTAATAAAAGTGCATGCATTTTTTAAAACGGTGACATTTGTTCATGTGATGATGACTCGTATTGAACGTTGTAATTTTATCCGGGCAGATTGTATAGTAATAGTAAGTTGTTTTGTTTAGGAAAAAATTAGCACCAATTTAGCTTCAATGATACATCATTCATATGGGGCATTATTCCAGCATGTGGTATCGTTTTAGTACATGAACTCATTTCCCCCTTCACCATCTACAGTACCACCTCCATCCCACCATTTTAAATCTTTATATACATTTATATACAGATTATTTTCCCCCAACTTTTCTCTCGCGGGAAATGAAACGTTGAACGCAGTTGTGTGGAATGCGATTGAGTCAATGAATCGAAATGGGGGATGTGGCGGAGAGGGGGAAGGGTGGAATGATAAAAATAAAAAAAAAATCTGGGATGTACAGTATCATGTAGGGTTGGTTATGTAGCAGGTTTTAATATTTGATAATCGCATACTAAGATCCCCACCTCTTTTCCACCATTCACTTCACATTGGCTCGCTCACTTAACGATCGGTTATCAACTATGATTGAATGATGTAATTTTGTCATTGACTGTCTCTCATCTAACTTTTCTCCTAATGCTTCACTGCTTTCTATATGGTAATGGATGCGCTAGGAGGTGGGTGTTTCAACTGTACTGGCTTGATGAATCTTTTTTTTTTAGCTTTACCATAAAAAAATGTTCATTCATTTCCCCACCTATCCCTCACTATCGAACTAATGCAATATAAACCCTCTATTTATGTCGTCTGCTGTGTAATTCGTTCCTATAAACGGTTTTGTGGACCCTACCAATTACCTACTCGTTAGAATAAAAGAGAATCAGTACACTTGTTTTTTTATACCGTATATATAAAGTGATCGGATAATGCCATGAATTTGGAGAAACTGGTTGGCGCATGCGTCATACCGTCACCTCGATATCGATGTATAATAGTGCGTAATAGCCATAACCTATGTTATTAACGATTTTGATAGCACTAGCATCGCGGCCAGTGGGACATTGGATGAGAAGGAAATATAAAAGGACCTAATGGCCCTTTATGCGGTTAATAGCCGTTGAAAAAGCTTTTATTCTTTTTCCAAGATACAGCTTGTATGTAATGATTAGCACAAGTGTCCATCTGTCGATTTTAAATCCTAGTTTAGTTTTACAAACATTGCACAATAAAAGTTTGAATTAATAGGCCAATTGAGGATATAAATTTTATTACTTTGAAAGTTTGGCTTGACAAAAGCTTCTTCCGTATGAATTATTATGCGAAATGCAATTACCTTGGAGTTGGAAGTTGTTGGAGGGATTTTTCAAGTGACATAATGGAACTTGGACATAGTTACGTAATCTACTGTATAAATGGTCTTGATAATTTGATATACTTAATTTGTTTCAAAAATTGGACATCCAGTTGCAGTTTTCAAAAGTTGTATGTAAATGTACTGAAATGTGACGCTGTATTTAGCTTGTTTAATTGCCATGTTTACATCGGAAATTACTTGTTGGATTAAAGTCTAAACTTGGTGGATTGAGATTGATTTGTGGTTGTGGCAATGCAAAATGTCTTTTTTTTTTGAATTGATTGATTGATGTTCCGTATTTGCTTGTACTGTACTTATTTGTAATGGCGTGTTTTTTTCCTGTTATGTCGGTACCATGAATGTAGAGAAAAAAAAAAAGAAGATTGTAGGGTGAAGGGCTATTTAAAAGAAAAGAAACCTTATCAACTTTATAATTGTGAAGCAATTTGATCACAGCTTTAAATCAATGAACGTCTTTCTTTTTCGAATCTAGCGATATCTATGGGGACATTGCTTCTTCATGATACGCGATCAAGTTCTAACTTATCTAACTATATATTGGACGCCTATGATGGGATCTATTAACTTCCCACTCCAGTCATCATCATCCTCCAATGGAACTGTGTTTCTCTTACTCCATCTCTCTCGTTTTCTTTAACTTTTTTTTTCTTGCTTTCTTTTCCCCTACCGCCTAGCACATATCGGATTTTATTATTAGGACAAAAGCGTCAATTGCGGTAGTTTGTCTTCCTCGAAACTAAATTTCATTCCACGAATCCGATGGCTTTTAGACGTTTATATAGATGTGTGTATGTAAGCTATTTCGTTTTAGGCTGTTGTATAGGAGTATTATATGTATACCCTGGAGGAGGAGAGAAAGAAAGGTTAAATGATTTCTTCTCTGCTCTTTAATTTCGATTGGGCATGACCGAAAGTCGTTATCTGTATCGATATATTTAGTTCTGTAGTGCTACATTACACACGAATGGGCGCTATTAATAACGTCGAGGACTTTTTTCTATCTCTTTTCCTTTTCTTTTCTATTATTCTTCACATCCCCCTTTGCGCATGCGTATTGTCAATTTGAAATCAGACGCACTAACTTTGTAAGTTGAGATGATTGTAATATTGCACTTTCTAGTACACTTATTTTATTTTTTTTAATTTTTTTGTGTGCAGAAGTACTGTTAATGATCGATATCTGGTTAATTGTTCTAAAAATCTAACCAATTCTTTGCTTATTAGAACTTTTTATGTATACTGTATATGTAAATTACATAATATTATCATTTACTGTAATTTCTGGGTTTTTTTTTTGCATTTCTAAATTAAAATGTGTCGTGTAATCTGAAAATGGTCTTCAAACTACCGTTATCATGCGTTGGTTGCTGCTCGGTTTTACTTGGTCAAATCGGTTGTGTTTCATTTCCTCACTGTGTTTATGCCTAGTCAGAGTTAGGGCACTAAATATAAGGGTTAAATAGACGCTAAGAAATACAAAAGAGGAGGAGGGGCTGGTTTAGGTATAGTGGGGGTTAATTTACATCCACGTGCACGAGAGCGTGTTGCCATGAGGGCATTTTATTTTCAAATTACCATCTATTGTACGTCAATTAATTATCACTCCCCTTCTCTTTTCACTTGTAAACGTATTTCTCCATACACACCCACAACCCCCCAATCCCTTTAGTGCTCATCTTGCTCTGCTCTCTTCCTTTTACATAATTTTTTGTCTATCCCTCTTCCTCATCCTATATATTTTCAGAGAGTGGCGTAAAACGTGACGCTCACTGTTGAACCTGCGCAGTTTGATGAATGGCATTAAATTACCGAGGTTTCGGGCGAATTTAATCCAACAAATAGTTGCCTATTAATAAAATACCAGCTGAGTTACTAGCATCATTTAACTCTACGCGATGGGATACATTTATTTCTATGCGGTTAGTTGAATCTTCTTCGTCTTGCTATCCGGTTACATGGCATTGACAAAACCACTGTATAATACTGTAATATGGAAGAAAACGATTATTATGGCCTACAGGATATTGTAGTATTAAATTAACTCATCAATTTCGATTAATTCTAATATGTAACTTGCACTTTTTTTTGTAATTATAAGCAAAACACAGTTTGTGTATTTAGCATTGAATATAAACAATGAAATTGGCTTACTATATTTTTAATGATCAAAATTTTGAATTATTATTTTTTTGATGAAATTTTTTGCCGGGTAATATCACTAAATATCAAAAATGATTTTTGGTATGATAAGATGCAAGTTGAAGCACATGTTAAATTATGTTATTATGAAAAGGAAATAAGTAGGGAAATTTCAAATAGTGAATTTATTGATAGAAAATTTTGAATGAATCTTGGACATTTGAGTCAATTTTCTGGTATTTTGTAAATGCTCTCGTGTAGAACTAATTAATATTATAATACTGTATTGTTTTTAAACAATTTAAAAGCGATTAATTTTTGAGTTGGATAAAATATGTAAATTCGTATTGCAAATTTACGCACAATGCACATTCATTTCAATGAGACTCTTATTAAAATGTACTGAAAATGTACAGTATCCAGTATTTAGAGCACTAGAAATTGATTTATTGGTCATTTAATGGGTCAAAAATTGGCCATTTATCTTATTTTATATTATTAAATTTTTAAAAAAAATTGTTTACATAAATAACTGTTTTTTTGTTAAAATTATTCACATTACTTTAGTTTAGTTTACCTTTGATATAAAAACATCATGAAATTTGATGTTATTTTATCACAGAAAATTTGTTATTTTAGTATTGATTTTTAGGATTCGTTATTGTATTATTTTTCAGTATGTTTAAACCGTACTGATTGTAATGTACAGTATTCTGTGTTCTAGTAAACTAGTTATAGGTATCGTGCTTTATTTTTTGAAACCTAAATATAGTGTGGATTTTTTGTATGCAAACTATAATGATTTTGCTGCTTTTTTTCTATTGAAGTGAAACTTGGTCGTTTGTTTAGTTTTTTTTGTTCTTTGGTTTTTTAGTTTGTTTTGTGAATTTTTTTTTGTTTCCCCAGTTGAACCAAGGAAATGCGACACGGTCTCTTGCACTTGCAAAGGGGCACCTGGGTATTAACTGTTTAGAAAGTGTGTGCGTATCGTTACTGTATATGTAATATAAATATAATGCAAGTCTATCGATTCACAAAAGATCAGTTGGAAAAAATTATCCCATCCTGGATTTGGATAAAGCGCCCTCTGCTGTCATCTGAAGCGAATCTCATTTGCAGTTGGTCTTCAGATGAGTGAACAACGTCACTGCCACCAAATGTTTTTATATACAACATTTTACATATACAAATTTTTAGATATGAAGTGGCGCCCTTGTGCTTTCACTGAGATGGCAGACGTTTTACAAGCGTTAAAACCGAATTAGGTTCTCGTCACACTTTGATATTTATGTTTATGACATTATTATGGCGGCATGCAAACTTTTGCTTTTTTTTATTTTGAGTTATCGTATAAACATTTGATTTTTAAAAGGAGTTTTGGTCAATTGTGCGACTCAATAATGACGCTAAGGACGTCACTATGGAGTTGTTTGAATTGTTTTGATTTGTAGGTGCATTGGTTTTATTTCTTTTAATTCGTTTTCTACTGCTCTTTGACCATCAATGTATTATGTAGTCACGTGGTTTTGTCTCATGGACGAATGAACGGTGATCCCCCATAGGATTGAGAGCATGCATGAGTAAAGGCTTTACATGGCGACACCGTTAAGGGGAAGAGATGGTTTAATAGAGGGCGTTAGATTGACCGGATTGGAAGTGTGCAGCACGCGCCATCTTAACTATGGCAGTGGCGCTGATACGGAAGACCGATTTATCCGCCAAATTTTGCACTTCATTGATCCGCACGTTGCAGATTCTGCCACGCACACGTGAGCACGAATATTAGGCAGTGACGCAATACAAACGTCAACTTTTACGCCAAATGACATTGTAGATGGCGCCCAAATCACACAAAATAATAGTGAAGACAAGTTCTTAACTAAATAAAATTATTGTGTTAAAAAAAAAAAAAGAGTTAAATCTGACTTAACCGAATAGTGAATCTACAGTTACAATACGAGAATGAAATGGGACGTTTAGCTTTGTCATTGTTATTAAATAATTAGTCAGCGTCATTGAATGTAATTATTCAGGTTTTCTAATGTGATGACCTCAAAAGAGTTTCTTAGTTAATCCGGATAATTGAAGCTGCAGTCTAAATTGATGTCTATATAAAAATAACGTCGATGTAAACATGGCCTGTTGTAATTAACGAGCGGTGTAATTTGAATGTCTAAATGAAAATGTGGGGGAGGTGTGGTATGTTTAATTAATTAATTGGCCACTGTTAACCGTTTAACTATGGCGGTCTAATAGCTAGAGTTGCTGGTTGGCTAATGCTTCTTTCACTCCATTAGGCTTAACGAGTTTTGCAAGTCATAATGATGGGCAGTTTATGCATCAATGAGATTCAAGTGAAGGGAATGGGAGGAGTGAGGGATACTGTACTTTGAAAACAGCAGTTGTAAATGGACGAAATTGCTTTTAGATGTATAACAATTTATACGAAGCGACAGGAGTAGGGATATAATTTGTCTTTGGAGTGGGAAATGAGGAGGAAGCGGTAATTAGACTCGGTTGACCTTAATTGATTTTAATTTGGCGTTTTAGCCCCTTTCCAACTCCGGCGTTTTATCTTCTTTCAGCGCATTTTCTTTTCTGCTCAATCGCCTCTTTATTTTCATGGCCAGCCACATACAAGCACTTTCGAATTTTATGTACTCAACACATCGAGACAATTGGTTCAAATCTACATATACGTAACCGACAACATATAAACATTTCATTCCCTCTATCCCAATTGTTTTTTATTTTCTTTTCTTATGGTGTTGTTGCTTTTGGATTTTCGCTGTTAATTAGGATGCTGTAAGAGTAAGAACGGAGAATAGAGACTTAAAGAGAGTGTGTGTCTGTTGTAGATAATGAAAGTTAAGAACAGGGCGTAGATTTAGGTTTAATTGAGGTCAAATTGAGACATTTTATCGTGGCTTAGGATTTTTTTTTCTACGTCTTCTTCTTTAGCAATATCTAAGTTAAGCTGCTTGGTTGAGTGTTCAAGCGTCGTAATTGGCAACTGCGATTTGATCGCAATGTTATTAGTGGAGTACTGTACTGTGTAATTTATGGAATTATTAAATACGTTTGGGATACAAGGGTCAGCCATTTTCTTACTGAAAAGACGTTGAAATTGATTTTTTAAGAGAGTAAAAATTATTAAATTTGAATAACTAATTTTAACAATCATCCAATTCTTATGCGCATGTCTAGTTTTGCGTTGATATGAATTTTATAACAGTGTTGTTTTAACGAAAAGAATATGTTGTTTTCTTAAATATTTGAATTTTGTTAATATTAAAAGTTAATAAGTCGTAACAATTGTTTTTAGTGTTACATAATTGCCTTTATTGTTTTGAGAATTAGTGTTTTATACGGAAAAACGCAGTTAATGAGTGAAACAACGCTGTGCTAAGTGTTGAAAGCCAGTGTATGACGTCAAATGCGACTTTGTTGTCGTGTTATCGCTAATTTGGCCGTTGCTTTTACGGCGTAAGTGGGCAATGAATTATGCAATTGCCTGGGTAATTAAGCGTAACAAAAGTTGTAGTTGTCGTCGTCGTCATGTGGAGAAAGAAAGAATTGAATGTAAAATATACGATGGGAAGGGTCAACGAGATATGACTTTAATGTGCGATTTTGTAATCTGCTCAAGAGACAGAGAGAAGTCGTTAGGGATTTAAACATCTTTTAATTTGCTATTTATACAAACACGTACTGTACGTGTGTGTATAATGACGTATACTGTGTTAGGATGGTTATTCAGGTTTGGGCTGCTTAATTAAACGGCGAAATTGTTAGCGCTAAAAAGACGTGATTTGAGGGCTTTTTTTGTTTGAGTTTTTTTAGCTTTATTTTGAACATTACAAATTTACAATTTTATGCCAGAAATAAATTAACAGATAAAAAGAAGTGATTTTTTTAATTTAAAACGAAAAATTTAACGTTGTAAAACGGCGTAATTTTTAACTTAAGAAATTGTTAAAAGCAGATAAGCAGTGTTGTCAGTCAATGGAATCTTAACATCTTTTAATTTAAATCTGACTTTTAAAATTTCCAAAATCAATCAGAGTAAAAATGGATTTTATTTAATAAATGAAAAACTAAATTAATTGGTTATAACGTTGTATTTAGCTGCTTTCACATTGACTTTATGAAGATGCTAGCAGATGCGAAATAATCGATTGACTTTTATGCTCAGTTTTTCACGCCATAGCTTTATCATTGGATCTTCTTTTTGTATTTCTCACTCTTAAACTCCACCCCAAATAGGCGTGGCTAGGTATATTTTATACAAAGGCATGTTTTATTCATTCTTTAATTTTGAACAAAACACACGAAATAATAGTTTATTGCACGTAATTAATTAATATGGCATTTTAATAACAACACTGCTTTATCTGCTATTTTTTTGTCAACATGCAATTATGGACAATTTTTACGACTTTTTTTCTTTGGTGTATAAAGAGAAAAAACGAGTGTGGATAAAAATGAGAATTGGCACCTCATAATTGTGTAATAAGTGACTTCATATTGTTGCTTTATCTTTCCAGTTCTCTGCACTGTCGAATTTTAAGCGTGGTTAAGATGATGGAAGTAAGGGTGGGGCGGAAGTGCTCCATAGGGTTGTGATGGCCCCAGGACGTATGGTAGGCCGCTCGCAGTAGCTGCTGTAAGATATGGTAATTGCGTACCGTAAAGCAGACCGGAAGCGTAAGCGGCTGCTGAAGGATAGGCAGACATGGACGTGACGGGTGGTGTGCTAACTGTTGGACTATTAGCATCCATTCCAGGGTTCTGTTTTTTCCATTTCGTCCTGCGATTTTGGAACCAAATTTTCACTTGTGTCTCAGTTAGACTTAACGATAACGCTAGATTTAATCGTTCACATACCGACAGATAGCGCGTTGTTTTAAATTTATTTTCCAGAGCCACCAATTGTTCGTAAGTGAATGCCGTTCGGGCCCGACGCGGTTTGCCAGCTTTGCTACTATTGTCATTGGACATTTTCTTTTTCTTACTATTTCCGCCGCTTCCATTGTTTCCTCCACCGTTACCATTGCCACTTCCAGAGTTACTAAGACTAAAATTAGACGTCCGTAGACTACCACTACTGCCGGTGTCGGCCTTTAGGTCCTTTTCACTAAGCACTGTGTCACTTTCGTCCACATCTTTACCGTCGTCACTCTCACCGTCGCATTTCACATTCACAGAATGCTCGCTTAAAGCACAATCATTCACACCTTTCTCCAACATCACATCTTCATCTCCCACCTGAATGTCACAGGAATCAGCTCGTTCAGATTCAGATCTGCTATCTAAAAAAATAAAAACGAAATTATTATACGTCAAAGTTCTAACTAAAACGCTGAACGTAAATCTATGGAGTTGTCTCATTATTATTATAACGTCCCAAAAGTTTTCATTAATCAACTGTACTGTATTTTTGGCAAGTCAAATTTATAAATGAGCACCTTGATTTAATTGAGTTTAACTAATTTTTTTTAGTGTGGTTATGAATAAACACAGGGCGGTAAAATGAATGGGAGTCGTTGATGAAAATGATGCCTAACTTTGTCAAATAATGATGAATTAGTGTTGTCATGCTAGATTATTTTACATTTCTTTCCTATCTTTCATTTTTTTTAGTGTAATTTTTACTTGTGTGCATGGAAACTATGTTAATCAGTTCGTAACTTTTTAACTGGGTGGCGCACTCTGGCGCTGTCGAAGCACTTCTTGCATGGGTGGCAGAAAAATCGTATGGGATGTTGGTATATATACCATAAGTAACTTGTTTTTTAAAAAATATTTTGGGAGAAAAAGATTTCGCCAAGTTCTAATAATAAATTATTAAAGGACGTCTTTCAACTACTGATCATCCAAGTTGAACGTTTAGCATTTCACCGTTTACAAATTCGAGTGGTTTTGTTATTTTAAATAAAAAATTATTTATTTTTTTAAACGCTAGAAAAAATGTAATTAGTATGAACGCGCAAAGAAATTTGTGTCTTTAAAAATTCCTTTTAAAAAAATTGTCGGCAACTTTTTTAATTTTTTTTTTTTTTTTACTTTTCTTTTGCATGTTTCGTTTCTTTACAAAATCCAGAGCCAAATTTTCTGCTCTTACCCCACTGACAATATATAGAAAGGAATTTGTAACAAGTCTTTCATCCGCTAGAGGGCGTATAATTGGCTTCGTCCATGCATTTAGTCCAGGCTAATTAGTGCAACCGTTTTGGATAAAGACGTTCAACAATTGGCGGCATCTTTTGCCGGCAAAATATCAACAACTTTTTTTCACTAAACGACTAAATGTCTTTCAGGATTTTTTTGTCTTATTTCCTCAAAGTGTGTTACTAGTTAAAACCGACATTCGTAGAAATTCCACGTCCTATTAATGAAAGATGATTCCAATTTATACAAATGAACTGCTTTGTTTATATTTTTCCCAAAAATAAAATACAAATTTTTAAATTATTTTTCCTATATCGGTATACAGTATTTAAAAGGAGAGGAAATAAATTGGCGAATGCAATGTAAGGAGATTTAAAACTGAGGGGGAAAAAATTGCATCCTGGATTCATGGTGCATCGAATTTTGTGCCACACTGAATTTTCCGTTGCGATTAATTTGGCCACATGTGGGTCCTTCCACACAAACACAATGCTAAGCAAACACAAACGCATTCTACGCTATCATTGTAGGTGGTTTTTGCATAATTGATGTGATATTGTAGGATGGCTGGTTTTATTCGATCGACTAGGGGGTTTGACATAATAGAAGGACCTTTTCAAAAGGACATAATACTGTATTAAGTGTACGACGGGCTTAAACTGGGCATCATGACACATGGACACAATCTATAGTTTACACACGAGTTTTTAACAGTAATGAAAAGAAACTACAGTATTGCTTATCAAACTTTTTCCACAAAATTATTTTGTGAAATTGTGATCATTCAAAAGCGATTGGCATAATCTAATCCGGTTAATTAATCCTGTTTGAATGATGGTCATGAAATTCGGTGATTTAACAATAGTCGAATTAGTTTGTATTTTAAGCATGGTTTTATTTACAAATTACAATGTTTAACTTTCATCATTGGTCTGAAACTTTTCAATGGCCCATCATACTTCCTGTTGCTTGAACTTGTTCATGTATGATTTAGCAACAGGACTTAGTGACACACAACTTGCTTTCTTTTATAGTTTTCTGAAGTTAATAAGATTTCGTAGTATGGTCAGACGTGTATAAAAAAATGTTTAGACAACGCCTAGTTATTTTTGGCCAGAGTTGAATAGCATTTAAGTGTTGTAAGCAATATTGCTATTCGATTATGAAGAAAACATATAAAAATCCATAATGGTTGATACAGTACATCAAATAGTTGGACGAGCATCCGAGCATATCGAGTAAGACAAAAAAAATAAAGCATAAGGGAAAAAAAGCTAATGTGTATAAAAGATATGGAGAAAAAAGTGTATTATATGAGTGGAATAATATGGGATGGGGAAAGCTGAGCACTTCATTTAATGGCAACGCTGAAGACTTTTTATGAAAACATGACAACAATTTGAAACGCTTCTTCCTATAATATAATAGCTTATATGGCGATATGAAATTTGGGAGTTGATTCTCATTTCTGTTAGATGTGGCGTTATTATGTGTATAGTGCATCTAGTACGGTATGTTAGGCCCCTCTTTTAATACGCCATAGGAAATAGATACACAAGAGCAACGTGTATTAAGTTGGCGATGGAACAAATGCGTTGGAGCTTATAATAACTGTCACTCAGGTGGAAAATAATCGGAGCAAAAATGGGTATCCCAATCTTTTTTCTTTCTAATAACTCCCACTAACATATCCACCACCACTTTTTTATCCACCCCCAGTTACACAGGATAGATAGAGAGATAGAAAAAAAACTTTTATTAACATTTATACTATAGTCTGTATATAGCCGTTTATTACATTCCATTCATCTACGTGTGTGAAAATAGATTGAAGAAACAACCGCACCATACATGTATCCATAGGTAGGGGGTTGCAGGGAGGGATGCTATGTGGAGATTTACATGTGGAATGGGTGGCAGGTGGGTGCTGATACTGAATTTATATTATCAGATCTTTTCTTTATGACAATGCTCCATCGAGCGTATACATATTTTTCTTTCTTGTGCTATGGTTGTATGTATAGACACTATTAAATCTAGATTGGTGTATAATCCCCCCTTCATACCACTATCTTACTCACCCCCTTCTTCCCAGCTCCTCTTGCTACTCACTACTACTTACTATTACAACTTTTCTATAGATATATAAATGATGTTGTGAGGTGGAATCTGCAGTAGTTATAATGGAACAAGTTGCCGTGAATGGCGCTTAGAGACGCGTTTAAAGCAAATTGGGGAGTTTGATCGCACTATTAGCTTCGTCTGCTACAACACCCGCCACGCACAATTGATCGATATATCTCTTCACTCCATGTAATGTGTCTATGTGTGGAGAGATGATAGTTGTGTTGGGATATACTGTATACTATGGCACAAGTTGACTGACAAACAATGCGGTTCTTCACTTCACAAAATATATAAAAAACTTTTTTATGGTACAGAATTAAGGAATAATAATAATATGCTTGAAATTTTGTAAATATGGTTATTTATTCAGGGCTTTTAGCACCGTTTATGTTTTAGATAGTTCAACTAACAAATGAGTCGTTCAGAAGAATAGTGGATTAAGTCACATAAAAGTGATTTCTAGATACTGTATTTAGAGGTAAAGTTGAAGCAAATTAAATTTATATGGAGCGCCATTTCAGGGTCTAAATTTGAAGTAGGGACCAAAGTTGGAGCTGGAAAATTTATTCTAAAAGTTTTATAATTTGTTTTCTAAGTTTGTATCTATTTGAATAAAAATTATTGAATATGTTTTGTAAACTGGAAGTATTTGGTGGTGTAATAGGTGGCATTACTGTTGGCTTTACCTGAGGGTGGGAATCATTTGATTTGTTTGTACAGTACTGTATGTGGTTTCCCTGTGCATTTCGTCATGCATCAGAGAATGATGCGTTAAAAAAAAACCAGAAACGATTTGCGTTGTATCCCGCTTGTATCATATCTGTCAAAACTGAAAAGATCCAAATAGAGAGGGAGTTGAAGGGCCTTCTGAGGCAGGAACAGGAAACCCAGATGGGAAATAGATGGAATAAAAAAAATTGCAAGTTTTTGGGTTTAGTTTGGTAAGGTGTTGCTAAAACTTGTGTATGTGTTTGTGTCTCAAATTGAAAATTCGATAAATAATCCGATAAAATCCTTAGTTATTGGTGGACGGGACGAAGGATTTAAGGGTGGAAACCTCACTTGAATGACAAATCAGTTTGCGTTGTTGTTCACTTGTAAAATGGGTGGGGGGTGAGGTAGAGAAAAGAAAAAAAAGCGCGTAAATCTGCCATTTTCGTGTTTTTCTATTGTACTTTTTGGAGCCTGGATTTACACATTATCCCACTCCTATTTATCCCCTACATGTAAACTTAACCCAACCCTCATTCTCTCTCAAATCTCTTACTAAAAAAATATAAAACGCATATAACTTTGTAACACGCATGCGCACTCAATACTATTGTCCGCTACTCTCAGCTCGTGAAACTTTTTTTTTCACTTATTTTGGTTTAGGGAATTTTTTTTATTATATTGCTGCTATACATGATTTTACACTTTGTTTTTTTTATATAAGTTGGGTGGGCTGGCTGGTGGATATGTAAGCAGTTTACCCATCGTTTCCTCCGTCATTGCAAGTTGGATGGGCCCTGAGGGATTTTAAAAAATATCGGAGGATAACAAATTGGTTTGGATTTACATGTAAATGCTAGGACAACCACGTAAACTATTTACGCTAATACATATACCGGTACGTGCTTTTGCTTTTAACATAATATCGATTTCGATTTGCAACTCACAAATACTTAGAAACAATTGTATGACGTCACAATTTACATTTGATATTTATTCAAGTTTAAAAAAAATAAACTCTTAAGGTTTTTTGTAAGTTAAGTACAGTAACTAGTCACCTAAAAATAACCATTATAAAAAAATTAAGTATAGTAATACTATTTGCTTAATTTTTTACCAGTGGCATTACTGCTGAGATATGTACAGGCATAGAAATTTCAATTATTACTAAGCCGGTGCTTGAAGAGGATTTTGTAATAATAGTTGAAAGAAAAATATTGTAAATTGAGTGTGTGTCAAACTAATCGAAGCAATTGGTATTTACATTGAAGCTTCGTTATTCAAGCATCACTCTATTCCGAAAAGGAAAAGAGTGAAGGAATCGATAATTACATCACATACAATTTCTCAATGTTACTACAAAGGCTTAGTGTTTTTCTAAGCCTTTTTCTACCCCCTCCCTCTCTCCTCCCTGTCCCCTTAAGTCTGCGCAATATTACTATCGGGGAGTCAATAGACGACGTGAAATTGCGTTCAATTGATTGTAACCTGAGACTGTGTTTTTTAACCAGCAAAGACTAAGGAGATGATAATTATGTTTTATTTGCAACTTGTAAGTGGTACCCTGCTGAGCTACAACACATACAGTAGCTACTTAAATCTGTTTGTGATACCGGTACTATAGATGTGGTTTTGAGTCTAAATTAGGTGTTAAAAATGTTAACAATTTAGTCACTATATTGCTATTTTAATTATGCTCAACCGAAATATTTTTTACCTTAAAATTTATAAATTATAAGTTTTTTTTTACTTAGGAACAATTTTTTTTTGGAACTAATTTTTGGTTCTGGAATAATTGAATTACTTTGTCTTGCAATTTAATTTTCTGACGAATTTTTTAAATGAGAATTTATTTTTTTAACTAAAATTTTCAGAAATTTAAATGGTTGTGTAAATTATTTAAGAATTTAAATTAAGATTTTTATAATAATTAATTATCTATTTTAATTGGTGATATTATTAACTAATTTTTCTAATTTCTTTTTTATTTTCTGGACATAAAGTATAAGATTGTTGTATTTCAAATTAATACAGTTTTAAGGTACTGTATGTTATACTGCATTATTAATGAGAATATACAGAAAGTAAGCGAACAATAAGTTTATAGTACAATAACGTTTTTACCGGTATAGCTTAATACGAATATTAAAATTTACGTTAAATATTTCAGTCAAACAATTACGACATATAATTGTACTTTGTATTTAACTGTCAGTCGTTGCATTGATAAAACTATGAGAATTTCTTTCGAACTTATTTTCTGCAATGCTGTACTTGCTATCAAATTTAGATTCCAATATTGTTTACTTAGCTCATCTATATACTTTCATCAGAATGAATATATCACTTAATTTAGTTGACAAGTGGTGCTCACAATATTATTTTTATTGACTTTTATGAGGTTATAGGGCACATTTTAGACTTAAAATACTGTACAATACTAACTTTCTGATTATTTTTGATCTTATAAAGTTTCTTACCTGGTCTGCAAAAATCTTTACTATGCAAGGCTGATTTATGTTCCAACATTGAGTTTGGTGACGACCATTTGGAATGCCATTCATGTTGTGAGCTTGACACTGTCTCTGCCACCGGCGCTGATGGTGTTGGGTGCCTTTGTAAAGGTGGGGAGTTTGGAGATGGTTGTGAGCGTTGGTGTCCATTGCCCACTATACGTCCATTGAACTTATTTGGACTTAAAATATCGTCAACAGAGAAGGACGTATGATAAATCGGTCTTTCGTTATGATGGTGATGATGATGGTGGTGGTGGTGACTTTGATGATGATGGTGATTACTATGACGAGGAAAACTATTATTTCTTAAATGATTGATTAAATTATTTGGTCGGATTTCATCACATTTACTCCCACTATCACTGCTGTTATTGGATGGACCGTTAATTAGATGATGAGGTCCAATGCCAGGTGACCTACATGGAGATGGTCTATCACCATTTATCTGAATTGGTGATGACTGTTGTAGTTGGCTATCGTTATGACGGTGGTGGTGATGGTTATGATGCAAATGGTTCATCATCAAGATAGGTTTTGGCACTAAAGGTATTGATGGTTGTTTCATTTGAAGTGCTAAAGGTCTCTCTGGCAATTGAGGCTGTGACATAGCGTTTGTTGATGTCACATGCCACTGTTGTGATTGTAAGTGTATCGGTCGAGAAGGGCTGTTGCATCGGTTACGTTGACCGTTTGGTTGCCTAACTTGTGAACGGTGTAGTTGGACGTCGGTAACGAAGGACATTCGACTTCCACCGGATGTTAAGTCTTCACTTAGACGATTATGACGTTTTTTAACCACCCTATTTAAGTGTTTCTGAACATTTCCAGCGCTAACAGCGATGTCGTCATCGTCCATGGCATCTTCATCATCATCGACCACATGTTCCACAAAGTCCTCATCGTCGGAGGACGGTGCCTCTCTGAGAGACCCATTATCCGACATAGTTTCAAGTCTTATAGCTTGAACTTCTTCTTCCTCCTCCTCTTCTTCTGGGCAATCGTCATCCTGCACGGTATCATCTCTCATGTTGGTCGGCAAAGGGCCTGAAGCGGTGTTAGCACTTGTTGAGCAGCTGGTGGCCATGACTTTTCAGCAGTCAAACCTCAAACTATACTTTTTTGAACGACTGGCAACTAAGTTAATCACGTGACTTTGATGTCAACAACTGCCATTGCACTTTCGCGTATTTTCTTTTGAGGCGTCCAACTAGTTTTTATAAGCAACGACTTTTTCAATATTTAATCACAAGTACCGGTTGAAAGTTAAAAGTTAGGTTGTAAAATGTAATTGAACGGTAAAAATTCACGTTTGAGCAAAGTAATTCGATAGCTTTAGAGGGTGAGGTTTTTTGGAATAAGAAAGCCAATTAGTAATAAATTATTATAAAGTGTATACCACCAATTACGGATGTTAAAATAAAAGAGGTGTAGAAGCCGCGTAACCGTATGTGTTAAGAGTGATGAGGATGATGATGGTGGTAGTGGTGGTGGCAGCCGTAGTAGTGGCGGTGATGGTGGTACAACGTTGATTTTGATGTGTGCATCAAAAGCACTTGGAGAAATGTGCAAATGGATGTGGGTGTGTATAGAAAACCTAACCATAGATCGATTACAACAGCGCTCCCTGTTGGTTTTTGCTCCTCCTCTTCGAAATGCTTCGACGCATGGCGTTATGCCAACGGCCACGCTTTATACGCATGCGTCAAGTGATGGTAAAACGAACACTATTCACTTTACACACGCGTTTCAAACGCCTTTGTATTATCCAATGATATTAGAATTATTTGATAACTGTCATCTTAATACGGAATTGTAATATTTCGTTGAATGTGCAATTCTGTAATTAGAATTTTGAATGATGTTTTTGGGTTGAAAGCAATGATGTTACTTTACGTCATTATGTGTGTGTTTGAAAGTTGAGACTGGTTGTGCGTGTGTGTATTAGTTGCACTGTTAACACGCTTGATTGGCCACATAAGAGTTGATTTGTAAAACCCTCAGCTTCAGACTTCCAAGGCCTTGTAATGCCATTTACACGTCTCTGCACTTTACACATATCTTCTCTCTTTTGAGTCTTTTTTTTTTATTATTGATAACGGATTTCAATTATTTTCCATTTACATCACATAGCCAGCTGCATTACACGAAATAATTGTTTTTAGAAATTTCCAGCGGCTTTTGTATTTGATTTCTATGGGTTTTTAATTAAGCTATGGCATTTCACTTAATCGTTTCTGTACGACTTGCTAATTTCTTTATTTTCGTTAATTAAATGTTTTTAATGGCAGCATGGATTGAAAATTGTGCGTTCATTTTGTTAATTATTATTAATTTATACAAAATTTGTCGGCACAGTATTTGAATTAATTTTTGATTTGTAACGGCATTAAAATAGACGTTTTGAGTGAATGAGTTGATTTAAACGTCTGACTAAAACGAGAATTTGATTAAACATTTTAATATTGAAACTTTGGTATTGTTGAAGCGTTAACTTAACTTCATTGTGTAGTTTCACACATGCGCACTAGTTGAGTAAGAAGCAAGCAAAGTGAAAAGATAAAAATAATAATAATAAAAAAGCTCGAATGAGGACTTTGAGGAATAAAACGATTTCATCAATGTGTAGTGGGAAATATAGTGAAATCAAGAGAGTAGAAAATAGGATAACAATGAAAATGTTGATGGCGGTTTTTGGGTTTGGCGGTTGTTGTAAAACAAGATGACGTGTCAGTGACAGCATCAAACACCAACATAAAAAACAATTATTGACACAAACACTTGTGTATATTACACATATCCACCTGCTGTTAGGCGTGTGTTTTGATTCTGAAATATAAAAAAAGCATGGTTGATAATATGGATGTGGAATAAGTTTATATAGTTGGGCAAAAGCAATACAAAAGTCTCGTCACCTGGGCTGACTCTTATTGTCGTTTGATTGAACACCAATTTAATTAAATCTGCGATCACTTTTGGATTTTTGGCGAAGAATATAATGGAATAGTGGCAGCCATTTTTCTTAACTTTTCATATTATACAATGGCGGGCCAACATAATAAGCAGGTTGAGGATTATCATTTTTCGCTTTTCTATATTGTCAAGTGATGACAATAGAGAGATGGATAATTCTCTTGAAAAACAACATATCGGATTAAGATGGAATGGTGTTTGCAATGTACCAAATTTTATGGTTATTTCACATATTCAACTACTGTATTATATCGTGTGTTTAAAATTTATTATACGGTTTGGTAATCACATTGTAAATTCTGTCTATGTTGTTTTATGTTCAGGTTATGCAAGAGAAAATCGTTTGGTTACATATTTAAATTGTATTGCCACTTTATTGGCAATTTTCTTTGGTAAAAATATTAGTTTAGAGCTCTTTTGCATTCCTAATTTCGTTACTGAAAAGATAAATGGGAACCACTAATTTATTTAAGAATTTTTCCCTATTAATTTCCACTTACTGTACTTGATATATGACTGTGCATCACTGTGTTTGTTTTATGGGAGGCACACAAGAAATGCAAATTTTTTTTTAGCTTAATAGGTTTCATCAAAATGACATTAATTATTATTTTTAGCTAACATCTTAAGCAGCTACTAAATTATTGTTCTAGCAATGTTGTCGGCATCGATTGAGCAGATGGTGTCTGTATCATAAGGAGTAGTGTTTTTGTGTTTAACATTTTTGGCCATCGACGACAGCAAGTCATTAGCAGTGCATCTTATTTAAATTGTAATAGCAAACGAGTTTTAGCTTAAGTTTAATTTTAAGTAGGTTTTAAGATAAGACAGGAGAAGAAAAGTTGAAGACTGTGGGTATATAACTGACAAGTTTTAAGCCTGAAATTATCACTCACTCCCCCTATTTCTTCCTCCTCCCACATCATTCGTTTAACTAATACAGTTTTAACATCACGTGTCTTGGACCAAATGAATTTGCCACATGTGTCCAACATGATTTTCATAAAGCTAAAAATGGGGTAAAACGAAAAATAGCAATAGGAACTTCAGTTAGCTCGTGTGTACGTCTTTTATGCTATGAAAAAGTTTAAATGTTAGATCTGTTAACGTTGGAATTAAGTGTTGAAAGGTCCGATTTATTTTCAGCCCATATATAAATATTCTGTGGTCGTGTTATGCCAGACAAATATTTCAAAAAAAGTATTAAGGAAATGATTATAGAAAGTTTGGTGGGCGGAGCTGTACTGCCTCTCTCTCTCTTTTCTGTTTTTGCTTCTTCGTTGCTTGTTACATCTTGTAAAAATATTTTTCAAGTAATATTTTTGAAGAAAAAATTAATGATTATCCACTTTGGTTGAGTGAAACAAACACGTTTATGCTTTTCTGACGACTTTTCAAGCGCTCTAAATTTAACTCTCGGATAACAATTTGCTAATTCGCACTGTCATTTTACCCTGTTAGAGGTCGCTTCACCTTTACAGCAATTGCTAATCTTAATTATTGGAACTAAATTTAGAAAAGCAGCAAATGACGTCATATTAACCCCGTTTAGATGCATCAGGGGTTTATTTTTTTTTTTTTGAAAGTAAAAAAATTAAAGTAGAATTTTTTGTCTGAGATATTATTGCCAATCACTTAGAGCGCATGCGTCTTGCTGTAAAGCTGAAACAAAAATGATGAGTGGATTCTGGAAAGAAAAGACTGATGCAGAAACGTGCCAGATTTAGTGTTTGTTATTAGCTGTAAAACACTTTGAAAGTGAAATTTCAGTGGCAGTGAAAATTCCCATTAAACCCCTTAATTTAATTTTAAAAGAAGTGTTGAAATATGCTGTTCCAGTTAATTCTTTATTATTAGTCTGCAAGGAGTTTTTTAAGATGTTGGATATTTGACCAATTTAGATAGGGAGTTTGGTTGGAGGGTTTGGGAGGGGGGTGGGGGTAAGGATTTCAGTCGTCAATTGATGCCACGTGCTTTTAAGGGCTTGTTTTTCACACCCATTCATAAATTTCCAACACCCCCTTGCTTTCCCTTTCAGTCTGGATACATTGTTGTGGTTGTAACTTGCATATAAGTTTAAATTGAGAAGGAAGGATATGGATGTGTGGGTTGGATTGGATTGGGTGGATAATGGATATTGAAGAGATTGCAAAACTGCAGGAGGTCAGTTTAGGACGTGCAGAGAGACCATTATTTGAATTTCATGTGTGTGTGAAACATTCAACATTTCCCTTCTTTACTTTAATAGCTTTACAGTAGTTGTTACAACTGCCAAATAAAAATCTCTTTGCGTTTATAGTGTCTTAAGAGGTCGGCAAACCATGGGTCGCGAGATATTTTTTACTAAGATTTTTTGTTTTTTTTTAGCACAACATTTAACTTGTTCAGTGATTTAGTTTACTTGATAATATTATCCAAGGGGGTTTTGAAGTAATTTGATCAGTTGTGTAGTTAATTTATTGTCTGAATTTTAATAGAATTTTTTTTTACACTAGATATTTTACGAGTATTAAACACTCAATTGTCAGAGCTAAAAAAATTTATTTTTAAAATTAAATTTAGAAGTAAGTTTTAAGATTTTGGTTTAAGAAGTGGTTCGGGTTGGTTAAACGTTGATGATCGTATTATTTTCTGTTTTTATTTTTGTATTTTTATGCCATGTTGGATATGTGGATATTGTTATTTGATACTTTACATAAATGCCAGTTTTGGCTTTTAGAAAATACTGTATATTGTACAGTTGTTTTTCTTCGTAATTTATATTTTTATAATGCACTAATAGAGGCTTCTGGCCTTTAGCAACTTGAGTTACATAAATTAATTAATGAATATTCAAGCCAATTTTATTATTTAAGTTCAACTGTTGGTCATATTGGTAGTCATTATTTTAGGAGTCAAATAAATAGTTACTATATCAAAGTCACTTTTTTTAAAAAAAAATTTAAAGATAAGAAAATTCAAAATACTGTATTATTGGAAAAATATATTGTGCCTACTGAACTGTAAATATACAAAATACATATTTTGAAGTTTTGAATCCAAGTGTTGTCTTACCTTGATGTAAAACTAATAGTTAACAGAAAGTAGTTGATTCAAATTAACCGATTTTTCCTGTTAAGCAATTTCGTGTTAATAGGTTTTCACTGTATACTGTATTTGTTAATTTGTAAATGGTTATTTATTAAATAACAAATGAAGACAAAATTAGTTTTTTAAAAAAATTAAAATTGTTGTAAGTAAAATTATAATAAGCAACAAGGTTTATTGGTTCGTCGTGTTAGTTTTTATCAATTTTATTGTCGGTTGAGTGACTTCATAATTGATTTTTAGGACTGGTTTGGTGCTTCAGTACGTTAGTAGATCGAGTTTTTAGTGAGTTTGAGAGTTATTTTGACGTAAAAGACGGATTAAGTGGTGGTGGAAATTGAGCGTTTTTCTAATTGCATCGTATTTTGTTCATCGCGTTGGCTTTTGTGACGGTTTAACTTGAGAGTAAGAAGTAACTTTTACTTTATTATTGTATGTGTTAAACGATGAAGTTTTAGTCTATACTGTACTGCGTATAAGTCACATATTGAAGGAGTGGGCTTACCTAAGTGCCATTTGAGTTTGCTGGTGCAATAATAATTGTGTGTTGTTGACAGAATAGCACTGTGCTTTGTTCGGACTATTTCGCAGTATTAATGGAAAACGTGGCTGATAGATATATCTTAAGTGTCCACTTTGGTAATTGATTGATCGATTGAAGAAGGCGTTCTTCTTAGCAAAGATTTATTTTTTTCTTCTTACACCGTGATTTGTACAACCATTTACTTTTAAATGGCAGTTCTAAGTAAAAAGTTCTCTTAATTTGCATAACATATTTGCAAAAGGTGAACTTGGATATTATTTTTAGTTCAATTTGATCGAAATTAATTAAAAACAAGTTGTATTTTGTTGGCAGTCTAATTAAAGTAATAAAGTTGAAGTAAATCAGAACGCATCTTGTTTATAATTAAATGCCTTGTACTGTCTAATAATAAATAAAATACGAGTTTATTTCCACATTAAGCTTTTAAATAAAAATGGCAGTCTATATTACTGTATATCTTCTTGCTTTTTCGTTTGCTAGCGTTTCGCTGCGTCATCTGTAATGTTATTTCCTGCTATTTAATTTGGTCATTATTATTTTAACAGGCGTTTACTCCGACTTGGAGATTGTCTTAATTTAATCTTCGTTTTAAGTGTTATTGGGTGGGCATGAGGAGTACAGAATATGGGTGGGCGAAGTGGGATGTGGAATGGGGGGTCTGTTATAATTTTCTTCCTCAAACAAGACAAGAGAAAGGGGGAGGAGAAAAAAAAATCAAGATACTAAAATAAAATAAGATTTTATATCTAACATATACACAGGTACATGTATATAATATTTTGGGTATAGAAAGTAAATAATGATATGCTTTTAAGTTTTAGGTTGAATAAAATGCCAACTAAGATGAAGACGTTTTCTGTTTTAATTAAGATAGCGCCTAGCAACCAACCATCTCTCTATATTCTTACTTAGAGTCGCTTTCTTTCTGTGATTTTTTTTTCTTCTTATCCAAAATATTTTTTTCCCTTCGTATACATGTACACATCTGAAACCAAATTAATGAAAATGAAAAAAATTACAAATATAATTAGTCTAGAGATTTCACAATTCGCTATCATCATTATAAAGTAACTTAAATGCAAATAAGGCTGTTATTTTTCCTTTTCGATTCATTAACGCTCCTTCCTATTTTCAACACGATTATTTTATCTTAATTGCTATAATTAATTAAACTGCAGCACATGTTTATGGTCATATATTGCTTCGTTATATAAATATAAAAGTTGATGTGTTATTTATTTTTTTATATTGTTTTAATTGCAGATTTTTATGTAATTAAGAAGCAAAGAATTTTTAAACATCACGTTTTTCCACTGAAACTTCAATCAACACCTCACAGGTAGCGTAATTCAAAGTCTTAATTTCATTAATTAAGTCAAAGCTGCGCTGTTTTTAAGGGGTTTTTGAAATTTTTTGTTGGTAAAGAAGGAAAAAAAATCATTAAAATTGACGGCAAACTGATTCCTTCCCCATTAGCAGTTCGTCAATTAAGTTAGAATCAATTATTATTGATATTTTTCTTCTTTTTTTTGTATACGTTTCTTAAATCTAAAAAGTTTTACTGCATTTAAGGATTGTTTTAGTTATGTAGCTATGGGCTCATCCGGCGTGGGAACATTACCAGCTTTGTCCGCCTGAGACAAGAGCGAGAGAGAGGTGATGTCGGTTGCGCACATTTAAATTGTACGTTCACTGAGCAGCATCCAACTCCCCCAATCTTTTCACCCCTCTTTCCTCCTCCATCACTTCATCTATCCACTCTTACCATTTTTGTTGCCAAGTGGATAATAGAAGATTCAATTTGAAGTGATCCTCTTATGATTTATTCGGGAAAATTTTATGTCAGTCCTTGTAAAAAGGATTTGATCGGATATTTTCGTGTATATAAATATATTTGAAAATGACTTTGTTCGCTCTCCTGCTCACCCATAAGTTTGTATTTTTAAAAGGGAAGGTTTCTGGATATTTTTATTTCTATCCTGTATACTCTGTGTGTAATGAGCTTTTCAATGAAAATTGAGATTGGAAGAGGATGCTGAATTTGATGTTGCAACTGTAGATTCATTTAGCACCATTATTCTTGTTAATTGACATCGATTTTTTTAGTAAATCCTATTCACCATACTATTTTATAATTCACACTTAACAATCAAATGGAAATTGATGGATGATTTCTAAGTTATAAAAGATTGAAAGGGTGGGTATTCTATCATGTGTCATCACAATTGTCCACCTGAGTAACTCGTTTATATGATTTTATCAGGTTTGGTAGTATTGCTCAAAGTGTCAGTAGATGATAAAATACACTCAATAGTTCTCTTTTCATTACCATACATAAGAGAACTTAAAAAAATGGTATAAAAAGTTACTTATGGAAGAAGCCCTTTGATTCTAACTGCCAAAATCGTTGTAATTTTTTACCGTTAAGCGTAGTAAATCAATTACTAAGTTAAAGAGTGACTTTTGCCTCATTTTATTTATGGCACACGTACTTACCGTTAAATATCTGAAAGTTCATCAGAAGATAAATTTGAGCCATTGTTGTTAGGTATCTTCCGAGAAAGATTGTGCTCGGTGATGCGAGATTTGTTGTCTTATTAATTAATTCAATTAATAGAGAAAGTGGCTTGATGTCATGCGTCCACGATGCTAGAATGATTAAATTAGAAAGGCAGATTTAATGTCAACAAAAATTCTTCTCAGATATTACGAAAGCTGAAAACAATAATTAGAATTTCCCTCCCTCTTACCACTATAACAATAATACTAATAATAATAATAAAAATATGAAAGAGCAGAAAACTAGGTGCATGCCACCTGAAACGAAACGACAACGTTTGATTTTCTACATTTTCTATGGGTATACCTGTATATGAATGTGTACGACGTTTTCGCTGACAACGGTTAAACTGAATAAACAGCCAATTAATTCGCTTGCCCTAACAATGTTCGGATATATTAAGAGGATAATCGTATCGAGGGATGAAAAGTGGAGGGTTAGATAGGGTGGGGTGGTAGTTTGAAGAGGAACAAGAGACACACACACATACATAGAGAGAAATATTTGCCATCATATTACCTGCTCATCTCCTCTTCATTATTGTGCCCTTTATTATTATATTTATAAGGTACTTGTAGTTGATTTCCATCTGCGATTTGTTGAAAATGAGGCTTCTATTACAGTTTTGGTTTTTTTTATGCTCTCTACATGTGTGTATATATTGAAAGAGAGAAATGTGATCTATCTTTTAATATACCTATGGGTAGCAAATGTTATATAGATGATCATGAGCGTTACCAGGTAACCGTGCCTTCTATGCATCAGCTTTTACCCGACCAAAATCGCCCGACCGATAAATCTTTTCTCGGTGTGTATGTGTGTTAAATGAAGGTTGCTAAGTGATATATAGAGTCGTTTAATTTTCTTCCAAAACCAAGACATTTGTTAAAACTGTATTATACACTGTACTCGTGGATGATGCTACAGTATATAAGCATCGAGATTGAGTAAATTTGAGAGATTACTGATATATTTGAGGGGGAATTACTAAAATGGATATTGGTAAGGGCAAGAAAGTGCAATAACTTTTGAATTACAGGAAATGTTGTTAGAATTAAATTGGATTAAGTTACATTAAGCTAGTAGTGGTATCTTTTAAACAAAGAAAAATGTGAACCATATTAACCGTTTTATTCAAACTGCTGTAAATCTGGTGATTTTTAGGTACTTTGAGGTTGAATTATAATCTGGTGATTGTTTTCTGTGCAGCAATTTAGTAATCAAAATTTGTATAAAACCATAAGAAGATGCATTAATAAGAATTTATTAGTTATATGATAATTTAATAACTACTTGTTTCTGTTCTTTACACTTTGCAAATCTTCTACATTTTAAATTTGAGAGGTTGTGTAAAAATGTAAAAGCTGTAATTGTGATTTTGACCACACAAAATGTGCAATGTAAAATAAAAAGAGAAGTTGTGTAATTTACATGCTAATTTTACATGTACTTAATTTTTTTTTAGCACAAAAGTTTTGAATTTTGCAATTATTTTTGTTTTTAAGAGAAACTTCCATTTAAAATGTGTTTTTTTTGTTGTATTTTTTTTGCTCAAGAAACTTTTTTTTAAAAAAACAAATTGACTAAGTTCGTTTCTCATTGATGGTATTACGTTTGCTTGAATTAATGTAATGTATTCATTGTGCGTAAATTTTCCATAAGATTTAATAAGAGATAGGTGGTGGCAGTGGCAATGGAAGTGGTAACAAACCGTATATAAATTCAGCCGCAGGCCTGTGTATTCGTCGTTCCATTAGCGTTTGAATCATTTGTGGCGAATAGCTAATTAGTGAGTGCAACTGTAAAGGGTTTTTTTTATTACAGAATTGTTATTCAGGGTTTTCTTTCTTATCATTATCGTGTATGTGTGTGTTTGCGCACTTAATTTTGCTTGTGTATGCTGCCTAACTTAATTTTAAAACAATTTCTAAGCTTATGCTGGCGGAATTTGTATACTTGGAGGTTTGCTTTTGATTTTTTCCATTTCTTTAATTTCTGTATTTGTTTTACCCTCTTTTTAGCTAATTTTCGTAATTAAGTGAAAATTGTTTGATTTTGCTAATTGAGTTGGTGGTTGTGATATGCATAGGAATTGAAAGAGAGAAATTGTGCAGTAAAACTTGTATAAAATGTATATACAATTTGTGTTTGTGTTGTTTTGGGTGCATATTTAACTCGACTAGTGATTTGGGGAATCGACTGTGTTTGCTTTCAATCCATTAGATTAACATCCATCAGAGAATTCTTTTGTTCTTGTACATACTTTTGAAAAAGGAAAGAAAAGAGATTCAAGCAGCAGCAGTTATATTGTACACGCCAAATATATACTTGTACATCAATTCATCATGATAGGCGAAGAAAATAAGCCTAATTAGTTCTTCTTGTTGTTTTAATTTAGCATAAAACTGTCCTTAATTCGCTTGTCTCTAGTGGATGTTTCCTGATCGGTAGGCTGAAATTAATTCTAGGGGTTTTTTTTCTTTATTCAACTTTGCAAAACAGTGCTGTACTATCTTGTAACCATTAATTTTTAATTTCGAGTGCGGTATCAGCAGAAAACTAGCTTGTTTACAATTACCATAATTAACTATTTTTTTTTTTGTCAATTATAATCTCTCGTTTAACGGAATATTAGAGCAGAAAATATTTTTAAAAATATTGGTAACTTATGCAAAATTTAATTTGTAGTTTAGTGATTCACTTTCAATTACTTTACGATACAAATTCAAACAAAATTGAAACCATAATAATCATGCATTTTGATTTTTTCCAAAATATAATTTTTTTTATTGTTGGAGTTTTATTGGAATTGTGGACTTTGATCGCTCTTTCATTTGAGCCCTTTAAATTCAATGATGCAGCTGTACCATAAATTAACATAATGTAGTTAATTATTCTTAATTAAATATGGCATGCTAATTACGCGATTAATATTGCAAGGGGCTAATAATTTTGATGCTGGGAGCCATTTGTGTCTGGTGAACTCGTAATTTAGTCACCTGACAAGATGAAATGACACTAAACAAGATAAACTTCTATTACCGTGATTTTAATAGTAAAACGAGAGTTACATTTTCTAAATTTAATGCTTGTGGATGTTGTACATTGTTACATACACAATTTATTTCGATCTGTCCATCGGGAATTTTGCATCCTATCAAATGGACCACCGCCAAGTATAATTACATTATTATTAATTCAAGCGTCACAAATTTGCTTCCAAACCACCACGGCTCTTGAATGGTTATACATTTTTACACGTGTCATGTGATGACGATGATGACGTTGACAATTACTATTAATGTTGCCACGTCATCCAATCTGTCCTATGTGTTTTGAGTGTGAAACATTCAGATTGAATGAGACCATCGAGAGTGAGAGCGAATTTTCTATGTATAAAAGACGTGTGTATCTCCTCGAAAAGAGATTTTCCCGTCATTAATTAGGGTTTATTCCTCTTCAAAAGACCACAGAAGACCCCCCTCTCTCTTCCACTACTAAATTCCCTTCCACTCCATTCTATCTTCTAACAAATACATGAGGAAGCCCCTGGAGGTGTGTTTTGAGACTTAACTTAGGTTAGATTGTACATAATACGGTATGTTTCGATATATCAATATGATAGTTTTTTCTTCATCTTTTTCTGTGTATTTCCTCTCCACATACAGATCCCCATCACCACCCTCTCCATCTCACTCTTTATTTGCTGCTATCGAGTGTAATTCGTTTCTTGCAGTCGTCCAGATGCGCCCATCAACGTGGAAATATCGTATAAGTGCGTATCTATTATGCATTTAATGGATGAAGATTGGAAGGTCCTTAACGTTGCGGTGTTGTCAGGATTGAACTAATGGATCGCCAATTTAGGACCTAACTAAGTGGATATCAACGCTCACTCTGCGTTTGTTGAATTTCTTCATCCAACCAACGCAGTCATGTTTGAAAAGTTGCTAGATTATCTGGGGCTACAAGTTTTTTTTACATACTAAAAAAAAAATACGGAAAATATAGGTACAGGGTAGATTACACGTTGTGAACATTGCAATTTGCAGAAATCTCTTTAAAAAAATAAGTTGCAGGGAGTTTATTTCCCTATTTTTTCGGGAACTACTACAGTACGTTCTATTGGCTTACTAAGAGTAAAATAATTCTTAGTTCCAGTTAAGTTCCAGTTATTATTCAAAAGGCAAAGGACTAGGGAGAAACTTAACATTGCACGAGAAGAAAATCTGGGTTAAAATTTTAGAAAATTAGGCTTTGACAGATTTCTTGGTTAACATTGGTTTTTGTGTATTTTTTGATTTTCATATCTTGCTGGAAAACAATTGTATTTTTTTAAATGGTTTTGATTTTTGGCTTACCTTGTATTTGGCTTACAGTGCATTTGGTATGTGCTTTGAATTTCTTTAAATGCATTATACCATATAAAATTATTTAGCCTAACAAAAATACTTTTTTTTTGCTGTGTGAAATGTTAGGCTTTGACTTTTCAGTGTATTCACGTACAATTCGGTTTTTTTATTTTTTTTTGTAATGTTGAACATAATCGGTATGTGATGTGCAAATCGGCGAATTGAAGGAGGAAAGAAAGTTGTCATGGGAACTGACTTTCACCGTTTAGGCATCACGATACGTGTATATAAACACAGTTGGATAAGCGAAAAAAAATGTGGGTGGATGTATGGAAGGGAACGGTAGCTGTTTATTTTTTTGTATTGGGATTTAAGGGCTGCAAAGAAGAATGATGTGCGGTGAAAGTGTTGTGCGTTTTGGCGTTAGTTTTTCTAAAAGCTGAAAAGTTCCTGGGTGATGTTTAACTGGTTAGAAAATGAACGCATTCGGAAATCCGTCTTTGCTAAAAATTCCAATCTTTAATGCTGTATTTACCGGTGAATGAGGAACTATGAGTATCAAAAATCGAAATTTGAATTTCTCTTAAAAGTGAAAGTGTCGTATTGAAATGAGGTTTCTGCCCTTCTGCGTTACAAAAAGCAAGTTGAGCCAGGGATTTTTTAAACGTTAGATTTTGCTATTATTATATACAGTACTCTACCCATCATAAAATAATGTTTTCTCTTCTATTATGATACACATTTGAGTGCGCACCATTTAATATGTTAGTTTTAAAAAACGATTTAACCGGTTGTTGTTTTTTTTTTTTTAAATATAATGGCGTTTTGGGGCGGTCTTGGAATGCAAACTAAAAAACATCTCTGGTGTTATTGTATTTCATTTTTGCAATGCCATTCCTCGTTTATGCTTATTTTTTTCCCTTCAAATTATAATACTTCTCAGCAGTTCACTTATGCACTTGCATAGTCAAATACAAATGTGATTAATTTTAATATTAAGGCACTGTATGCATCATTAAAAAGTTTAATTAACTTTTTAATTTCACATCCAACTGTCACCCAAATTAAGCATCATTTTAAATTATTTCGATTTTTTTTGGTACTGTAATTTATAAGTACTTGCATACCCACAAACTCTTAGTAAAAACTCTTCATATTTTTTTTTATAAAGTTACATACTCGTGAATGTCTATTATAATTTTTTGCAATGAAATAAAGTGGAACTGTTTTTTTAACACAGTAATAACAATAACTGCTGCAGTAATAATACTCTGTATGCACTTTTTTTTGCTTTTGTGTGTAATGCTATGTGTATAAGAAATAACGGCATTACACGTTTTCAAATTACCCTTTTCTTTCTTCCTCCTCTTAACTTCATCACATTGTGTGTCGTGAAGTTATAATTTGTTATATTACATTGTTATTATCCTCAACGCAACAAGCCATTTACTTTAAAATGCCAAAACTATACAAAACAATGAAAAAAATACGATATATAGTGGTACATCTGTGCTGTTTCCAAGGCAGTTTTTAGCAGAATTACATTGGGGATGGAGGATGCGAATTGTTTGAGGCTTAAACTGTAGAAATAGTATTAAAAAAATCTGGAAGGCCCTTTTCTCGTTTGAAACTTTGTTCTTTAATGGGCTGAAAATCTTTATAGTGTTAGAAGCAATTTTTCATTGTTGTACTTAATTTGTTTATAAGCAGATTTGCAAGCTTTTTACGAATAGTGTTTTGATGCCAAATAAAGTTGGCAAAATTATATGGTAAGCTCTGTAAATAAGCTTAATTTGCCTCTAAGTATTTTCCATTACAACACAGTGTATTACTGTGTAAAATTAAAGAGTGAAATTGGAGTTGCAATCGATTTTATAGGAAGAAACTTAAAAATTTGGTGCTTTATCATTTCAATAGTAGTTCTTTTTTGAAAAAAAAACTAAACTTTGTGTTTCATAATTGTTGAATAATATGTTGAAAAAGGAGCTTTATTTTATTGCTCTCATCACTTCACTGCATTCCCATTGTTTTTTAATCTGTTTCGATTTAAAGCTTTAAATTAATAGTAATGGCACGGTAAACATAAAAGTGAAATGTCAAGAACTGATTTGAAGTTGAGTTTCCGCTGTTAGATAGCTAGGGCATGTAAGTTATGCTATGTTTATCGCTAAATTGAGAAGGAAGGACCATCATTTCCTGTATAAACAGGATTAAATTTATCTTCGTTTTCCTGCCCTTTGGATGGAGCATCATTTCGTCTGACATACATCAGGGGATTAAAGTGAAGTCCGTATTCATATTGGTAATGTGCACTTGAAGCACTGAGTGACATTAAGTAACTTATTTTTGCTCCAATTTCAACATCAATACTATTTTGACTCGATATTAGGTGAATGTCTTAATTTATTTAAAAGAAAGACAAATCACAATAGCATACAATATACTAGGTGATTTTCTAAATTGGAACACATTTTTAAAGTTCCAATACAGAAGCGAGACAAAATACCATCAGTTCGAATGCCAATTTGTCTAGTTTCTTTATTGTAATGGGAATAAAAGGGTTCCAATTTAGAAAATGGCTCGGTAAGTTGTAGTACAGTACTGCAAAAGGTTAATCGTTTATCGTCGACAGTGCACATGTGCATGTGAAGATGCTTGAATGGGCTTCTTCTGCATGGACGAAAATTCAAAGTAGAAAACGTGTGGACCGAAAATTTCTCTCTCATTCCTCCCTCCTCTTACCCCGTACCCTTCCTTTCTTTTTAGGAAAGTCGGTAACGGTGATCCGTGACTTGTGACCCACAATAGTTGACTGTATAAAGCTCTGACATGTGTCCATCTTTGAAAAACTTTGGACTATTATTATGCAATGTGAAAGAACGAAAGGTCTTTGTTGAGACATTTAGAGAAAGAACTTGAGACTTTTCCTTTACTTAATGGTCGGTAAATAGTTCTTTGAGATCCAGCTGAAAAGAAGCCGCTCATTTAAATGTCGACACATGCATGCTTGGTTTCTAATAGTGCCATCTTACACATCATTTTTTTGTTTACTCTTATAATTAACGAAGAAATATAAAAATAATTTTTGCAAATGTTTCTATTTAGAATTGTTTAATCAACATTTACTGACTAATTAGACGACATTTTTTTACATATGATTATTTTTTCTTTCTTTTTGATAATTTTGCCGACAGCGTTTTTTGAATTTTAAGGCCCATTATTACACACATACAAAGTGTCTTAAACATCAAAGTTACTGCAACTAAATTTTATGTCTCGAAAACGACATTTAGTGCTTTAAATTACACGTCAACCCCTGTTATTTATTTGATCGTTGATTATATTAAAAAGCTATTTGCGTATTTTTTTTAAAAAAATTTATTGTAAAATGAATTGACTGTGTTCAGTGTTCACATCAATTGTTTATAATCGCGTTATTCAACTCCACCTACTTTTTTACTGCAATCTTCTTTTTTTTTATTTTTTATAAAATGGAGCGTTTGGCTTCAAAATTACCTTGTACTTTCGCCCATTTACTCCTACTTTAAGTATCTACACCCGACGTTTTATGTCAGAGATATTTTTTTTTTCTGAAATCGTTTTTCTTCTTGAATTAGTCTGTAATAACACGGCGTCGTTGGTGGAACCGCTGGAACCCATCGCTTTGAGTTAAGCTCAAGGGCGTCATATGACGACGTCGCCATCATATCCATCAAAATAATCTTTTGTCTCTTTTTCTCTACTTCTTTCTTCGACACTTTTTCTTTTTCTATGTAACTTTTTTTTTCTATATCTTTATTCTCCCGCCTTTTTTTTACTTCTGCCATTTTTTTGAGGGCTCATTTTCCAGATAAAAGAACCTTTCTTTATAGTTTTTTTCTCTATAGATATATATGTAGAAAAAGAAAAAAAAAGATATGTGTAGACGAATATGTACGTATAGGTATATGATGAGGATGATGGCGTCCGCTTTTATATGTTTATATCAAAGTGAAAAGATATAGTTGAACGTCTATTATAAATCTGGGGATTTCCGGCTGCTCCCTACAGCACTTTTTTCCCTATTTTCGCAAATAGCTACGTATTAAGGAAACACTCAGCTAGAGTGATATTTTACGAGTTTTATCAATTGCTGCAACAGAGCCAACAAAATCCCCATAAAATATCGACGCTCACTCTTCGCCTTCCACACCGGCGTTTTTCTTTTTATTTAATAAAGCGTTAGTTGGGCAAAAATGGCGTATATGCAACGAAGGAGCTTAACTCTATCTTTCTCCACCTATGTATTTTCTACTTTATACTACTAAAAAATAAAGAAGCAAAGGTATATTACACTCTCATACTCATACTCCACTATACCCTATATGAAAGTTATTTTCAATTTTCTGGGGGATGTTCTTTCTTATGTATTTTTTATTTATTTATTTTTAAAGACAAAATAAGTATCTTTTATCTCTCACTCGAACAGCTAAACTTCGCTTTTATATGTACACTCTGCCTGTCTATAACAATAAAATGTCTATACAATTTATTATAATGCAGATTATTTCTTATTGACGTTTGGTTATACGCTTCAAAGGTTATGGAAGAGGAATTGGACAGGTTTTTCAAAGACAATAACACAATTATATTGAATGTTAGGAGGATCTTTTAGTCCATTTTGTAATTGAATAGTACAAGGGAAGAGTTAAACTCTTTCATTAGTTTTTTTTTTTGGGTTAATTAAGAAATTGGTTACTGTTATGACGGTTATGAGGTTATTGCTTTATTTTATAATTGTTTTTTTTTGTTGTTGTTGTTTTGTGAGGGATTTTCTTAGCCCTTATCCCAATAGTATGATGACATTTACTATAGTTTGTTGACACTCAACAACTATTGCTAATTACTTAATTGCAATTACGTGGTTATTGGTCAATTGCTTTGTCATTGCATGTGTGCGTATGTTGCCTGTGTGGTCATTATTGAGAAAGATTAGCCACCATTTTGTTGCCAGTAAAATGTTTGCGTTAAGCCATCGATTTCCACTTCTAATCGCATCATTTTCGTTTTATTTGTAAGAAAAAGACATACGCGCGAATTAAGTGAATCATCCATCCATCCACACTCTTTTATTTTTTTGTGAGAAAATAAGCAGCCGACAAAAACGCTCGCTATATGGGCATGCGTGATAAACTTGTTATTTTGATGTCGATTAAAAACAAATCACCTTTAAAGAGCGAGACTGAGAGAGAATGAAAATTTAAATTTGTACTGTATAATATTAAGGGGAGTTTTTTTTAATACAGTATATGAAAGACAAAGGTGGGACGGGTGGGAGTGAGGATGAGATGGGATGGGTGGGTTTAAACGAAATCTTAAGTCAGAGCAGCTCTCTAATGTGTATGCTTTGAAATTTGAAAGGAAAATGAAGCCGGCGATTATTTTCTACTTAAGTTATAATTGTTTTGTCACTACCGGCAAAGACTAAAATTTTTTTATTTTATTTTTATATCAAAAAGAAGTTGAGCACACAGAAGAGTAGTTGGAAGTGATATACACATTACTTTAATGTAGTATGTATCTCTTTATATCCTTTTGAGCTTTATTTAGTTTTTTTTTCTTTCTTTTTCTTTTTAGATGTAGTATAATAAAATGTTAATCATAGCAACCGCTTGCTGATAATGAGTTGAGATAAAAAAGCAATCAGAAAGTCGTATAATATAAAGTTAGGGATATTATTATAAGTGTGCAGTATGGCAATATTGCCGCTTCAACAATGCCTATATTTCAGCTGAAAGATATTTTGGGAAAATTCTTTCTCGTTTCAATTCCACCTTGCACCACCTCCTCCCGAAAGAAACATTTTATCTATAATTTGGATTATTTTCAAGCTCTATTCGCATACTTAGAAAAATTATATAGTTCGAATAGCATGCAAATTTGTTTGAGAAATAAAAAAAAATTGCTACACAAAATGAAAGCTGAAATGATGGATTAAACTTTGGAAAATTAAACCAAAAAAATCTTTTCTAAAACCAGTTTTTTTTTATTATTTTTGAAAGAGTTCAGATTTCTTAAGTCGAAATTTAGATCTCATCATTTAATTACTTGTTTTGGTGATTTGGTTTGATGAGAATTTTATTTGACTGAATTACAATAATTTTTTTTATGAAAACAATTAAGAAATGTGTTGAATTAGTATTTGTTTTTATAAAAACTTTAAAATTTATTCAAATTTTAATTTTTTTCTACATTTTCGTCGACGGTATAAACAGTTTTTCATTCGAAATGTTTTTATGTCAAGCGGATTTTGTTTCGTGTTAACAGGAAACATATACTGTACAGTGAAATCTCGTTAACACGAACTGATTTTGCTTCTCCGAATGAAGAATTGCATATATTCTTGGCCAAAATGTAGAAAAAAAATCTGAATTTTTATAAGTTTTAAAGTTAATTTAAAATTGCATTGTTTTTCCTTAAATGTACAAAATTTTAAAATGTAAATTTTGTAGAAAATCTCTGTTTTGACAACTTTGAGTTTGAGATTGCAATGTTGTTTTGTGTTAAGCGGAATTTTGTGTTAAACGGATTCCACTGTATATTGTACAGTATTTTGGCAGGTGTTTCGGTTTATTATTATTACTGTATTGTACTGTATATCTTTTATATTGAATTTAATTTTTACAGCTAATTAATTATTAATGAAATTTCTAATTTTTTAAATAGTTTAATATTTTAACTACCTGTAATTTTATCGACAAAATAACTAAGTTAAATGTAAATTTGATTTTTAATTGCTGTTAGCTTATTGACATTTTAATCTCTGAATTTAACAACTGAATTTGAACTTTTCAAGTATATGTTAATGTTATACACTTAAATGAATTAGTGACTTTAAATTTCGATTTAGAAATTGCTTTTTAGCATTGTTTAGAAAGGGTATTTTCTATCTATTTGCAAAATGCATATATTTATCTTTGGTTTTGCTATGACGTTTTTTCGGCGCTTTACCGCGCATCCTATTTGATTTATTTTAATGCATTTTGTGCACACGTGTGTACTCGATAGTAACGACACATAAGAATACACAAAAAGAAGCAAGGTGAAAATATGCATATAAGACATGTTAAGAGAAAATTCTCCAACGCCATTATATTGGATTGAAAATACAAAAGTAGATAAGACGGGAGTGAAAAAAAGTGGGAGGGGTTGAGTATATATATCATTCATGTAGTAGTGAACGTGTGAGAAAAGAATAAAGGTGGGAAAAAGAAATGATTGGGGAAAGTGTTTTGTGATAGGTTGTCTCCTATTATATTCCAATACACACGGTGGGCGGAGGGATAGGAGAGGGTCGGTTGTCGGGTGAGTTTTTTAAGGTGGGGTGGGACTGGGAGGAGAGAAGAAAAAAAAAGTTGAAGGAAGAAACTTTGCATGTTGAATTTAATACGTATGCCATGTATTTTGTGTTGATCGAAAAAGAGATGGCGAATATTTGCACAGGAAAATTAGGAAAATTGTGGTATAATGCAAAGTCTCTGTCGTGTCACTCGCAAAACGTCAGAGATATATCAAAACATTTTCTTTGTGTATATGATATGTGTCGTCTGCTTTTCTAAAGATAGAAAACAGCGTTTCTCAAACTTGAAGCATTCCACTTGTCATTTTTACATGTTGTTAAAACTTGATGTTATTTCAGTATACATTTTATTTTTTTACTTAGTCTCTTTATCAATTTAATTATCTGCTTGTAAAATTTAAATTAAGATTTGTAACTAATAATACTCGTGAACCAGTTTTTGAGAAACGCTATGCCAATGACTTTATATTCCGTATAAGCTTATTTAGAAAACGGATACGACTGTAGTTTGCTTATATAAATATACTGAACAAACAGAACGCGTTATCTGACATTGGAAATCACTTTTTTTTATTAAAAGTTATATAAGCAGTCACATTTTTCGACAACTTTAATATCTTTTTAAACAAATTTACAGTAAGTTCTTACTGTGTAACTTTCCAATATCAATTTTGTTGAAGTTAAGAACTTAAAATATGATTTTTAGATAGCTTGGTAAAATTGTGGGCTTTGTAAATACATCTGTACAGTATTACAATTTTATATTGATAGATGATATCGTAGTAAAATTGATACATTTGCTGATTTGGTTACATTACGATTCAGATTTCAGCATTTATATGAATTTGATTTTGTTTGGTTTCGCATAGTAAAATGTGGTTTAAACTTTAAACCTATAACATTACTGTTTCAACTAAGAACTGGTTTTTTATGACTTTATTTTATATGGGATATTGACTTTGATGTCGATTTGATTGGCCAATTTTATTAATAACTATTTAGGTTGTATTTTTATCTATAATTTAAGATTGAAGAAAAGTTTTAACATATTTAGAACCAATCGATAGATATTATTAAAAGCTTTAATTTGGCTAATTGTATTCCTCAAATTTGATAGATTAGGTGGTTTACTACACAGGGTGATTTTGAATTCGTAATCAAAACTGAAATTCGTGTAAGAGGGGCCTAAAGTCAGATTTTATATAAAAAAGAGGGCCCTAAATTTATTGTTAAAAAGTCACAGGGGAGACAAAAAATTTAGAAAATCATGTGTTTTATGCTTGTACCAATTTATAGTAACTTATTTTGTTAGTCCATTGGGCTCTTTAGGTAGCATCAAGATAATGTTGCACATTTCTGTTGATATTGGCAAGAGCCCCATCATGCTGAACAACATGTCATCAATTTCTAAGTGGACAGTCACAACTGTTCCTCCAAAAAGATGTGGTAAGCTTGGCCACTCGGATGTGGAGAAAGCAGATATGGTCCAATCTGAAAGTCACCTGCCAAAACATTCACTGAAAATACACAATGCAGTTTGGCTTCATAAATGGCCATTGTGCACATTAAAAACACTAACTTTTTAATGGCAAACTTTGGACCCTTGGATTTTTTGGTATAAAATCTTATTTTAGGTCTCTCTAACACGAACACCCTGTATAATTTAAAAGTTTTGTCTAAAGTTTAGCTCCAACTCACTTCAGCTCTACTTCTACTGAATTGTCTCTACAATTAACACATAACTTTTAAAAAAGCAAGTTTAAATCTACTGTACTTCATGTAACTTATTTTAATTTCAATTGCAGTAAAAATGCAGAAAATATAAAATTTAATAACCGGTTGGGTTCTCTAAAATGAAAAGTTATTTGTTTTTTTGTCATCTGGGTTCTTACTGAAGTGACTTCCAAGACCATTTCGACTTGTTGTTGCACTTCTAAAGTAAAATTACTGTACACAAGAATTCATTTCTTATATTACTAGAATGCTAATTGAATTAATTAGCATATTTTAAAAAGGTCTGCGTTAGTGGGTTGTTTTGGTCTCATGGCGACTACCACTTTTATAGCCAAATCGTCACTGTCGATTACTATGTAATGCTTTTTTTTAAACCAAAACTCACTGGTTAAGTGAATGATGAACATCTGTGCAATGAGGCATTATAAATATACTTGTCTGGTGATGTTACCTATAAGATTACTTTTGTGTTTTAGTTGAAATCTTGTGTGTGCACATTATTTAATTTAAACGCTGTTTGATAGAAATTTATATGAAGAACTAAAAGTGTGGTTGAATGATTTTAATGACAATTTGTTGTAAGTGTTTGTAGAAAGTCAAACAAGCAACTTTATTTTTCTTTTTATTTATTTCTTTTCCTTTATTCTTTTTTTTCTCTTATTTTCCTCCCTTGATTTAGATAAAATTTGTCATATCAATAAATCGATGTGAACTATTTCTCGCAATTTCGATTTTTGTAAACACGATTCCTATATATACACGAAGATTACTCGGCTTGGATGAAAAGAAATCAAACGAATATCTCTCTTATCTCGTCTCTTTTTTTTATTATTTTACTTTTTTTGTCGTTGTACAGTCGTTTTTCATGCGTTTTTCACACCGAACACACACATAAAGTGGGACATGAATTAAGCTTCGCCTTTGCCAAGCTTTTGTCATGCTTATTGAATCTCTTCGAAAGGGATTACATGCCAATCTCCACCCAGAACTCCCACCCAGTCCCTCGATTATTGATTTTGCTTTCAAGTTCCACACTTTTATATATTTTTTCTTCACTTTCACTTTCAGCAAATTCGATTTTTTTCTTCTTCCATCACTATTACTATACTATTCACTCTGAAAGTTTTTTTATACCTTGAGAATTGAGATTGAGTTGTTCTCGCTTTTCAAAACACATACACGCAAATTCAGCGCTATGTTTTTGTCGTTGTTTTTCATGTTTGTCCCCTCCTTTTATTTTATTTTAATAGATAATGGAAAATCTTTTTTTAAAAAAAAGGCGGAGAAAAACAAGCTTCCTATCTCGTCTTATTCACTTTTGCTTGCACCATGACAATAACACTGGTGCTGAAAGCAGTCGATTTGAGTAATTTTAATCATTTACAAATTACAGCGTAAGAAGTTACCTCAAGTAACGTTATGATGAAAGCAGTGTTTTTGTTTAATCTCAACTTTATTATTTTCGCAATTTAATTTGAAAAAGTTTTTCTGTTTAAATAATGTTCTTCTAGAGAGACTATTATTGTGTACAGTACAGTATACAGATATGAAATTTATTATTCTCAAATGTAAACGGTCTGGGCTTTTTTTTTAGTTGTTGTTGAATAGTAAAACAGATACAAGATTCAAAACTTGTAACTCTCAAAAAGTATTATGTTGAAAAACCGAAAAAAACTGCATTTTCTTGCCATTGGTTCCAATGTTAACGCCTGAACTTTGAGCTACTTTTTCTGGATTTTTTGTCTATTTAGGCAGAAACTAATGAATGATTCAGATGTAGCTTAAAATATAATTTATAACACCCCTGTTACCTTAATTTGAATTTTTTTGTAAGTTGCCAGATTTGATTTTTCACATGCTCAAATATTCAAATATAATTTCATTTTAGTAGATATTTTTGTTTGTCCAGTGAGAAGGGACTGTAGTGCATTTGGGATTAGTGGTCGGGGAAATAACATTGTTGTGTTGTTTATAGATGCAATTGTTTGCTTAAGAATATTGAAAATTTGCTTTTAAAACATGTATTTTAGATTTGAAGATGATTTGCCAGTCTTCATTTAGTATGCATGAAATTGAAAAATTAGCTTTGTTATGATGTTGCG
>JAAFCF010006680.1:21569392-21680395 GCA_013389785.1 Helicorthomorpha holstii
CTTTTATGGTTACTAAACATGCATACTCATCAAAATATACCGTATACAGTAACATGTAGATTAATTTGATATTCGTATACGGTATGTTCAAGAAAATACAGTCCAAATCTTTAGCTGTAGTTACCAAAAAAATCATTAACTGGTAAGAATGATAAATTAAATTCAGCTGTTATAAGTTTGTTTTTTTACTTCTAACTTTTTTTGATTAGTTTGTACGTTGGTAGCCTTGGCAACCATAAATGATTCTGTTTAGGAAATTTATTACTACGTGACAAACTGCACAAATCAAATTAACAGGTATTGAAAGTTCAATTACTATGCCACTACCTATCAAATCAAAACGAAACCTTTCCAATGTTGATAAAACAAATTTTAGATTACCAGAACATACTCAATTGTTACTTTTCATTTTATTTGCCCTAGTGTAGTATAATCATACATTAAAGTAGTATTATTAAACTGCTATTTAAGTTTAAAAAACTGCAAACCTATTACTTTTATTGCTTTGACGAAGTTTGATAAGTGAATTACAGGTTTACAACATATTTAACAATTAAATAAACGTACCAAATCAAGTGCAAATCTAAATTTGAAATCTTCACAACAAAATTTTTAAACAAAGAAACATGTAAAGCCTGTATAAACACTATAGGAGACGAAATAAAAGTAATGTTGCAAAACAATTTAAATAAACTAATTTATGAAAAGGTCCTTAAGGTTGCCCTCAATAGGGGAGGGGGGTTTAATAGAGCCTTTTACTGTAGGGATGAAGCTAAAGTTAAAATAAAAAAAAAGGATGTGATGTTGGTGAACTGTTACAAATACGTGGTTTATTTTATTTTGCATTGTAAGTTTACTAAAATTGCATTTTTGTAGATTTTTGTAAATTGAAGAAATCTAAAAAAAGCCCAAGAAATTGAATTTAATGCTGCATTTTTTGTTTAAAAATTCAATTAATCTCAGTCAATAAACAATTTTAATATAGTATTTTTTGAACACTTCTAAAAATACGACAGATACAACACAGTTATCTCATGCTTTGTGAAATGTTCAAAAAAATTATATTTAAGTGAGAGTTTAGTTTTAGATAAATAGTAAAAAAAAACCTCTTGCATTCAAACACATATTTAAAACAGTAGAGTACATTGCGTCATTGATCGGTTGATCTCTAAAAAGCGTGGGTATAAGTAAAAATGTCATAAAAAATTGTCATTGAAGTGGTGTTGTTGTTTTGTTTGTTTGGGACGCTCACGTATTATTTGGTTTGCTTTCGGTTTAATTACTCAATCATATTTGATAAGAATGAGTTGAAGACAAACGCCTAAATGAATTCCCAGGTACTGTGCAGTAGTTATTTTTAATATGCCATTTTAATTGCGTTTTAATTGTGTAAAATTAAGTAGCTTAATCTTTTACTGTGCTCGCTAATTTTTCTCTGATGGAAATCCGTCATTTGTTAAGTGTTTTAAATGACAGAATGAGATTTTCCCACGAACAGTAGGCCTAAAGCGATAAGCTTGTATTTTAATGAAGCTCAGTTTTGGTGTCTCCTCAAACCAAAAATCTCACTTTAATAATGCACATGATGCAAATTGATGCAATCATTTATGACTCATTTGCAATTTGGTAACAATTATTGTTTTAAAACAAAGTGAATAAAAAAATTACAACAGCAAAAAAAAAATGAGGTTTGGAGATTTCATCACCAGAATATCACCACAAACTAAAATAACGCCAACATTTGTTTTTAGGTGTAATAATTGTTACTTGAATCGGGTTGGATTACAATAGATCCTATTAGATATGTTTGAACTTGGTGACGTCTATTTCTAATCATCGTATATCGAATGACGATTGTTGATTATATGATTTATTATTGTTATATTGTTAACTTTTCGGTTATATTTTAATATTCACCGTTTTTATTTTAATTGTTTTTTTTATCGATTTTGTCATTATTTGATGTGCAAATTAAATAGACATTAGTAGATGGAGACACTATATAATGAAAACCGATTTCGCTATCGTTGGTAATTGTAACATTTTATAAACAGCACGAGGTATTACTACTTCTTGGATTTCAAATGCTATGTAGAAATGGGGCATATTTCATCAATAATTTCGACGATTTTAATATTGGTTGGTGTGATTCAAAATGTGATGGTACATTTATTATCGAATTTTTCTAACACAATTAGTTGTACTGATCCTGAGCAAACGTTTTCGTCATGGACCCGGGCTACGTTCATGATGCCTCGTAATGAAGGTCAAGTCGGGCTGGAGACTTACACTAATTATCATTGCCGTGTTTGGTCAGTGTTCATCGGACTTGGATTTTTACTGTTAATTCCTCAAATCTGTCGCGATCTTCCATTTCTTCTTGTAAATATTATTCAGCTTGAAGATGCCAATAACCGTCAATCTATTAGAAGACGAAAGGCAATTTTATTGTCTTATTTGTTGTTGACTATAATCGCCTTCTTCGAAATAGTACTGATGAATCATCTTGTCGGTGGAGTCTTGTTAGATTCTGGCGGATTCACATTAGTTGTCAGTAAACAACGAAATGACGTAATGGATGAAATATTTCCCAAAATCATCATAACACTTAACCCTGTTAGCGGTGAACATGTATTGTGCGCGTTGCCTATAAATGAATGGACAGAGAAAGCGTTTATTTTCAGCTGGTTTTTGCTGTTTATGGTGTTTTTGGAAGGATTTTGCTATTTTATGTATCATGCAGCACTGTTTAGATTTTCTAAATTACGCTGGAGCTGCTTAAATACAAATCCGATGTCATGTCGTTACCATAATGTGATTAAAGAAAAAACTAACTCAGGAAATAATTTTGGGGAATGGTCAGTGATTATGTGTGCCATCGAAGTTTACAAACGGAATCCAGAGCATTTTGATGAATGGATTCAAGCGCATTACCATCTTTAGAGCAATTAAACCACAATGAATGAAGCCAGAAGATTCATAAGAGCTTTAACTAATTCTCTTAACCGTTATGCCTGAGTGGTGATTAATTATTTTAACTTAGGACCAAAATATGATACAATAAAACGACCTGGAGGATCCAAAAAGCTTCTTCCAAGACAAAATGAGCTGTTATTCAGAGTTTAACTAGAGGAACTTTTATCACTGAGAGCTGTAAGAAGTCAATCAGACACTGGGGTTGATATACGGTATATTTTGATAAGCTTATAGTGAGTTACAGTATTTCTTAAAGTGAAATACAATGCTTAAAAATGTGCACACATTGGGCATTGTTGTTGAGAAGGAGCCGGAAATCGTGCGGTCGGTTATTTTCTTCAAGTCCATCTAATGTATGAATTTTACTAAGGGCTATGTTTAGTGTTTGGAATAATGCACTCATGCATTTTTACTTTTGTTTGAAGAGTTAATGACTGTTGCAACCTCAAAACGCTGACTTCGTTTCCAAAAACACTCACAATCGGATTGTATTTTGCTATGATCACCTGGGCGGAAAATTATCTGGGGATTGTGAGACAGAATCTTTTTGGCCTTTAACCAACAAAAACATAACGTCGATTAACTCGCTGTATCCATTAGAATGAAAAGTTAGAGGAGTCCATCCTTAGGGCATACAGTGTACGTGATACAGTACTGTAACAATTCAATGAGATCTAATGGACAGGATGACGTTTAAATCAAAACAACAATATATTGCAGTATCTATGTTTTGTTTGACATTGTGATTGACAGGGTATAGCGTGTAGGTGTTAATCACTCAATTTTATCAGTATTTAAAAATGAAACCGTTTATTTTTGTGTGGTTATGTAAACCGTGTTACGTTTCTATAGTTTAATACAAATATAATTCAGTATAATATGGTGTATTTTATTATATTATTCTGTTGTAATAATGTCGACAATAATTTTATGATACTTGTGTATCATGCAACTACCGTATCTTATCTTGGCATTATTTATAAAATAATTTATTGTTTTTTTATTAATTTTAATATTGCATTTTAGTTTTATGAATGGCGATCTTGAAGCACGTTTATCGATAAAACCGTGATTTGTTTCTAAAACTAGACAAAGTTGAATATGCAATAAATTTTTTCATTCATACTGAATTGATACTGCGACAAAAAAAAATAGATTAAACTTTTTTAGTAAAAAAAGGCACTAATCACTAGTTACTGAAATAATTCAGTTTTAAAAGAATTTAATGTTCAGGTTAATTGTGGTAAATATTGCAGCATAGGTCAATGAGTGCAGTATTTCCATTAAGGTTTATTTTTACCTAATCAACTGAAACCATATTTATCGGTTATATATTATCATCATAATTCTTAATCGGTCATTAACACTAAATTACAACAAAAATGTTTTATAAAAGCTAATAAACTAGTATTTCACATTGTTACTTAACCGATGAATGATGACCAACCCATGAAACTATTGTGAACTATTGAGCAATTGAAATGTACCAATGAGCAAGTGAATCATACCTTTAAAATTGCTAATGTTATAAATAACAAATTCTATACAGTATAAGTTTAATTTATAATTTGAAGTACACACTGTATTTACTTAAATGATTAACGTAATAATTTATTTTTAGGTTCCTGTTTCTTCATCATTACAGCATATTGGACAACATTGGTTCATATTTTCATATAAGCTTACAAGGTACAGTGCTTTTTAAATATCCTATCAACAGATAATTTACATGTGACAACTTTTATTATTTTGTTTTTACGTAACGTAGTCTCAGCATGTTTATTTTGTACAAAAAAAAAATGGGTATAGTATGACAAAATGCTTTTTTTTAATTAAATTCAGTTGATCGAAGAGTGAATTTGAGTATGTCATGGGGGTAGATTGTGTAGAAATGTTGAATGGGGGTTGGGGTGGGCAGGTGTAAGGCCTGGTCAACACATGTGCATGTGGTGCGCAGATTCACCCTGCTTATACTGTATTTTCCATAGAGTTTTACGGTGTAGGCGGTTATATCATGTACAGTATATTAAGCGAGTAAAGTTGTCAGCGTTTCGGTATTTTTAATTATCGCAAAAGTCTTAGGTTGAAGTTAAATGCTTAAAAAAAAGACGACCAATATTGTTTAGCCTGGGTTTGCAAGAGGGGTGTTTTCAGATTACACATTTCTCACCCCAATCGCTCAAAACTAATTACATTCGCACTCAACTGGAAAATGGCGAGCTCATTACACTCGTTGAAAGGCAATGTGGCAACTACACTTTTTGTCTAATTTAATTTTTGTGGGATGGCACCGAATTCCTCCCACTCTCTCATTTTTTTTTAAAAGATAAGATACAAATGATGGCATCTTGGAAGTTTCGTAAGAGGGAGAAGAAAAAAAAATTTGAGATGTTTTTAACGTTTACTTGAAAATTGTTTTCGTGCTGTTTGCACACATGGATTCAATACGTGATGACATTTTTAAAGTTTTTCCTCGGCTATTGCATTTTACATCGTATGACTGCATTTGGCTCAGTGTTTAAAGATGTGTGAAAAAAGAATTTTAATTTCTTGTTGACACCAAGGGGGTCTATAACGTCTATTTTCAGTAATAACATTTCTTTTTAATGAACTCACTATGTATTAAACGAATTAACATTCCAATGTAAATCAACTACTCAACTGTTTATTTTTTCATTTGAAGTTTTAGTGCTTCCAAAATTCAACTGTAATTTTTACTACATTATAACTGCTTAGTCAACATTAATGAATTATTTTGCTTTTAATTTGACTGATCTACAAGACTATCAATTAAAATTTAATTTACAGTTAAATAAATCAGAAATTAACTTAGTGCTGCATTATGCGCTGAAAAACAACAGAGTTATTAATTACTAAAAATTAAATTAATTATAGAAATCTTTGTAATCAACTTTTATGATTGTGTCCTAAAATTTGGGTCCTATGTGAAGACCTTGCACATTTTTATGTATGAAATGCAACTTAAGTTTTTATATTTTTAGTTTTTCTATTTATGTAATTCCATAATTAAAGTGGGTAAAAATAATTAATTGAATGATTGAATTAACGAAATTATTTTTAAATTTGTGGTGTCAATTTTTTATGGCATTTTTTGAGTATTTTGCCTGATCGTTTTGTAATTCTTGCTTCTTTATTTTTTCTCGAAGTGTTTAATGTTTATATTCTTCTTAACAAAACTGTGAAAGTTTATTTTGACGTTAAGGAGCATCCATTTCTTATCATAAACGGAAATGCCAACTTTGAGTAAGTGTTACTAAACTCTTAAGTAGAATATTTTGCTACATATTCAAATAAATCACTTCATGCAGACGACGATGTGTGTTAAGATAAAAAGTGAAATTTGAACTTTTGAGCATAATCTGTCATCTTGACAGTGAAAAGTTTGTGAGAGAAGATAGAGAGATAGAAAAGTAAGTTTTGAAAAAAAATCTTTTATTTTTATCTTTGAAAACAGCGTCTACTTCTCTGCCTAGTAAAGTGTTATAAATGAAATATGCTGAGTTAAATTTTCAAGTCTAAATAGGCCATATTATGAGCAGCGGTGACTAATAAGTTATTAGCCGAGCAATTTAGTTGTGTTGTGAATTGGACCTCTGGTGTTTGGTTAGTGGCCATGGGGATAAGGGATAAGGAGGGGTGGGTTGTAAGTTGGGATGAGAAAGACAGTGACAAATTGATTCCATCGTTCTTTCTCTTTAATTACCATCCTCTTTTGCTAATTAATGCGATTAGCAAATGAGTTTGTTAAATGATGAGCTATCTCGCAGTTCATCAAAATTAAGCCGTTTTAACAGCTTTTTCTACGCAGCTCTTTTCTCTTTTCGTCGTCATCTTCAATGTGGAGATATGGCTGAAGGCGTTGCGTCTACTTTTAAAATAGCTTTATTACTTGCATAGCACTTTTATCTATAGGCGTGTAAACGAAAAGTCTTTTTTAATGACTTTCAATATAAATGAAAGTACCATTTGACCTTCTTCTACTCGGTGTCTGTTTTATTCACCAACTAAATTTCTTCGCCTTTCTTTATTTCCAAAAGGTAAATTTTTTTTTATTTTGCTTTTCCTCCACTCACTTGTCAACTACTGTACTGTACTGGTACATTGAGTATTTTCTTTATCTACGTCTTTTCTCATCTTCAATCCCCAATTGGCAACTTTTGATGGCCACTGCACCATAATATAGAAGACTTTAAGTGGACAAATAAGGCATCTGACATAAAGTTCACAAATGAGACAATTGGGACCCAAAGGAGTTGGCGTTGTCGTAGGCTAAAATAACGAAGGCGATTTTGGTTGAAGAAAAAAAATAAAAGAAAAAATAAATGCTTTTCCCATTGAGTTTTGTACTAATAGACCAACTAAACTTCGCAATCACTTCATGCACTGAGTTTAAAGATGTATATTTATAGATAAATATTTACTCTAAAAATAGAAACATTACAAGTTACTAATTTGAAGTATGTTTATACCACTTTTTTATTTCTTTGTTAGTATAGCCAGAAGATTGACTTAAAAATGGGCATAATAATGTTATTATTTTATACTGAACTTTTCCCCTTACAGTGTAAGGATCATTTTTTTCCATCTTTTATTATACGAACGTTAATGTCATTAATGTATAAGAAAAAAGTTCAAATATCAGCCATTAGTAATCTAAACCCCTCCTACTTACTGTATATTCTCTCCGGCGCTCTTGTTTCTACTGTATATTATGTAAACGGTATATACAGAAAAAAAATCGTTAGTACGCGCCCCCTTGCTGACTAATTATGAGATAACAGCTGAAATAATCCGAGTCGAAACCTTTTATTAAGAAAACTAGATTGTGATTAATCGTATCCGCATGAGAATGGAAGCAAGAAAGCGTCTAAAATTAAAGAATTTTTCCTTTAGCGAAAGATAGTCATTTAACCTAAGCTAAATCTATACATACACTACGGTATATCCATACGGTACGGTATAACAGTTCTTTCTTATATGTAACTTTGTATGGATGAGCGATAATTGCATTGATATAGATCCTCATTATATTCCCAACTTAGAAAATTGCAGATTTATCTACAACACTTTACTCTTTCTGTATGTCTTTCTCTCACTACTATATACATTATATAGCGTATAAATGTGAACATATAGAAAACGCTACATAATATAAATATAGATTTTTTTCGACGATAAAGACGATGATGATGATCAAATAAAAACGGCATTTATAAAGCTTAGCGAGGCACATTAATGCATGTACATATAGGCACTCTTTAAGTCCCTCTGGTGGTGCTACTTGGCACTAATGATAACAATGATGACTATGAACACCAAACGTGTTACTGATAATATAAATAGAAGAAAAGAGAAATAGGGATGGAGATGAAAATGAAGAGAGGAGGAACATTAAATCTTTTTTCAACGCCATTTTTTTTTATTCCTAACAAAAATCACTCGGATACACATAGCACACGTGCCCCTTATTATTAAAGTATCCTTTGTTGACTTTTTGATCTCTCTCTTTTTATCGAAATAAAAAAGCCTTTTCATATATCGTAGATTAGATAGTTCTTACTCGGTAGTTGCGGTTTTTATTTTACTAGGAGTACTCGTGGGATACGTTTTAATTGTTTCCAAAGTCAAGAGACGATGTAGTAAATGTAAAATGGGCCTTGCAAATTGCAATTGTTAAAAACATCAAAAAGTAACTCAACAAGAACTTAATTCTTTGTTGATGCAACTTGTTACATTATCAGTTGCATCATTTCATGATTTGGCACTTGAACCACATTTTTTAATTAGTAAGTTTTTATTAAATTACTTTCTAGGACTCTTGATGAAGCTAAAGCAAACTTTGCTTGTAAGACACGATGAGTGTACTCCATTCAATGCCCCGGCAACTTCGATGGGACATATTTGCTGCTTATCTACTCAATTGTAAAAGAAATCACTGTTTAATACCCTTTGTTGTACCAGTAACTTCCAAGAACCGAAATTTAATAAATTCGTTAATTTGTTTATAAATTAATAACTTCATGGACGCCCACACGAGTTAAATGCCCTTCTTTGCATTTCCAAGTAATTGTTTTTGCTATTTCTGTCATTTTTAAGGGCAAAGTAATCATATTCTCAACTTCAAAATACGTTTTGCTCCCTTGAAAATGTTTTTGCTGGTGTCCATGGCTGAACTCTATATCTACGTAAGTTATAATATTTATAATCCTCATACTGGTTTTATGGTGTTATTGGTTACAGAATTACCGGTTTAAAATGTTTTCGTGTCAATTGAGTGTAACAGCAATACGTTTTGAAAATTGTACAGAAAACACCCATTCATTAAAATAAGTAAACATTTACAGTATAAATCTTGTAAATGTTGGAATGACTCCAAAATAGTTTTGTTAAAGAAATGAAAAAGTATGAAGTATTTCTCTAATTTTCATTATTTCAAAAGTATTTTTTCATCATCTTAAAACGTGTCTTTTATTTTTGGGGGATAAACTTGACAGTTACAATGTGCTAAATTACACTCTCCATTGAATTTCTACTGTATAATCTATACTGTGCAGTTTAGTAAACAAAAAACTGTAATAACGCCCATTTATTCATAGTCCATTGCAGGTCAAATAAGACACAAATCGGTGTTGCTTTTTCTACTTTTATCAACCTTCATGAGTTTTATATGTGACAGGGGGTTTATTTGATGCCATTTGAACGAATAGTAACTTAGTAAAGGATAGTTGACATGATGTTTTTATTATATTCAAATTGTTGAATGTAAAGTTTTGATTGAGTTGTAACGCACACTCGTTTTTATATATATACGACTACTGTATAACAGAAGCATTTTTTATATTTGTGACAGCTGTTCACGTGTACATGTCAACAGCCAATAAGCTACTGCTGCCACTTTATCTGCTTTTGACATTCTACCATAACTGTTACATGTTTTACTGTATATGTATATACAGTATAATATTATATAGAGCTGACTTGAATATTTTCAGACTCGGAGTGCTTAATGCTCCTGGAGTGTATTATAAAAGAGGAAGAGATTATTATGAATGTATTATGTATAATACAACAGCATGCGATGATGAGATCGAGGTCGAAACATGTAAATTGCCACATAATTCATAAAGCATATCTTAATTTTGCAGTCCTGACTGTCAACTGAGCATCAGCAATATAAACATGACGTATACATGTGTTGTACTTCAACATGTTGTTGCATTACTTATACTAGGCAGGGACGGTTCAGGGCATGATTTTTTTTTTTAAGTTTTAGGCATTTTGACCAAGGCCTCACGCTTAAAAAGGCCCGAATTTGTTACAATCTATAAGCATTGCAAACATTTTGTTTTTAGTTTAATGTTTTTAAGAAAGAGAATTTTATGATGATTTAATTATTTTATAGAAAGAATTTTTTTTATAATTCAGGAGAAAAACTTCGAAAGTATTTTATAATTCTAACTTCAAAATTGAGCTGTATATCTCACAAGGTATACTCGACACTGGTATATAAATTTAAAAACTACAAAATGGACTTTTTGCTCTAAAATGGAATTGGGCCTCATATTTACCTTCGTCTTTAGGCTCCCAATTACTTTGTGCAATTTGAGCATACATAAGGACCCTAAAGTCTTTAACAAAGTGTATTTTAATATCAAAATCAAACATTATTAATTACTCAGTGAATGCTCTTATTGCACAAACTGAAAGTCATATTGCATGAATTCTCCATTCAGGATATTATTATCATTTGCATTTCATGAAATCGAAATGCAGACATCAGACGATATGAGCTTTTTGTTTTAAACCTTTGACATTTTTATCTTTATTAATTAAATGGCTGCCTTGGTTCCATGAATAAACAATATGACCCCTCCTTTTCATCTTTACACACGTACTTACTCTGAATGTTTTTTTACTATTTCTCGTTTGATACTCAACTTTTTTTTATATCTGCGATGGATTTATAGCTTAATACTACTGGCGAATGTGGCTACTTTAGATATATAGAAGTCTCAAGTGCAACTCTAATGACATAAGTTAAGATGTAGGAGAAAAAAAATACTGTAAGACGAAAAAAATATACGGTATAAGAAAGATGCTGTAGAAGATAACGTTGCATATGCGATTCTCTTTATTTTCTCTGAGCCCAATGAAAGTTTAATAATTGATCAACCTCGATTTCGTTTTTGCAACAACAGATTTACTATGTACACGGTTGGAGCAAAAGCAAATATAAATAAAAAAACAGTAGGGAGGTGGTGGTAGTAGTGGGAGAAAAAAGAAAAAAAATATAAGGGTAAAAAGAAGATGAAGCGAATGAGATAGAAAAACGTCTATACAAGTTTTAGTTGTTGTTATACTCTGTATATGTATGTGGGTTTGCACACACATACACACACACTGAAAATCGATTCAAAAAGTTGAACGCAACCGCAATTTAATTTTTAAGTATAAAGCTTAGAGCAAAAAGAGAGAAATTCATTTAACTTGGGTGCGCAACTTGCAGTAACGTCAAAGATAAATATATATAATTGCGTTCAAAGTTGCCATCGATCCACATTAAATATGTAGTTAGTCGATTTTCCATTGCTCACACACCACATCATGTACAAAAATATAATGTAACTCAACACACAGGAAACCAATTTATACAGAGAGAGAAAAGGTCCTATATACACCATAATATACGTAAAAAAACATAGCATACAAGATACACAAAGATTGGACTGAACACATACCGGGTGCTTTTCTAAATTGATCTAATGGCAAGAAAAATCGCCATTGGAACGGTTATGATTTTGTCTCGTTTCTTTATTGGCACTCTAAAAAATGGTTTTTTATTTAGAAAATCACCCGGTGCATATACACTGGATCAACAAGGTATTATTTTATTTACAAATGAATCATTTGTTATTTTGATAAATTGCTTCTATAAGTTAGAGTAGTTTTTATAGTAGACTTTGCATTTTTATAAATTTTTGCAATGCTGAGAAGTCGAACTGTAATTTATTAAATTTGTTTTAAAATTAAATCTGCCTATCTGATTGTTATGAAGTGGCAGATTTAAAAATTTTTATTAGTGTTGTACCTAATAACTTGCTGTGCCAGTGTAATGGAGTCTTAAAAATGAAAAAAAAAATTAAGAGGGGAGTAAAAAAAATTTCTCATGCAAACCCCTCCCACCAAACGCTCTTCTAAACATAATCATCAAAGAAAACAAGGACTGCTTCATTAATTTGCATAATTTAAGACAATAAGCCTAATGACGTTGGAGAGTAGAAAAAATAATTAGGCAAAATTTGCGCACTGAGAATGTTATTGTTATGTCGTCATTAAATGCACAACGGTTTCAAGCAGTCGGAAGTTGTAATAATAACCATCCTGTAGTAATAACAGCTACCAGAAAGAAAATTTACATATTGCTGGAGCGCGAATTTATTGTTTTTAAGAGACCAAAAACGAAAGAAAGTAAAAAGAGTTGGTAGTCAAATTAAATGCTATATGGTTATACCGCATTTCGAGAGGCCCTATCGTAAAATGTAATGTGTGGATATGAAAAAAAAATTATTCTCAAACACTTTTCATTATCTTCTACTTATTATGTCACTTTGTTGTTAATTGCAGGCTTTTCTTTACGTCATTATTGTCGCTCTACGTGCAAAATAATAATGTCGGTGTATCGATTAAACGCTGTTGGCGGTTATATATATATTTTTAGTTATTTTAATCTTTTTTTTCTCTAATTATAATTATTGTAAATTGGCGCATTAACTTTGCTTTCATTACACTGCCAAGTGCCAACCTCTGTCATTTGTAGTCGTCATTGGTTGACAAAACTTTTATTGGAATTTTTATTATGATTATTATTGCTCTTCGGGATTAACATAATATGGGTAAAGGGACGTTTTGGTGGGGGATGGGGAGATGGGAACAATGAGAAAAAATGAATTGATGGACTTTTTATTGCCATATGACACATAGAAGTTTTTAGAAATGTAATTAGCATTGATTATATACTAGGGTATGATAATTTAGTATTTTTTTTAGAAAATACTTGAGGACTTTTTGTCTTTTGTGATTGTGAAGTACAGTACTTTTTCGGTCTCTATTATCTTATTAAGTATTCGATGCAGACAGTGCAGTGTGCATATTGCGCATCGATCAAATAAAAATTAACTAAAGAATTCAAAAGCAAGCTAAAATTAAAATCGTAATGCAACATTAACATAATTCAATCTTACAACAATGTCATTAATACATTATTATGTCTAATGATACAGTTTAAACTTAAAAAGTTTTAAATTCAATTAATGCCACTACTAAGTTATGACGTAGCACTTGATAGACTAGCCATACTTGATAGGAAGCATTAGAAAGTTTTCACATAACATTTCTATTTATAAATTTGATTAATAATTGACATTGCTAATCAAATATGACATAGAATATGCATTTCTAAAGTCTCTGGGTAATTATAGATATAGAAATAATAATTGTACAACGTTAAGCTTAAGTTACGCTTACGGGTAAAGAAAAAATATTATGTTCGATTACGTAATATCTTACGTTATCTGCGAACGGAACGGGTTACGTCAAGATGCTGTTCTACGGTAGTGCTCTTGAAATAATTTCTTAATTTTGCGTGCAGTATTAGATATTTGTTTCAGTCGCGATTAATCTTTATTTGTATATTAATAATTAAGTTATGCTTCTTACTTTTATTTATGCAGATAAAAAGATTAAAGTACCGGTAAGTGTATAAAAAATGTAGTAATAATTGGTCTAAGATAAAGTTGTGATGGTGTAACGAATTTCGAATGTACTGACTATGATTGCAGTTTGCTTATTAAGTTATTCTTTTATGCAGTTTTAGTAATCTAATTAAATAATTAAGTTACCTACAGTACCTTATGGTTGATCATTTAATGCAGTCTACTCGATCATCTTTATACAATTTAATTTAAAATTGACGAAATTCTGTTTTATTATCACAACTCTTAAAATGACGTTCGTTCAAATTGCCTGAACGAATTTCATGTTTAAATATTTTTTTTAATGTAATACACAGAGTTGATTGAATCCTGATTTTTGGTTTAAACTGAACTGACTGTGTAGTTTTACTCAAATCTGATATGCGATTAAAATTGATATGTTGTGTAGAAATTACAGTATCAATGCAGTCGTATTGGTGTAATAATCGATTTATTTGCTGCTTTGATGGATAAATTCGACTGCTACTGTTAGTTATATTTGTTTCAGTTGAAGTTTTATTGAATTTAGGTATTTGTTTAAATCGATTAGATCAAAGAACATTGTTGTCGTTTAGTGGTAACGTCGATTTAATTCGGTATTGATTCGACTTAATGTTAACGATTTTTTATTTCCGTTTTTCGGTATAATGAGATTTGTTTTGAATTTGCTTAAATGCAAATCGGCATTCAATTAGGCTAAGTACTTTGTGCTGCAGTTGATAACAGCCCATTATGAGCAATTACGAAGCTCTCATTTTCTAACTACAAACTTTTTTTTTACTTCTTTCGACGGAAAATATTGTTTAATTTAGATATTAAATGATTTGCATTGCAAATCGGTAGTAGAAAGCTCTTCGGATGTTTGCGTTTTATCAGTATCGGTTGGGCGGATAGAAAAAGGACTTATTAAAAATCCATTTCTAAAATGAAATATGCACTATCTCTATCGGTAGAGGAAGAAATTGAAAGATAAAAAGTAATGCAATCGTATTATTTGCATATTGAATTTCAATACTAAAATACATATCTTTAGTTTCCATTCAATTAAATAATCTAAGTTACGTTTATTTGTATGCTGTTTTTGAAAAATGCGCTGTGTAAGGAGAAAATACATAGGCAATCATGAAGCTTTGTTATTATGTTGAAAGCTGAAGCGTTGGAGATTCAGTGGCTTCAACTTACAGGATAACAAAATCTTGGGAATATTTTGTAAGAAATCTAAACATGTATACCCACATACATGATCATTGATCACATAATTATAGATTTAAATAAGCTTAAGAAGCATTGGCGTATCCGTGTGATTTAGTTTTTAATATGGAACACATTTTCTTCGTGTCAAAGTCATTTTAAAGGCGATTTGTCGGTTTTTTATTGTCAAGGAAAAATTTAAAAATTACTGTATACAGTAAATGGTTATATCAGTGGTTCCCAACCTTTTCTAAACTGTGGAGATTAATTCTGAATACCAACAATTTGACAGAGCTTTCTCAATTAATATTTGCTTTTTGTCACTTAGTTATTAACATAGAATATAAATAATGTCAAAAACAACATTCATTTTTTATGCCATTTTCAGGATAGAAGATAGTTGAACTCAGTAATTATTTTTTTACTGATAATTACAATAAGTTTAATGGGAAAGTTGTGACTTTTTTTGTCCTATATTATAAAATAAGATAAAACTACTCTATTTTTTTATTAAAATTTCTTAATCTTTCCACTTTTTTTATATTTTTATGTTATACATTTAGTAAGCTAAATTTCGTATTTAGGAAACTAAATGACACAATTAAGATTGTGATGGGATGTATGCAAGATTAGACACTCATTTCTTTAATCCTACTTTTTTCTGATATTTGAGGAGATGCTTGTTGACTATAGAAATCCAAAATTCATTTCTCGATTAATATTAGAGTTATAATTAAATTAGGTTTAAGTTAACTACTGTACAATTTTCACGGAGCACTTTTGGTATGCCAAGGGAGCATCGGTTGGGAACCACGGTGTTATATGATGTACACTGTATCAAATTATCAATAATGTAATAAAAAATAAAATTAGATCCTAGTTGATACTTGTATCTATAAATTAGAATGCAAGTGCCAAGGCAAATTGCTAATGTATCGTACTTTGCAGGTGCAAAACATTTTCATTAGAAATGCACGTTGCAACTGGTCATTGGCCAAACGACGTTTATGGACACTATTAAATTTTATTTCAGGGCGTGATCAAGGTAGTTAATTTTTATTATTTTAAATTATTCTGCACTGAAATGTAAAATCTAATGGCTAATCTTTAGAACTTGATTTTGTCCACTGTTTTGACAGTTTCTTGTTCTTAAATGATACTTACCCTTAGTGGGTCCAAAGAACTGCTTACGTTTTTTTGGTGGTTTCAGTTATGTTTAACCAAGCTAAATAAATTCGCAAAAACACAGTTGTTTTAATTGTACAAAAAAAACCTTTTTCTTTAATGATATTACATAAGACATACACTGGCATGATTAAGTATAAACGCAATAAACGAAAACATAAAAACATTGCGCGCCACGATTTTTATCACCTCGTTTGGTCAAATCAGAGCAAATTATATACGATAAAACAAAAAGAACAAGTTCCAAAGTTAAAAGATGGTTGCTTCTTTCTTTGACATGTCTGTGTCTTAGTTAAGGGAATGGCGGAAAAACAGAAATTCAAAATAAACAATGAATTAAATATACAAAATGTATTTTTCCGTCTTCCCAAGTTTTCCAATATGTTTTTTTTTCAGTATATATACTGTATATATATTTTAATATTTATCTATTTCTTATTTATATAAGAAAGAACACTAAGGCCTCAAAGATTTGGGAAGAGTAAAGATTTTTTAACAAGGCATCTATCTGGTTAAAAGTGAAAACAGCTATTTACACAGTTAACTTACAAAAAAAGACAATTGAAAATGGTTGGTTCTATTGTCACCCGCTTTAATTATCTTTAAAAACAAAACTAGATGACAATTGAACTTTGTTTATTTGTTATTTGAACACGATTTTCAAGAGAAAGAAAACAAAACGGTTGCAATAATTTTTTTTTCTAATTTTGTTTCTGGAATGTTGAAAGGGCAGTAGAAAAATGTGTAATGACCAAAAAATAAAATTACTGTATTACCAACGTTAAAATGTTAAAACTTTAAGAAACTAATGTGATCACAACCCTTTACTTCCACTATTAAAAGTTTTTAAAAATTGGGCAGTATAAATAAGCTTAAGAGGGAACTGTATTGGCACTTTTGACAGAGGTGAAATTTTTATTGGTCTTTTTTATGTGGTTGTCCTACTCAAATGTATTGCTTTGCTTTAATAATTGTTAAAGACTCAGCTCTTGTAGGATAAATATTATTGGTCCTTTAAAATTCACCGGTTCTGTTATGATTTGTAAAGATTTTGTGCTTTGTAGTGTGGAAGAGAAAGGCATGGGGTGTTGAGGATTTTTTAACGAGTTTCAAAATATTACAGCAAGACAATTTTTTTGAAAATCACTTTTTTGAGATGTTCAAACTTGATTGCTGTATACATATTTAATTATATAAATATATTTGTTTTTTAAAAGTGGAAGACTGTACATAAACTGTAAAAATATAAACAGTCATTTTAAAGTTATGTTCACGTTATCGTTTTAATCTCGTTGATTAAATTAATAAACAAATTATAGTGAGAAAATGTCGATCTTAATAAAGGTTAAGATTCACGGTTTTTTCACTTAAATGTCTATAATACAATAGAAAGTTTTCTTCCGGGTTGGAAGAAAATGCGTATATTTAGTTTTTGGTCCACTATTTTTACAACGAAATTTTCTTTTTCTTGATATGTTCACGTCTGAGTTTTCTTTTAGAAGAATAATAAAAGATTATGATCGCATAAGACTAAATTGCCACACACGATTAAGTCGAATTTTTACAATGTTGGCTATTTCAGCGCCACTTATTAATTAAAGGTTACATGAAACTTAAATGGTGAATTTTGAAAGTAAATAAATAAAAGCACGTCTGATTTTTTTGTGACCCTGGAATTCCTAACCTGGTGTACTTTTTGTGATTGTCAACCAATGTTACTGTTACTTGTTAAAGAGTTGTTTTTAAATTCCTGATGGTTGGCACTAAATTTTGAAAAGAGTGAATTTTCTGAAATATGTTTGATAGCTACTTAAGCATGTTATTTCAAATTCAACTCTGGTTATAATGAGTTGTTTTAGAGTTTAGCACAGCGTGAACATTATAATATCGTTGAAGTTTGTAGAGTGTTAATGTGACCTTATTGCTAACAATGATCGTACCAGACTTTTCAAAATATTTACACAGCCATGACAATAGAAGGAAAAATATTTACAATAATTGAAGCAATGCATTTAGTTCAGTTTCGAGATTTCGATGCAGAGAATTCCACTCCGAGATTCACTGACACTTTTGCTCTGTTTTTCCACTTCCCAAACAAATACTTTTTATACAAAATATTATAAAATATTACTATATTTATTTATAAAATATTTACGACGATTGGTTTGGTCATAAAAGTTTGTTTTGCACACTTGTTGATAACTTAAAAAAATGTATCACCATTAAATATAAACACCTTCCGCCATCGTGTGTAGCCCACTCGATTGCTGGTCTTGAAACTGGGCCATCATGTAACTAGCCGTTGGCGGACTTGAAATACCCTCTGACCAATCAGAATGAGCCGAATGGGGCGAAGAACTTGACCACTGGCCCGGTGAATCGGGCGATGGTGTCAGGTAATTGTCAGGTGGGTTGAGCATGTGTTGTTGTGGTGGTGTTGCCTCTGGACCACCCATGCTATGTTGAGATGGCGGTGTTGGATACTGATGATACAGCTGGTGATAGGGTGACGGTGTGTGACTCTGTTTTCGAAGATTTGTCGTGTATAATTGAGTCATTTGACCGGTCATATCCGTCGATGCATAGTCAGCGTAAGTAGCCGAAACGGTGCTGGGTGAATGTCCATGCATTGGTGGTGACAGCATCGCGTTTGTCATGTTCGAGTTTACGTTGCTGTTATTGTTAGCACTATTATTGGCACCAACGTGTTTCTTGTGAGTGGCTGCTCTTAATGCTGCTATGTGAGTGGGTGATGTAGGTAACGTTGGTCTCTGTTTATTTGGTGAAAAATGACCAACTGGTAATGAATTTTGCCTTACATGTAAAGCATGTTGTTGAGATTGTTGCTGCTGGTGATGATGATTAAGTGGCGAATTAACCATGGTGTTATTTGTATTGCCACCTTGCATCGACATAAAGCCGGTTGAATCCATGTGATTCTTATTATGAATAAATTGTAAATGATGTTGACCATGATGAGGAAGACTGTTTTGGTGAACTTGATGATGAAGCAAATGAGGCTGTTGCATATGCTGATTATTATGATGACTCTGCTGCATACAATCTTCGTATGCTGGAGGTTGCTTTAATTGCAAACCAGTGTCTAATGAGGACAAATTTGGATGTGACATTGCCATCAAGTGGCCGTTATACAAATTGGTTACACTCAACGGTGATGGTGAACCATCTAAACACGCGTTTCCACGAGGGGATTCTAAAGAGCTAACGGGTGAAAGCGTAGAAATGGTCGACTCTACACTGTGCACATTACCAGGTGATGCCTGGTCTTTCTTACGCTTCACCGACATTCTCTTTTTAGGTATTGTCCCCGTTGCATTACTGTTCATCATTCCACTGGCGTCTCCTAAAGGAGATATTGGCTCTGAACCATCTCTAGCCAGAGCAGCACCAGATAACGTCTTTGGTCGCTTTTTAGAGCGATTATGTTTACTCGAGTTGAGCAGTGATGACGGTGGAATCATGGAATTGTTTGGTGACGTGAGGAATCTTCCTGACATCAAAAGCGATGGATCTTGTGGACTGTGAACCACATGTTCATCTAACAATTGAACAATATCACGATGAAGTCTCTCAGCAGCTACATCACGAGGTAATCTATCCATATGGTCGGTAATTTCGCGATTCGCAGCTCTTTCAAGCAGCAGTTTACAAGCATGGAAACTTCCTTCTCTAGCAGCGAGGAACAATGGAGTTTCCTCTTTGTCATCTTGTGCATCGCGATTGGCACCATGGCTAAGAAGGACTTCAACAGCGTCAACATTATTAACAGATGCAGCCCAATGTAGTGGCGTTTTTACTGTTAAAAAGTTAGATTAGTACGTCACAATCATCGAAATATAAATCTCAATAACTTACAGTGAAGATCGGCCAAATTTACATCAGCGCCTGCGGTGATGAGCTCTTCTACCATTCCTTCCATGGCTAATCGTGAGGCTAAAATCAAAGGTGTTGTGCCATCTTGCATTCGGCTGTTTAGATCAGTGGCTCTATTTCTCAGCAGAATTTGAAACACTCCTTGAGCGTCGGCAGCAACAGCTGCATGAAGTGGTGTTCGTCCAGTATTATCAGTCGCATTAGCATCTGCTCCTGCGTCTAAAAGACTTTTAGCTGCATCTGATCTAGCATATCTAGCAGCTAAATGTAAAGGTGTTTCGCCGATTCGGTCTGTCGTGGAGGCAATGTTAGCTCCGTGATCAAGTAACTCTTTAATCACATCAGCTGAACCGTCATCATCTTCAGTATCTTCTCCAATATCGATTCCACCGCCACGGAATGATGCCAACATCAAAGGTGTAAACCCGTCTGGTCCTCTTACATTAACGTCACCAGAAGATGGATCCATTTCTTGAGGTGGAGTCAATGCAAATTCAGGATGTCGAACGTCATTTACATCCAACCCAGCAGCATCCAAATGTTGTTGAGTCCATGGTCGGTCATCAATATCAGTTATGGTCGTGTGGTCACTGTAGCTTGATTCATTTCGTTCACTCTGGCAAATAAACAACAGATTATTAATAAACATAATCATCCAAAAATGTATTTTATTTTTTTTTAAATTTACCTTCATTCGTTTCAAAGGTGGATGTTCACATTCTTCTTCGCTCCAGTGGCTACCATCAGGTAAAGTCGTGTTATCATTTGAATCCAAATCAGCCCGACTTGAGACTGATCCTTTATTAAGGTTTCTACTTTACAAAGATAAAATCATTACAATTTTGTTTTTAAATAAACAAAACCAAGCAGTCTATCAAAACTAACCTCATTTCTTGTCCGTCTGGTCTTTTTCTAATGGTGTCACGCCTTTGAGCAGCTTGAAAACCATCTGGGAACCACTGAATACCACGAGCCTTCTTGCGTTGAGAAGTCACAAGGACCCCAACACATCCCATTCCGATGACAACCAACAATACAGCTGGAACCACATACACCACCGCTGAGTGAGATGAATCGCCAGCAGCTCCTTCTTCTTTGCCTTCCACTGAAAATATTGGAAAGTCGGGAGACAGACTATGTCTAGCAGCAGTTGCACCCAAAAACTGAGCAGCCTGTAAACCGTGGATTCGTTAATTAAGAATGTCTTTGTTAATTGATTAAAATTATGAACTTACCTCATTAACGTTATCAAAACATTCTTGATTTGACTGTTCACATAATCGATTATCAATTTGAACGTAAATCTCTGATCCTTGTGTAACACCAGCCTGGGATTTCCAAGGCAAAATCTTTTGCTGACCTTTGTCATCTCTCTCAATTAATACCGAAGTTCTTAAAACTCTGCCCATGTCTCTCAAGAATGATACTGTATTGTTTCTAAACACCTGCAATAACCATGAAAGCATGTAAATACAAAATTTCTTTTAACAATTTTTATTTAAAATTTACCTCAGGTTCGACATGCATTTTGAAAACAAGAACACCATTAGCCAACTTTGGAGCTGCTTCTTGTGCGCAATCAAGACCATCCCAGTTACATTCGAGATTGTTGCATCCTTGATCGCATTGACCGTTAGCGTAATGATTAGCACAATAAGCATCGTAAAATGGGCTGGATAAATATAAATTAATTATAGATGTGAACTACATAAAATTTAGCAATTAATAACTTACTTGCAACGTTGAACTTCATTATTGCAATCAAAACCATCATACAAGCAGTCAGCAGTGTTACATTCAGGATTGCACTCTTTATTTTGGAAAACATCCCAACAACGTAGGCTTGTTTTGCAATTTTTCCATGGATTAATATGTAAAGAACAATCGCCTCCATCAAATGCACAAGCTGGTGTATTGCATTCTTCGTCGCATCGTCTGTCACCTGCTTTTGCTGGACACCCATTTTCTTTGCATTTCTGAATTTCCATAGCAAGAATATATTCTGGAGAATTGGTAGATGGGCGATGAGGAAAGAGACCGATTGAATTGTCGTCTTTATTGTTATTATTTCCCATTTGTTGTCTAGTTTGACATTGCTTTCCAGTCCAAGGAATTTGGCAGCGGCATTCATAAGAACCACCGATTCGATCAAAACAAGAACCGCCATTTCGACAAGGAGAAGATTTACATCCGTTTTCGTTAACCTGGCAGTTTTCACCCGATGTTCCTCTGGGACAATCGCAATAGTATCCCTTTTGTTGTGGGCGACAAGTACCACCATTTTTACATGGATTGCTTTCACAATCAGTGCTTGTAAATTCACAATTCTTTCCGTGGAAACCCTACAAATATTAAAGTAAAACATTACTACTGATAACCAACATATTACAAATAACTAGATAAGATAACTTACACTTGGGCAGAAACAATTGTATTTTCCGTCTTCCTCACTATAGCATCGACCTCCATTCTGGCAAGGAGACGAGTCACAGAAGTTGACTTGTATTTCGCAGTGACGTCCCATGTAGCCTGGTTTACAGTTGCAGCGATAATCGTTTACTTGTTGAATACAATCTTGCGTTCCAGCACCATAACAGGGGTTTGACAAACATTCGTTGACATCACCTTCACAGCGTCGACCCACAAAACCCGGAGCACATTCGCATTCAAATTTTCCAACTTTATCAATACAAGTACCATCATGGTAACAAGCTCCCTCGAAGCAATCGTTTTTGTTGAATTCACACAAGATGCCTTCAGTACCATGTGGACAAGAACATACAAAACTATTGACTAAATCGTGACAAACACCTCCATTAGTGCAAGGATTTGGATCGCAATCATTGATGTTAAACTCGCAGTTTGATCCTATAAATAAGTTAACAAAGCAGTGTAAATCATAATGAAAAATTGAATGAAGGTCGATTTTAATAAACCTTGAAATCCTCGTGGACATTCGCATTCGTATTGACCAACTTTATCAATACAAGTTGCACCATTTTGACATGGAGATGATTTGCATTCGTTGATTTCATCTTGGCAATAGCTTCCTTCATAAGCTTCAGTGCACACACATTCATGACTGTTGGAAGTGTTGCGACAACGTCCTCCATGTTGACATAACTGTTTGGTTGGGACATTTTTCTGCTTGGCAGCATCCTCACATGAAACCATGCTTACGTCGCAATAACGTCCAGTCCATCCTCTTGCGCATGTACATCGATATGTGCTATTGGTCTGCTTGCATGTACCACCGTTCATACATGGATTCAAACTGCACCAGTCAATGAATGACTGCGTAAAACAAAAAGCAAACCATTTAATAATGACAGTTTTAACAATTTTATATAAGTCAAGAATTACCTCGCAGCGATCGCCTTTGAAACCATATGGGCAATGACAAGCAAAATATCCAACGTGATCAACACATGTTCCTCCATTTTTACATGGCGATGAATCACATTCGTTTATGTGGTATTGACAGTTGGAGCCAGTATAACCAGGAGCACACTGGCATGTAAAATTGTTAACACCATCTACACACGTTCCGCCATTAACACAAGAGCTAGAAATTAAAATGATTCAAGATTAACATATTTTCTATGATAATGTTTAACGAGTTTTCTTACCTGATGGTACAGTCTTCATCATTGGTCTCGCATTTTGTGCCACTGAAGCCAGATGGGCAGTTGCAAGTAAAACTATTGACATAATCGTTACAGGTAGCACCGTTTTTGCATGGATTTGGATCACATTCGTTTTTATCATTCTCGCAATGTTTACCACCAAAACCATCGACACATATGCAAGTGTATTCACCAACACCATCTAAACAGGTGCCGCCATTCAGACAAGGTGCTGTTATTTAAAATTAAAGCATTAATTAGATGAAATTAATAAGCAGTAGGTTTAAGTGGTACTTACCCGAAGCACAATCGTCAGTGTTGACTAAGCATTCTCTTCCTTCGTATCCTTTAGCACAAGCGCAATGGTAGGAACCGTTGTTATTAATGCATGTTGCTCCGTTTCGACATGGAGACGACACTGCACATTCGTCAATATCTTCATCGCATAATCGCCCAGTATAACCAAGCTCACAGTTGCAAGCGAAATCCATATAATTGGAAGACGGTACGCAGTTGGCTTTATTCTTGCACTTGTTTGGATAACAAGGGTCTAATTTCTCTTCACAGACACGACCAGTGTATGGAACATCACATACGCATTGGAAACTGTTGACCAAATCGATACAACAACCTCCATTACGGCATGGACTACTGGCACAATCATCAACGTTGACCTCACAGTTTTGACCTTTAATTTAGAGAAAAAAAATTATAACTTGGAATTAAAGTCAACAATCAGATTGTTAACTTACCGGTGTAGCCAGGTAGACAAGTGCAGCTGTAACTTCCAAGAGCATCTTTGCAAGTTCCTCCGTGCTGACATGGATTTGACTGGCATTCATCGATGTCGATTTCGCATTTATGTCCCCCATAACCTTTGGGACATGAGCAAGTAAACTTGTTAACGCCATCTTCGCAGGTGCCACCGTTGATACAAGGGTTTGAGGCGCATTCGTTAACATCGGATAAACATCTAGCGTCGAAATATCCTCGTGGACAGTCGCATTTAAATCCGTTGATCAAGTCGGTACATTTTCCACCATTAGCGCATGGGCTAGAAGCGCATTCATCGATGTTTGTTTCGCAATGTGTACCAGTCATGCCGGGCACGCACTGGCATGTATAGCTGTTAATTCCGTCAATGCAAGTTGCTCCATTACGACATGGATTGTTGAAGCATTCGTTGACGTTGTATTCGCAGTTGAGACCCGACGTTCCAGGTTGACAACGACACTGATAGCCGTTTGTCACGTCTACGCAGGTACCTCCATACTGGCATGGGTTACTTTCACATTCGTTGATCTGAGTTTGACAAAGAAGTCCAGTGAATCCAGGGTGGCAAACGCAACTGAATGAGTTCATTCCATCCAAACATTCGCCGTTATGACAAGGAGAAGATTGGCAGTCGTTTATATTCGTTTCGCAGTTGATGCCTTTAAATCCGGCTGGGCATTCACACGTGTATCCAGCGATAGCGTCGCGACACGTACCGCCGTTTCGACAAGGCATACTGAAGCAATCGTCAATGTTCTTTTCACATCGTTTTCCAAAGAATCCGTTCGGACATACGCAGTTATAACGATTTATGAGATCATTGCATATTCCGCCATTCAAACAGGGATTAGGTGAACACTCGTCTAAATCAATTTCGCAATGTTCACCGGTAAAACCAGGCATGCAAACGCATCGAAATGCTCCGCGTTCATCTAGACAGGTGCCGTCGTTTTGGCAAGGGTTTGAATCGCATTCGTTAATATTTAATTCACATCTTGGTCCTGTGAAACCTTTGGTGCAGTTACAAGCAAATGAACCAGGAGTATTCACACAGACGCCATCGTGTTCGCAAGGGGAACCTAATTATAAAGCATCGTGTTTAGTAATCAAAATTAATAAAGAATAGACCGTGATTTTACCTTCTTCACATTCGTTAATATCTTCAGTGCAATCGACTCCTTTGTAACCGTTTGGACATGAGCACACGTAGGTACCATCAATGGGACTTGTGTCACATATCGCACTAGCATGACATGGATTGCTAGTACAAGCGTCGTCCAAATGACAAAGTAAGCCGGTTTTTCCCGGTGGGCACTGACAGTAGAATGTGCCGACTCGGTCATGACAAGTTGCACCGTTGAAACAGGCTGCTCCAACGCAATCATCCACATTTTCGCTACAGTCGGGTCCGGCCCAACCGTTGACGCAAATACAATTAAAACCGCCAATTGTGTTGGTACATGTGGCACCATTTTTGCACACACTCGGTTTAACTGCACATTCGTCAATATCTTTGGTGCAATATGCTCCTGTGTAAGTGGGTGGGCAATGGCAAGTATAGCTGTTGACACCGTCAACACATGTTGCTCCATTTTGACATAAGTTGCCAGGGCAATCGTCAATGTTCACTTCACAGTTTGGTCCAGTAAATCCTATACCACATAAAAAAACGTATTAAAATTAATTAATTAATGTCACGATGGTAAATTAACCATATGCATTTAATTAAATATGATATGCATAATACTGTAGTCTCTAATTGTCGCTGACCTTAATTAAAACTTGTACGACCGACGATTGACGCGCCCTAATTAATTATTTTTAAGCATCAAGTTATAGATAGTTCCTACAGTATGTCGTGATTCATAAAATATTTTTTTTCAGAACTTAACATGCAGAAAAACATGGAAATCCTTTCTGAGCAGCAGGTGGGACTATGGGAGCGAGAGACTACGCCTTTTTTGTCAAATAAATTGACAACAAACTGGTTTCATATTTAATATTTGCGGAAGTTTCAAATATTTAGTGTCGTATTACGATGCAAGATATTTCGTGTCTATTTCAAGAAATCTTTTTAACTAAACATGTTTTTATAAACCCAATTAAATTACATAATGACAGTATTGACGTTTTTATATTATGCAGATCAGGATTTTTTTTAGTTTTAGGAACTTTAAGATAAACAAAAATCGTTAGTAACTTGTTACAAAAAATAAATGTTTGAACTACATTCATCTTTAAGAGATTTCTACTCATCAAACGTCAAACTGCAACAAGAAGTCAAGCTGATATTCATTTTTTTAATTCATTTTTTTGTTTAATCTTAAATTGAATCTTTTGAGATTGGTTCCGCCTCTTAAAATACACAGGTAAAAACTTAAGAAACTATTTTAATCCCTCTTCAAAAATAATTCAGCCTCAAGAGGGGCCACCTCCAACCACATTTTCTAATTGCTTTTTTTTTAATTAACATTGAACAATAAGCCAAAAGACGATGATCCATACAGTGAAATTTAAAGCCCCATAAAAGAAAGTTGAATAACGACCTTCAGCATAATATTTTTAATTAAGGACTTTTCGTCCTATTAGGCCCACCCGGTGTCCCATTCAGGTAGTTCTAACAAATAACTAGCTTCAACTCTATACAAGTACAGTACAGTAGTAAGAAAATTAACTCCACTACAGAAAATGGCGGACATCACGCAATCCATTTTGTTCCACTCGTGTTTCAATGTTTTGTAATTTATCAAACGCTTTTCCTTCATCTTTTCTTTCCCTCAGCAACTACTTTTTTTTTCGTATCACAGTACGAAGAAGAGAAAAATTCTTATTCTAGTTGGCCACTTAACAAATTCCTAAATGTACTAGCTTATCTTTTTTTTTCTTCAGCAACTTAAACCTCTCTTATTTACTTCTTTTCTTTCTATTTTGCCCTTTGGCCACTTTTCAGTGTTCCTTTTTTACACAACCACCATCACACATGGCATGTTTCTTAAAACACACGTCTTCCCACCCATCAAAATCCTCCATTTACCTCGCAACTCCCATCTTGAGAAACTTTTTTTCTTTCTTTCTCGAGGGACATAAAAGAATTATAAATGGCTGCTATGTTGCATTATAATAATGCCATTTGGAGGAATGCTACAAAAGTACGCTGCCTTCAATATAAGATGTGTTATAAAAATTTGCTAAGAAATTTCACTTTTTGCTAGTCCCTCGAGTCTATGGTTGGTAATACAGCGAGATGTAGTAACGTTATACCGTCCTCCTTTCTAGTTTCCCCCACGCCAAAATTTCATACAGAGAGGTTTGCGCAAGGAGAGAGAAATTCAACTAAGGTCAACTAATGGCAAGATTTTTAGGTATAGAAAAACCGGTTCCCGTGGCAAATATTTTGTTCAAAGACCTCTTGAACTCCTCTATTTTTTTTACTTTGAAAAACTATTAGGTATTCATATTCAACAGCATTCTCTTCTTTTGATCCTCCTGCCTATTTTTCATTCTCTCAAAAACCCTTCAAAGCCATTTGCTCGACGGTAAAGTTACCGCAATTTATCATGAGCGGTAGCAAACTTAAATATCCTGACTTATTATTAAAAAATAAAAAATTGTTTACCTGATGGACAGTTGCACTTGTAGTTGAGCGAATCCAGTGGAACGCAGCTACCTCCATTGTTGCAAGGGTTTGGATCACATGGAATGTATTTACTTTCGCAATTTGGACCTGTGTATCCCGGCTCACAATTGCATCTAGAAATTAGATAAAACTTGAATTAGTTACCTAGTTTCCCCAATTTTAAAAGGTCATGGAAAATGGTCTTTGTCCCATTTTATCTTGAAGTACCGTGTTCTGTAATGTAGTTTGACATTGCACATGCAGAGACTACTACACGCAAAAGTACATCACATGCAATTGGGTGTTCTTATCAGATTTTTCAAAAGTGAAATAGCTGTTAGGGCTAAATTAATTGTTTTTTTATGAATTTAATGAGCAGTTTGAAAGTAGTCAATGTTGCTATGGCGCAATCATAATTTCATTACAAAAAAAAGTCGCAGGTGAAATGTTAAGACAGCTGAAAAAAATCATCTGTCCTTTGAACAAAATGGAACAGTAGTTCTCATAAAAAAAAACAAGTGTAATGATTGCAATTACTGTTTATTCACTTACTTTCGTGAATTTTTACATTAATTGCATTCGTAAAATAAAAAGACGAGGCACAGCTTGATATCAAAACGTCAAAAATTTGACTTTTCAATTTAAAGTGTTTAAAAAGTTGTTCGTTACGGTGACAAGCCTAATTACTTCATTTTTACGCTGTGTTACGTTTCAAAGCGATATCGCTTCATTGAATTTGATAAACAAACATAATTTTGAGGACTGGTATTTACAGTACCTGTATGAGCCGAACGAGTTGTGGCACTGTCCTCGTTTGCAGGGTTTTTCCTTGCACTCATCAAGATCCTCGGTGCAAGTTGGTCCAGAAAATCCTTCACGACATTTGCATTTATAATTGTCTTGTAGTGAACGACATGTTGCGCCATTACGACAAGGCTGAGAAGCGCAATGGTCCACCATTTCGCAATGTTTACCTAATTATTATATCACGCTTTTAGTTTAGATTGAAATCAAAATGGTTTTTATAGGTGTTAAATAATACCTCGGAATCCAGTTCCGCATACGCAGGTGTAATTGTCGAGCGTAACCAACGTACAAGTTCCTCCATTTTGACACGGAGAACTATCGCAGCTATTTTTCACTGGGATTTCGCAAAGAGAAGCTGAGAATCCGATGGGACACGTGCATGAGAAGCGCACACCCGTGGTGCTATTGGTCAACACATTACACGTGCCTCCATTTTGACAACGAGGTCCAGGTCCGGTGTGGCAAGGGTTGGGATATTGACAGTATTCGCCAGCATATAGAGAGGAGCAGCTGCAAAAATTACAAAACAAATGAACAGGTGTTATCAAAAAATGAATTTATTATTGCATTATTAAAAGTAAATAAAATTGTTGTTGTAGGGATATCAACATAAAATGGCCAAGGACACAACACAGGACATATGACGACCTTCACATGACTAAACATCCCATCATTTTATTAAGAAATACATTAAAGGGGGAAATGAAGTTCAACCACTTATAAACAACATGGCGTTTCATGTATAAAGTGTATAGCAATTAAAATGCCATAGTGTGCATTTATAAGTGCAAAAGTATGCAAAATTGACCACAAAAATGAACAAGGTTACAAATTATAAGCACAGTTGAAACAATCTAAACTGTAAATTCCATTAAAACTCCATAAAGCTTTAGTGTACTGTTTTTATAAGTAGACTGATTAATAATACAAATCATGTTAATTGAAATTCCGGAAATGTTTTTTCTGCATCGGAAGTAATGTAATAAGCAACAAACCAACTCAACTATCCAAAAGCTAGCAACTAAATTAACTTGCGTGTTGTAGCGGTGGGAAAGCATTAAAATTCAGACCAAGTTCATTTTTGTACTAACCGAGTGTATTTATTAGCCATAGCATTAATAATGATGCTAAAAAATCTATTTAATAATCTGACAAACATTGTTTTTTTTCTTTCTTTTAATGTTTTGTCCTCCATTGAGATAACCACTCCGCCCCTGTGGGATAATAAAAAATCAGACTCACCACCCCTTCCTACAGTATATTATTACTGTATATAAATTTAATAATTTTGATTCATTCTCAATCGGTTTGACCCTTCGCAAATTCATTTTTAGGCTTTTAGCCGTGAGCCACTCAGGTCACTTCGTTCGCACAATTTAAATATAAACAAAACTTCTCATATAGACTTCTGCAGAGCTCAGACTCATTCTTTTTTTAAATAGGCTGAGAATATCATTTTAGTGTATTGAAAGTGGGGTATAAAAAAAACTTAAAAATACCGTAGAAATGGGTGGAGAGTTTATTGATTGAGTGAAAGACACGTACGTACATTGATGAGATCAAAATAGAAAATTATTACTATTATAAACAGTATAATAGTTCTCGTGGCAAAAATCTCACACAATTCATTGCACTAATAGATAATGTAATATTTATTATGTGCATGCAGTAATATTCCGTATTTTATGCAATGTGAAAATTGAAAATGCATGTTGCTCATTTGCACGTCCATCAATAACAATGACAGCAAGTAAAACTAACTTTTTCTGAAGCAATTACCAATGTCCATAAAGCTTTTTTTTAAGGATTTCTTAAGTTATTTGGACAAGGAAAATTGCTGGGGTGATAATTATCTAGTTGTTAGTGTGGGCGTGGTTTTGTTTTCAGTCTCTCTTAACAAATCAACCTTTAATACCCGTCGGTTGTCGACGCTTTTATTTATACGTTTTCCAAATGTATAAATTGAGTGTGATAGGATTTCGTGATGGTGGCTTTACTCTCAACTCTCCCCCCTACAACACACCCCCATAAACAAGTGGCCCAGGGGTTTCAACAGGTCGAAGACCCTCTTCTTCTTTTCCACTAAAATTATAATCTTATGTATCTTCACATCCTTTCTCTTTCTGCTTTTCTTACACGGTACAAATGGCGGGAAATAGGTACAGTAACAAAATATAAAGATGTCGATAAAAATTTGGATGTTATTGTTTTGTAGTTGTATAAAAATGTGGAAAAAATAGTTTAGCATATACACAGTCCATACAAGTTGATTGTTGTGTTTATCAGTTGTTTAATTTTAACCCCAAAAAAAAATAAATGTTACGAAAGATTTATCCGAGTGAAGTAGCCTAAATAGGCGCTTTAAAAGCCGCCTTAATCTACGTCAAGCGTGTAATTATAAAGTATGTGAAAAAGATGGCGCCTCTTAAGAAAGAAACAACTTTTTAAGGATAAAAAATACAAAAGAATGGGAAAAACATCCATCCATCCGATTTTAAACTATATTTAACAACAGTTTAAACGAATGAATAAATATAAAGAAGCAAAAGTAACTTTTTAAAATAAAAAAAAGATTGAGGAATGGGTCACTGCTTTGGAAATGCCATTTGATTAATTTGTCTTAATGCCAAATACAATACATAAAAACAACGTCTTTTTACATGTTCAATTGACACGACACCTGCAATGAAGAATTTAAACAGACATGCTATTTAAATCTTGAAGACTTTAATTAACAAGTGGAAATAAATTGCTTGTTGGTTAAAACTTTGTGGAATTTTTAAGGTTGATATATTTTTTTGTAATTGAAAGTGGTTAAAAGCGAGCGTGACTCAGTTGTGGGTTGCATTTTCGTGTAGATGACCTGTCAAAAAGCCCTTTCCATAATAGTATATCATGATTCACCGATATGAGACCTATTGTAGACTCTATTCCACACTCCATACACGTTTCCATTACTTTACATTCTCATATTCAAATGAGCCTATTGGACACAATAAGCGCTTGGTTTATGACGAACGCGAAATTTTATATTTAAAAAAAAATTTCCCACACACGAGCAACACGTTTCATTTCCAACTCCCTCCCTCTTTGTCAATACATTATAAAAGACCAGTTTTCCTATTCACCATTAAAGACCAGTCGCGAGAGATTTTTCGTTTTTTTGAGAACAAAAAGGGACGTTTTACCTGTCACCTTTTTCTTACCCAAAAAACGTCATCTATATAATGTCTATATGGACCCCTCAATCGTCTGCTACGTTTAACGAATCAGTTCCCACAGTTGAGGATTTATTCAACTTTGCTTACCTTTTATCTCCCCCAATTCCCCTTTCGTGAGAAATGTTGGGTATGGGTCACCAAAATCAGAAAAGGTGAGGACATCAGGACCAGAGAGAAGGGGGATTTATATGGGTATGCGGATCAAACACATTACGATGCTGCCACGTTTTATTCGTGTGGTCGTATGATTTTTGGAGTAGAAAATATTTTGGAAAATAGCCTTTTAGGAAGTAAAAAGGGCCAAAATGCATTACAAACAGCCATTAAAGCCCCGGTTGCATTCCTAGAGTGTTTACCGAATATTATAAAAGTAACGAATACATCATATACAATGCTCGTTACACATGTTTAACGAAGGGTTAGCATTGGAATTTTTGTCCAGCAAATAAATAGAGAAAAAAATAAGGAAAATATGGCTTTGCATTACTTTCCCATGCATTCCTATGTTGACTTCCAAAAGGACCTCTCTTGATATCGACACTTAACAGTGACTCGTTGGAATGTCATTTTCTTTCTTTTTTATTCTTAAAGTTACATTTTAAGTCATTTAGTCGCTAGTACTGATGTGGTTTCGGTGTGGTGGTTGTTTTGTTTGTTTGGGAGGAGAATTTATACATTTTTTCAAAGTTAATCTATTCCAAATGACATTGGAAAAGTTTTTTCTCGTTTTTATGCTAGTCGTATTTGAAAACTACTGGTAAATTATTTTTAAGGTGAAGTTGGTATTTTACCATTTTTCCTCCATTACAATCAGTTTTATCGACTTTTTTTTAGAAAGAGAGTTCATATACGATTTTGATTTTCCTGTAAAAGTGGAAATTGTAAAAGGGAGGATAAAAGTTTTAAAGCGATTTTAAACCAGTCTTGCAAGTTACTATTTCAACTGTCCTAAATCATCAATTTTTATTGCTGGTTTGTTTTTTCTTCTTGATTTAAATTAAAAAGTTGAAAATAGTTGTTTTTGTCTTACGTGGCGTTCTAATCCTTTCAATCATTTTCGTATATTGCGGCTATATGGAAAATAACGTGAGAAGCGGGCATGTTTGTCAAAATCGTTTTGCGAATAATATAAATGTTTTTTAGTGCTGTTAATGAGTTAAACAGGATGTGCTGAATAAAATGTTGTCAGTTGGAGACATCTCATCGGCCTCAATATAAAAGAACTATCAGATTACCAACCATATCCTGTGTATGTTTATGTTTAATCAAAGTCTCTTACAACACTAAACATTCCCAGACATTGAAAACATTAACAGCAAAACTTAATGCGGATTAATTTTACTACGCAGAGTGATTAGCAAGGTTTAAACACTGCTAATTTCCTATAATTGTTTAATATAAAAAAGATTTTTAAAAAAGATTTGACCTGAAAGGTTACCTTGACGAGGTTAACCAGGAAAATAAACTACAATATGAAAATTTGGAAAACATGAATAACGAAAATGATGTCATCATAGACTGAGACACACACCGACTGAATGAGAGAGCGTGAGAAAAGATAGTGAAGATGTGGAAAACTAGAAATGCATTTGAAATACGAGTATAAATATGTGGCATTTGCCCATTGTTAGACAAGTGGTGACCTACAGGAAAAAACTTGAAACCCTTTCGAGTCCCTTCCGCCATGTAATAATAACAACATACCGCAAATCGTCAAATCTTTTCCTCGACAACTTTTGTGAAGTCTATAACTATTTTACCAAAGCTATCAATTAACATATTATTATTATTTAGGTCACAAAATGAAATTTTTTCTAACTAAAAATATTAGTAAAAAACACCTTTTGATAGTTGGTATAATAATTGACGTTGGCAAATATCAATAATGGCTAACATAGTTTGATTGGTTGTTTTTAGTGAATTTTAATATCTAAAATTATATAATAGACAATAATAATTTGGTCATTGACTTTTAGCTTGAGGAATATTTAAATAGGCTTAATTCATACAACTTGTTACTCAGTAATATTGTGGCTAGCTTGTTATGATAGTCACTTTTTTAAGATACTATGAATAAATTATTTGCTAGGCTATTATGATTAGGAAATATTATGTAAACGAACTTTTCAGCCTCTGTCATAAATGGCTAAATGAAAGCAAACACGCGCTAAATTAGCCGGTTATGGAGCGAGCTATGTGGTGCAATGTATGGCGATTTGCTTACATTTTAGCAGCTGCCTCTCCCAATCTCGAATGCAGCTGCCGAGATTTAAATCCAGGTGTGGAACATTATACGGGGGAGTTGCATTATATACACCTGGACGTGTTCTTATGTCTATATAAACACACGTGTATGTCATTTGATCAATTTTGTCAACGTGTGTCATCATACAAGATACCACTCAAGCAATTGTTCAGCTCACTGAACACAGCGTAAAATTTCTTATAAAAGGATTTGCACTGAGGTTATCTTTTATTATACAAAAATTAATAATAATAAAATTGAATTTGTTATAAAGAATTTATATGAATTATGGCAAAGATAAAATCCAATGACTTTTCTGATGGTTGTGTGATGTGTAGGTGGGTGGAGTTAACCCGCATTCCATTACAAAATGCCCAGGATCTCTTTTATCTTTTTTTTTGTTTACCACCCAATCACTCCCCCTCTCATCTGTATTTACAACGCCTATGGGCAACAGGTAACTTTGAACACCCAGAACCACTCCATTTTGTAGGTGGTGCAGACGAGAATAGCGTTGCAATGAGCGTAACATGGGGTAAATTGCACAATATCATCCATTAAGACTAAATAAGTTTTAGAAGAGGGGGAAAACGTGAAAAATAATAGGAGTGGGAGAGGAAATTATCAAGTTTAGTCTCACACACGATCTATTTTAAATTTCAATTCCGAAGAATTCTGAACTGGAGACAGTGAAAATAAAGATAGGAGCTAGACCTCGTGATTCTTGCTATATTATTCCTCCATCAACTTTCACGTAAAAAAGATAAACACCCACTGTTTCAACTGCAATGCCTAAGCGCATTGTCTGAAATTAAGTAGCAGAAGGGCCATGACCATCTTCATAGTCGATTTATTATGGACCAATACATAACTAAGTTATTTAAAGACATTATTTTTTCCCAATGTAATCGATTAAGTGTTGGCGGCTACACAACCACTTTTATCACATTAATGTTTAATTCAAAAGTTGATCTTGGATGTTTTTTTTTAATAATATATTATCACCTGTCTACTCTAGAATTGCTCTAAGTTTTGAGATCAGTCAGAAGCTCCTTTGTGCTCCTCCTTTAAGCTTCAGGGTTAAAGGCCAGGAATGTACATTCAACATCTGCTTCTTCTGTTGAATTGCTTTTTTTTAATATATTCGACAGAATGAATGTGTATGACGACACACCACAAAGTAATGGCGCTCATCTAAATCTCATTATTAACTTATTTTTCACAGTCAGTAATCAAGACTTTCCATCAGAGCTAAGGATTATAATTGGAAATCAAGGGGTGTCATACTTTGAATAACTCGTTGAATACAACAAACAAGTTTTGTTTAGTCGTTATTATGCATTTACCAGTCATTAATCATGGAGTGTGCATTTAAAATGTAATTTTTCTTAATGAAAAATTAACAAGAAAGTGTAACATTCAACTTGACAGTTGGTAATGGAAAACTTCTAAATGGTCAAAATGTGTAGAAATGAATATTTTTATCTGATAAAACGGTCAAATTGCAGTAAATAATCGATCGTACGCGTGATGTTTCAGGTTTCTTTTATGTTATCCCTGGCACCAAATTATTAGCTCTCAGCCAATTCAAAAACAAATACCCAACAATGTAATCAATTTGCTTTCAACTTTGCAATGACAACTACTTTATAATAAATATACAATGAGGGAGTGGAAAATGTCACTTTCTACTTGGCCAAAGTATAAAGAATAATGTTAACATGAGATGATAAAAAGGGAGGGGTCAAAAGATGATGTGTGTGGACTGTGGTCGGTCATGGACCTTTTCTTTACTGATGCTATGTTGATGGGTTGGTTGGTGGTACTTACATAAATTGTAGAGAAAAAATTGGCGACAGACAACAGTCAAATTTTACTGTTTTGTTGTTGAAAGGTAAAGACAAAAGCAAAAGGTTAGTTGAGGTTATTTTATCCAACAAAAAAATTTTTATCCCAAAGATGTCAAATGCCATTTTTAAGTTTTTATCACAAGGTAATAACAAATCATTATTAATTTGAGACACAGTTTCCGCTAAAAAAATAAATCGTAAAGAGGGAAACATTTATTATGCACGTTTTTCAGCTTATAAGAGTTGTAGAATTTGGTTGCCATGGTAAATAATGCGCTTGATACAAGACTTGAAGATACTCTCCAGAATATAAAAGTGAGGGGGAGATATTTCTTAAAGGAGGAGGTGAAGAATTATATACTGTGGGGTATACGAGTATGTTATGTGTATTATAAGCGAGTACATGCAGAGAAGGTACCGCCCAGTTTTCCCACACTGCTCAGCCTCCTGCGTGCCCATTATTACAGGCTTATATACCGCAGCCAACATTTTTGCATTATAGAAAATTTAACCAGATAGAAAACGTAGAAAATACCATTTTCAAAAAAAAAAAAAAATAAAAACTACATCCACCTACACTTTTAGCATTGAAAAGAGTGTGCCTCCTTGTGGTGGTTAGGGATTTGGGAATAAGAAGAAAAAAGTAATAAAGATAATAATCATAATAATCGTTAGTTGTTAGGTTAACTTTTTAAGCTATAAGTAAAAGTGTAGTGAACTTTTATAAAACACGTGACTTTAACTAAGCACGCGTAAACCAATAGCGAACTGGTTGGTTTGGAAAACGAGATAAAATAGCCAAAACGTATATTCACCGGTTTGTGTTTTTTAAAATTAATATTTTAATGATTTTTTTATATCTTGATCCAAGATGCTTTGGTTGTTTTAAACCATTTTGGGTTTACAATAGAATGTAGAGCGCTTCTAGCGGTTTCTCAACTTATCAAATTCCCTCAGGCAATAAAATGTATAGTTTTTATATTGTTTAATTAACCAAAGAATTTTGGAATTCCTTTCTGAAACTGTCGGGCTATTTTGTTTTAACCCGCGGCCAAAACTCGGCACTGTCGTAAGATCAAAATGGCGCCAGTTAGTATTTTCTTACTCAACCTGTACAAGCAAACACATTCGCCCCCCTCAATTTTACATTCATTTAAATAAGTTTTACGAACGTCTTAAAAAGTGAAGGAAGACTGAGCTAAAGCTAAGAGATGGGCGTGGTTTTTTATGTATACCTTTTTATAAAAGAATAAAAAAACACATAAAAAAAAGAAAAATCGTGAAAAGTTTGGGGTTGAAAACAATGAGAGATAAGTAAAGGTAGAAGTTATCGAAATAAAGAAAGGGGGAGTTGAAATATAGTCTTAAGGGGAAAAGGAAGAAGGGTGGGCCACATGCTCCTGTTTTTCATCTTGCCTTCAACCCCCACCAAAAACTATTGTATTTACCTGTGTACATGTATATGCATGCTTTTTCTTTAGCTTTTTTTCTACAGTAGTTGGTCATTGAGTTTTCTGAAGCAAAAGTATGCGCCATGAGTAAAGGCGCGTGAGTTGCTGAGGGAAAACAGTCTATTCAAAAATAAAGGCCTGTCTAAACTTGAAAATGAAAACACTATAATAATCACCCATATCTGGCCACCTGTTGCCATTATTTACTAATTCCACCAGTGTTATGTGCACAGGAAGTAGGAATTACCTTCAATTTCCAATGTTTTAAGAATAATCAGTCAGTGTCACTTGATGTCCACAACGTATTAATTGGGTTCCAATTCTATTGGGAGTCAACTTTTTCTTTGTAAATATTATCTTAAACTTGTATGAATGTCATTGAATGTGCACACAAAGCGGGGCATTGTACAATACTGTATGTTAAAGTAATTATTAAACAGTCAAACGTCACTTAATAATAAATAACAGTATAAGGTCGTTTTCTCAAGAAATTTGATACATTATCGGCTAATGACTTAAATGTCTAGACACCAAATGTTTCCACGTGTTCACTTTTAACCTTTTATCAACGTCTTATCCAACCCAATTCAAACACACTTGATACTTATTCAACTAGTCAATTACACTTTAATTAATTATGAATGGAGTCGATTGGTTAAATGGTGAACTAATTAGGGTAGAATAATGCTGAGAAGTGGTCATATCAACGCTATTTTCCCACATCTAAATCCCTCCCATGTGTAGCTGATTGTAGTGGGAAATGATCTAAATGACGTAGTATCTCATTGAGAATGTGAGCTAATGAATAATAGGGGTTAAAATTTTTAAACAAATCTCTCTTGAGTTTTCTCCCACCTCAATATAATGCGTTTATAACTTTATAAGAGTTAATGAGTAACTTCCCATGCTACAACTTCCTGTCCACAGCCCTCACCTGTTTCCATTTCCATACTCAATGAAAGCCACTTTTTGTTTTTTCTAATACATTATTATTATTATACCTGAAAACCCCCACTACTACACAATCACATGAAGATATTAAAAATGGACTCCCACTTTCAGGCTGCTGTGTATTAGTTAGTAGGCTGAGGAGCCCGTGAGATTTCCCTTGGCCCAACCAAGGAGCAACCAGGCGAAGAGATGAGAAACTTATTATCCACTTGTTGCATTCGTGTTGCTGCTGTGTGTTTGATTCTGTGCAACTATTTTCTCCCTCTCTTCACTTGTTATACTGTATTTCCCCCCCCCCTCACCGCCCCCTCTAAAAACACCAACGCCACCCCCCTCTTTCCTTTCGTCTGCTGTGCTCGAATATGTATACACACAATACATGTACAAGTACAATCTCTATCACTCACACTCTCTTTCTCTTATCCCCCTTCTCATCTCTCACTCTTTTTAGGGGATTTTTTTAAAGCCATTTCACACACACATGTTAAATTAAGAATTACATTACATAAAAAATAGATGTGTGGTGGAAAATGAAATTTCAGAAATGTCTTCAAAAACAAAAAAGAACCTTTTTTTTTACTTCAAGTTTTGATGTTTGCTAAGATTCTTGTGTTTTTCTTCTATCCTCGCCCTCCCTCTTACTCTGTTGTTTTTGTATATCAATTGTTTCTCAACTTCTTTTTTATTTTATTTCAAAAGAAATTTGGTTCTTGTTTTTGGTTATGTGAACAAGGTAGTAAACAAAAAAATAAGACTTCTTTTCGTGGAAAATAAGAATTTTTTTTCTTGATAATGAAAAATCAGAACTGAATAATGCTGATCGATGCACTCGAAGTGGTTCAATGGAACTTCAATGTTAAAAACTCACTACAGACTACACCCAACAAGTTTCTCTTGTTTTGTCCCCTAAAAAGCAAGAAACACTGCACTTGTACAAGATGTGTATCGGAATATTTGGAGTGGATGGCCACTTCAGAAAATAAAAAATAGATTTCAACAATTTCTAAGAACATTCGCACATAATTTCACACGTTTTTAAAGACGAGAAAATGTTTCAGTTGACAACTCTAGTAAATATATTATTGTATGACAAAAGCCTATTTCTAGTGAATTTTCAATAGATTTAGTTTGCAAGATGTTCCACACTATTCTTGTTATGGGAAATATTTTCTAAAATTAAAAAATTCCCATAAAATCTGGTAAGATGCAACTTTTTTTTAACTATTTGTAGGACAACTACTTAGTTACTCATTAAAACTTTATATCAATTAAAATGTTAATTTAAACCACCAATGTTGTATCATATCCGTTACCATTAACAAATTTTCAGTCACAGAAGTCCATTTTTTTTATTAATGGTCAATACAAGTAACAGTGGAAGTGTGTTTGATTGCCTATCTATTAATATAAAAGAGGCTTGGTAAAGTGTGATCAGACCAAATACACGAGCCGGAAGTGTGAATTATTTCCTGAGATAACAATAAATTTCCTGTGTGTGTAAAAAGGCAGTTTGAGACACACGTTCAAACTACTGAATTACCGAACTATAACTGTCCCTGTTACAGTTGTATTTTTTTTTATTTGTATTAGGGAAAATGGCTACTAAAAATACTGCAACATTGGAAAGCGTGATCCGATTAGTTAATTAGTTTTCTGAAGTTTTTGTTTATTTGATCTCGTGGGCTTTTTGATTAATATGATTGGCTATCCCTCATCTATTTGTAATTAGTGAGCGTTCTTGGTACTCCCCACTTGAGTTTTTCTAAAGGTCAAACTTTGGTTTAATATGCCTTTTAATATAGTGACACATCTAAGGCCACCATATTGAATTATTATCGTTAATTAGACCATATATATTATACACTGAACATTTTTGTACTTTGATTTAATGTATCTTTCTACACGTTTAAAAAGTTAATAACGTTTAATTGAATTTCGTAACTTGTTTATTTTTTTATTACTTATTAGTAATTGTTGGCAACTGCGCATGCGTAAACTAATTTTCTCGAATGCAACAGGTGCGCTTTTGGCTAATTAAATAAAGTTAAAGTGACTTTTTTTTGAAGTTTTTACAAACAGCACACAAAGATAAAGTCGACCATTATTTTGTCAATAAAATTATATAAAAACGGTGAAAGGACGACAAGGCTAATTTGTGCACTGTGAAACCAGTGACGCGTAACTTTTTACATATGACGTCATACATGCACCGCTTACATATGAGATTTTTTACGAGGACAAAAAAATTTGCAATGAAACAGTTGAAAATATTATAATATAGTGTCTGAAATTGTATTTTGCGTGAAAAGTAACTTCCCTTCTCTTTTCTCCATTGCCAAAGCACAAAAAAAAAACTACCAGTTAAAAATTTCATCATTAACCAAATTACGCATGCTCGGTTTGGTTATTCATAGTTTGAAATAATTGTCCTTGAATTAAACAGTATTAGTGGACAGCTCACGCATTGAAAATCAAATAAAAATGAAAATGTGGTGCAGCTACTTTTGCTTCTGATTTTCCTGTTCGACAATATCATTTACGATTTTTTTTATTATTTTAAATAGAAAACCAGGGTATAAAAATCTACGTCTGAGGAATACCAACTAAAAGCATCCGATAAGAAAAACGTATAAAAAATCTCCCCTCTGTTAAGAAAAGGGCAATTGCTGCAAGGGTCATGGCCGCCAGATGGCGTATGCAATGAAAATAAATCTGAAATCATGGTAATTGGCCATTTTAGTCTAAATTGTAAAAACTTTTTTTTTAGTACAAAGTAATTTTTTTAAAGAAAAAAAAATTGAAAGATGTGTTTCAGAAACACAAGCGAATTTCAGCCATCGCTGCTCAAGCGTTAGCTCTTGCTTCTTTTCACAATCAACTTTCTTGTATTTGCTCCTTTTAAGTTCTTTACAAATAAATTTTACACATTTTTCTTGCTTATAAAAGCTTGCAATTTGTTTTGTAATCAACTTTTAACAGTTACATCTCACCCACCCAGTTGTTTGTTACACATTTTTTAATCGTTCAAACTCATCTGTGTGGTCGACAGGTGGGTCTTAATTAAATTTAGAAAAATAATTCAAAACATAAAGACTGTTTAATCATTACTTAATTGGATCAAACCAATTGAGCTCATTGGCATCTGTCGCTCTTTCACACCCACTTTTAATCATTTTTAATTTAATAACAGGTGCGCTAAGTGTTGCAAATATTTAAGATGACAAGAGACAGGTGGTTGATGAACGAAAACTACATTTTGATGATCAAAAAATATGACGTAATTTAGTGATCAGTGTTGATGTTAGTATTAAGAGATGCAAAAGGTGTAAACTACTGTGTTACCTGTCTCGGTGTAAAACAAACGTCTGAAAACTGTAATGGCAGATGGTTGTGAAAAATGGTGAGAATAATTATAATGCTTGGTAAATTGTTTTCACCAACTTAACACGCGTTTTAGCGCGTTCGAGTTAATTTTCATTGTCTTTTGAAGTTTTGACTTGGGTGTTATTTTTACCCCCGCCTATTTTTCACATGTTATTTGCTTTTCTTTCTGAAATTTTTAATGGGCACATGGAGATGGGGGAGAAGAGGGAGTAAGGGTTTCCGAAATTAGTTGAAGAAAGTACCTGTGCTGAGATTTTTGAAGGTGTAAGAATTTTATGGGGATATGTGTTAGCAGAAGGTTGTGAATATTTAAATATTTGCTGTTGTTTTATTTGTTTGTTGTTGCTGGTTGTTATTCTTTGTGGCTATTTTTTTTTCTCTTTCGCCATTGATTAAACATCACAAACAAAAACGCTAGAAACGAATTTAGCGCTAAAAATTCTTTAGAAACACCCTTAGTTCAAACTGAAACACCTTCAAATTTTGTAAAGAAGTAAAAGTTTGCTTTTATATAAAGTTTGAAGAAAAGAAAATTAAAAAAAATATTGGTATTTAGATATCAATAAGGTCGTCAAACACCTGCATTTCTTTTACCATCGGCGCATTTGAGCATATTTTCTTTTTATGGAGTAAAATCCACAAATTGCATACAAATTTTTAACTTAAAATTTTTTTTTGTAACTTACTTGCAAAATGCCTCTCCTTTGGAATTGCTGGTTACGCAGGCAGCGCCATTTTTGCATGGATTCGGAGAACACGAGGAAAAAGCTGCAAAAATAAAGACACCATTAATAACTTTGTAAATGCCATAATAATTCTTTGACATTCAAACTACAATTTGACGCCCAATCTTTAAAAACATAAACAAAGCACCTCCGTACATGATTTATTAAAAAGCCTTGCACACAATTACATGATATCATCTCTCCTTTAAAAAGTCATTGTTTAATTTATACAGCATACAAATTACAACATTTATTACGAAGGGAGAAAATATCATTATCGTATTTTGCTCGTATCTCAACCCTCGTTTATCGCTTAGTTGAATTTCACGCTGAGACTTTAATTATTCGAAAGAAACAAATAAACAAACACAGATAACTTAAAGAGAAATGGTATGTGCGTCGGATAGAGCCCCTCATTTTCACGCGCTGCAAAGTAGAAAATTAGCTAAGACAATCGAAGCTTACTAAACGGTGCCTCTAATAATGTCATTAATATCAGGAAAACCGATTGTTGCGTGCTTTTACGCTAACAAACACATTCCTAACGTTTTCATAGTACACCATCACACATAATATACTCACTACCCCAATATTTACTTCTCAATAAAGTCTTATGAAAAGGCCAAAAATAGTTTTTTGAGTCGTGTGCCTCTTTTGAGAGTGACTATTGCTTTTGTGAGTCCCCATATGCTGTAAATCTTACTCTGTAAATCGACGCTTAAGTCCAATAAGATTTGTTTCAAAATAAACAGAACTACTTTATTAAAAAGAAAAATAAGAAACATATGGTTGAAAATCGACCTGCTGACCCTACGTGATCTACACGTGGCCCTAATGGCTGTCTTAACTGTATAGAACTTTTAGTCCACTTGAGATACTCATCCCTCATATTCGTCATATTAACAGCCGTTCCCATGTGCTGAGACATGTGCAAGCCACATGTCAGTATAACACTCGACTCCAACTTTTCAACAACTGACAGTTGTTCAAAATCTCAACTCTGTCGATGATGCGTTCACCACGTGGTTATTTCATCTTCATAACAAAAAATACTAAAGGGTGTTTTTGGATATGCGTATATTTTTTATGATGGATAAGTTAAGCACACTTAAGTAACTGTTTGAAAACTGGATAATCCTGAGAGTTGAAATTCCATCAGGATGATGATGATAGGACGATTTCACGTGATGAACGTAGCGGATGACCAAGTAATTGACAAAACATGTGGTCCTCAAAACAGATGGGTCTCGTTATAACATTGTGTAAACCACCATAAGCACATGGATTCCATCCAATTAACATTGTAAAGAAGTTATTCTCACGCTATTAGATAACTACAAATAACAGCTGAGAATATGTTTATGACTAATTTAGTTTAAGCAAAGATTTATTTTTTTTATTGTTATTATCCTTACGACGAGCAGTAATTTATCGTCTTAGATTTAAAAATATTCTTAATTCAGCGAAGCATACAGAAAATGTTGATGTTCAACTGTGGTTATTTCAAATTTCTTTAATAGTTTCATTAAGTGCATGATAACGCTGCAATTATCATAAATTAAAGGAAGTCGTTGATATAAATTAGAAAATTCCATTTATGTCAGCTAATAACTTAAAACGAATTTTTTAGCTTAAATTAGTAAGTTATCTTGTAGTTCCTACAGTATCTACTCCAATATTTCGATTTGTTATTTATAGTTTTAATAAAATACTGTAAATTTACATGTTTCCAGCAAAAATACATCTTAGACTGCAATAGAATTTAGCGTGAAGTAAAAAAACTCACCAAAAAAATTAAAAATGAATAGTCATCAAAACGTTAAACTATTTCACAATGAGAATCATTTGTTTTCTAATTGAACGTCTTAAAAACCATTGATAATTTAGTCTGAATACACAAAAAGTCGGCGTTTCTATTGATGAAGTTTTTCAGTTTAAATAGTTTTCTGACCTGAATCTAATTTGCAAGACCACCACAATGCACACATAAACATTTTGTTTGAAAAGAAACTATAAAAATGCTAACTTAATAATTTTTTCTAAATAAATATCTAACTTATACGAGTATATCTTATCTTTCTTTACATTTTTTTACTTCCAAATAACTTATGATGTAATGTCGATAACTCGCTATCGCTAGTCTATTATAATAGAAATAAAAATTTATTAGGTAAATTAGTATGAAACTAAAACGAATTTAAAAGCAACTTAATCTGAAAATGACTGAAAGGCATAAAATCAAAATTCCAGCATTAAATATTTTTAAAAAAATATTTGATCAAAGAAATTATTTGAAAAGTTTGAGAGAAAAAATGTAAAACAATCAGCGTGAAAATGGGCTTATAAAACAGCCGCTTTTAATATTGTATGCTAAAAAATTGTTTTTAAAAAATTATTCAACATTTTTATGTTACTACAGTCGTTTCTTTTCTATAAAAAAATTTGCATGTATTATATGTACTGTATATCAATTTACAAAATAATATAAAAAAAAATTTAAGGGTGTAAGTAGAAGGGGGAAAGAGGATTTCTGAATAAGGAGGAGTAACTTAGGAAAAGCAAGCCTTAATAATTTAGTTGGGACAAATTTTTTTCTTCAAGAATTTTATTGTTATTTTTATTATTATGGTGGAGCTGCGGCGGTTGTTGTTTTATTGTTGTCCAGTTTATTATTCAGCTTAAGAAAGAACTTTTGTATAAAAAAATATTATTGCAAAGAAACTTTTCTCGTCATCTTCATCTTAAGAAGAAAAAAAATGGAGGAACAATAGATGGCGCTGTGCACGTTCATTTCCATTTGTTACTTTTTTACATTTTTGCTCTTTTAAAGTCTTAATACATTCGTTATAATAATTAACTTTTTTCTAATAACATTTTCCTCATCTCCTTTCTTCTTTGCCCCTTTACTCAGCCTCATTAATCTACTTGTACATTCAAATTAAAATTGTAGCAAAGTAATTTCACTAGAAGTTAGCATTTCTAATAATGTAACAACAATGAAGATGCTACAGTATAATTTTATGCAGTGTGCGCTATTATAATTAGTTATTTTTTTTAATTATTATATTAACTTGTAAGAAAGCTGAAAAGTGGCTATGAGCTAAATCGTTGAACTAAATTTCCAATATAGCACATGAACTAATTTTTATTCAACCTTCAATGGTGGCGTTTACCTATCAATAACACCATTACAATCGTGATCAGTATTGGTTTTAAAACTACTATTCGCTGCAATATTATGACGTTATTTAGTTATCAATATTTTTTGTTTATGACTAGACAAAGTCTATAGACATCACTGTTAATTTCCACAGAATTTATCCATTTTATCTTGTACATTTGATATAATTGGCGTCAAAGCCTTTTTAGGCAAGTTTCGTAGGAAAATTAAAAAAGTTTTATTACGTCATTTCCGTATTATCATATTGTTAGGATTTCGTTATAATAGGCAGAAGCAACCGGAATTTTTTTCTGCTTCATGATAACAATATGTCATCATAATCAGTATAAACAAATATAAAAAATGATGATTATTATTGTTGTTAAAAGTCCTTTAAATAAATTTATTACATTCATTATGTATAGACATATAAAACAATGGCAGTTCTCAATTGATTTACTGAATGATTTTTCTGTTGGGTAATTAAGGTTTTTTTATTATGTTCTGAATTGTTTTATCCCATCTATTAACTACACAGCATTTTTTTATTCATTATTTTCTACAGTTCGCTTCCTGGAAATGAAATCAGCCATACAAATTTATATAAATAAAAATCTATTATGACATAAACAAGGGTGACGTTTGACGAATCAGACTAATTCAACAATGGAATTTTATGGATGGTGATAATAAAATACTGAGTCCAAATGTGTACAATTATATTTAAAAACGAGTTGATGTGATTGACATGTAATGTGCAGTATAGCCAATCAGTTTTTACAAAAAAAAATTTAGTTTAAATGTTAAATAACAATTGTTATTTAGTAAAAATAGGCGAAACAATATTGTAAAGCGGAATGGAAGAAAAGAAAAACTGGTTCTGGTTGCTCACTGTGTTTTGTTATTGTTGAAAAAGCTAAAACTTGTGTAATATGGTACCCACTACCCAGGCAAGGATAAGTTAGGTTTACGTTACGTAATGACGAGATTGACCGCAGCAGCCATATTGGCACTGTTTTTGGATTCTTCATGGGAAGTTGACCTCGTTCATCTAATGTACTTCTACTACAAGTACTACAGTGGATATTACCGCCTACTTCAATTGCATTATTTTTGCTATTTACAATTTGCTACTTTTTATTGCTATTTTTTTTTCTAAATATGAATTTGGGAATTGTTGAACCCACACTTTGACATAACAAAAGTAGCGAAAAATAATATTATTAAAAATGGCAGTTCTGTTTGTGATGTCTAAACAAAAAATAAATTTTTTTAGAAGAATTGGACAATGTTTAAACCTAAAATTACCCTTCATTTAGGTTACATTTTCATTTCTCTTCACTTATTTTAATCCTTTAAATCGATGTTAACTTCCTCAAAATATATTTTTTGGTTTATCATTAGTCGGTACTGAGTTCAACGTGATGTAAAGATTACTTTGTAAACTTTTTAAGCTGATAATTTTTTTTAATTTTATCCACAAACAACAAAACACAAGCACCCATTAAATATTAAATCAACCAACTAAGTTCTAAGCAAAATACACGATTTATTTGCACATTTTAAATCCATTAAGACATCATAATTACAGCTGCTGCAATTAATATTCATATAATGACATAAGATTTTTTTTCTTCACTTTAATCATTTTCATTGCTGTCGTTATTTATCATCGTTATCGTTTAATAAGGAAATGATGACGTTGCTGTAATGAAGCGGAAATTTGCAGTTAACCTCGCTCGTTTCTTGTGCTTTCAATTTAACAAGTGTTGAGTGCATATTGTATCGTATATTTTTCTGCACTTAATTTATGAGAGAGAATAAAAACAGAGTCAAAATTTAATCGCTTAAAAATAAACTTTCATAAAACTTCGCCCACTCAATAATTATTACTATTTCAAACTCTTAACTGTCCATCCCAAATATTTTCATCTAAAAACAACATAAATAATATCCTGTAAAATTGACTCACATTGTCATGTTTAGATTTACTAACAGGAGGGCGTTGTTTTCGGCTGAACCTGACCCTTATGACCCGTTTGAAAATATCAAATAAAACGACAACCAACTTAATTATTATAATATTACAACTTTTTAAAATTGGTTTTTTTTCCTAGTTAACTTAATGTTAATTGCGTACACTACGGCACGTGAAAGGAATACTAAATTGCCAATTCAATGTTCATTAAAGTTACAGTATAATGTGAAACTGACCCTTCTACGTTTTAATTAACAAAAACTGAAATACCCCGGATGTTATTCTCTAACTATTACGTCACATAAAAGTGATTCAGTAACTGCTAATAAACCACTCCGCTTTTACTTGGCCATAAGATTGACTAAGTTGGCCTTTGCTCTATTTCTAAAACTATTCTAAAAACCAATTTTTTCTCTTATACTACTTTTTATCTTTAAGTTGATTGTTATTACACACTTAGCAATAATGATTGATGCAAGATGGCTTAGTTTCTCCTGGAGGTTGAAAGAATTTTTAATGCTGAAACTTTTTTTTCTCGAGTTAAGAAAAAAGAGAGACAGCGTTGAAAAATATTTTTCGAAAAAGTTTTAAAAACTTCCCTCCTCATTTTCTCTCTCAACTCCATGGATATTATCGCCCCAATTTCTTAATTCTCACCCTTCAACCTTTAAAGAAGTTGAAAAACTATCAACTAAACTCTCCCCCAACTAACTTGAACATGTAATATGTAGTAGTGTATAATGAAATGACTAGTATGGTGTCGATTACAAAATATGCAACAAAAACTAAGAAGAAAAACCTGTAGCTTTTAAACTTTTAAAAGTCTGGTTTAAAAATTCCTAGAGATGGATTTGTAAGTGTGGGTTTGCTTTTTAAAAGAGGATAACAACTTAGAAGAAACTTGAAAGCAAAAAATAAAAACGCAGGAAAAAGAAGGTTGTATGGTTTAAGAAGAAAAACTGAATGCTTCAAATCCAAAATAGAGAAAAATGGTCGTAAGGCTACCCTTTCTGGTTGAGTTAAATCCACAGCACCAGCCCCTTAAACGCCCCATTACAGTACACAGAATGGAAACAGACGGCGGCTCCAATAGTCCATGTTGAAAACTGGACTAGACAGAGCTCCTCAACCCCCATATTCCACTTACAATTAGGGAAAAAGAGAAAGAAAATGAATGAGCGAGAAGGGGTCAATTGGTCACTAAAATAACACTATGAAGACCGTTCAGTAAAACCTATTTAATTTTATTTAAAGAAAAACGGTCTCCCAGTATGTGTGCGTTTGTCTCGAATACCAAGAACGTGCTTTTTGGTTCAATTGGCGCCAGTCGTTCACTTTGATTCTCCCATAATTTACCCCTACATTCTAAGTTATAATAGCATGCTTTTAATAATCTCATTTTATAAAAACGACCTTATTTCCAACTGTACAACTTTATTCTAAATTGACCAATTAACCAATCGCATCGACTTTCATGCCAATTAGAAAAGCATTGTCTGTTCCTTTCTTACATTATCAGTGCTCTCATTAACTTAAGTTACATCATCTCAAATATTCAGACTTTAGCGGAATCAATTTACAGGAAATGACGTCAGTAAATGTATTTTAAGTGTCATTAACACGATTGAAATCAAACCCTATGCGGTTTATTTCCACTAAAAAAATATTTCCCCCTTCGGTTAATGTTGTGTCTGTTGAACTGGAGTGTACAAGTATGTGTACACTGTATAATACAGTAATCTTCGGCCTCCACCCCCCTTTACAGTTCAACCTACCCTTCAACTTGATATACCCCATCTGCCACCGAAAACTGCCCCTTCACCTTCAACGTACCTAAACTGATCAAAAAAATTCTCCTTCATCTTACTTCTTAGTATTATTTATTAATGCTTTTTCATACATAAAAAATGATATTTTTGTTTTCTTTATCCTATTCTTATAACGGCAGCTGCACCAGCATTTCACAATCTAGGGTACAAACATAATACAGAGTACCTTTATCCCTAACCATTTACCTTTACCTATTTCACCCTCCCCCTAAACACAACCCCCCTCATCTCAATTCTTCCTTGCTTCCTTCTTTTCTTCCTTCACATGAGAAAAGCCAAGCAAGGTTAGCTTAGGTTAACCCTCGGTTTCCTCTCACCAACAGTTCCCTCAGTTGCAAACACCTGCTCCAGACCAACCAAACCAGGAGGATCTGCAGTGAGGTGCAGTAGCGAGGTCGTCCACATAGAGAGAAAGGAAGAGGATGATTGGGGTGGTGGTGCTCAATTCTGATGTCAGTGGGGGAATTTTGGAAGTTCAGAGCATTGAAAAAACTGTATTACGTCGTCGCACCTACTGCATTTCTGATCCTTAACAATGCAAAATTATTTTTTTTTATTTTTTTTCAATACATTAGCAATGGAATGCGGGGAATATGAATATCTAACACTGTAGTGAGTATACGGTTCCCCATATTCCCCATTTCCACCAACTCAACCACCTCCTATAAAAAAACATAGATAATGGCTGGACTTTTACTAACTAAATTTTCACATTCCATCTAAAAACTTGTGCCAAAATATTGGAAGAAATGCGCGGGAAATTACAGTACCTGTAATTCATGAGCCACCTTGTTCCAAACTTGTAACCCCAATGAACTTTCGTGTGCGAATTTTTAAAATAATGTGACCAATGCTCCACCCTTTGCTTATATTTTATTGTCGTTTCTTTTGTCATCGTACCAAACCCTTTTTACTTTTTTATACCTTTTTGACAGTTGCAATTATTCGTCGTCGTCATTTTGCTAATCAAGATGAATAAGCTGCCTATTTGATCGTATCAATTAAACTTTTGTGTTTTGTCCTTGGTTTTACTTGAATTCATGTTCCCAAACAATATAAAAGCACAGTCACACAACAACAGCAGTCACAACGTACATTATTCATCATTGCAATTTAGTGATAAACACACAGGTTTTTTTCATTATTATTATTTAAAAAGACCTTTTCTTTTATTTCTTTAGTAATAAGAAATTCCTTTTAATATCTCATAGACATTATTCCCACTATACTTATCTATGTCATTAACATTTAAATTGGTTTCGCAATAGGTTTTACAAAGAGAATAAAGAATTATTAAGATAAATCTAAGCTCTAAAATCTAAAAATCACTGCTTTTTGATTGTAAGTTAGAAATACGTTATCAAAGAATAAATTTCATTTTGTGCAAAGTGCATTTTAAAAAAATCACTTTAAATTGGGGGATCACATTTACTATAAGTGACATGCACACTATTCCTGTACTGTACTAGTGTCAAGATCACAAATCATTTAGCTTTTATGTTTTTGTTTGTTTTTTTGTGTCTCCAATTGAACTTTATGATAAAGTTATCGGCGACGTTAAAGTTTGCTCAGCTGCGTTGCGTCGTTGTTGTATTTGATCAATCGAAGGCAATACGTTTGGAAAACATCAGTGTGTTTGTCTATTCCAAATAAACCTGTAGATATTTATGTAGTGTAGAAATATTTTATGATCTGATCGATTATATTACGACCTCAGCAATTATCAGGTGGTAAAGACCAAACAAAAAAAAATAATTTTATCAGTTAAAATAAAGAAACGATTTTCAGAGTTTCAAATACAATTGGCAGAAATATGGCACAAATAATATAAGATTTTTAGGTGCATATTTCAGCTCATGTTTAATTTTGATATAAAAACTTGCAGGATTTTATGATGATGTTTCACCTTAAGAAATGACGAGGTCATCAAATTCGTGACTTTATAAAATAACGATTTTCTAAACCACTTTTAATCAATTTCGCTACTTTTATTTGCTGGGGTTATTAGCTGATAGCTAAATTTGTTGGTCAGTTATAGTTTTGATTTAACATTTAATTGGTTCTTAACGACTTACGAAATAAATTTTTATGTCTACCTACTATTTAAATGCTTATGTTTTAAGTTGAATTTGACTTTCGTATGCAAAATACCTATGAGATTTCATTTTTATTATGTGTGTGAAATTTAATAGCAGCACATAGATCACATAGACTGATAACTACACGCACACGAATATACCTTGAACTAAATTTATTTACCTTTTTTTTGGTTAAAATTGTTTTTATATGGTTTAATAGTGCGGGAACAGCGTTGACTCAATTTTTTATTACAGTGTTTCTGGTAATGGTTTCCACAAGACATTTTGGTGTTAATTTTTGCATATTATAAATATATTTTCGAATTTTATGTCTTAACTTGAATAAAAATGTTTACAATTTTTGTTGCTGTTTGTTATTTTACTTTCATTTCAAATTTTTATCTTTACTATTTTACATACAACATAACAACATTGTCCAAAAAACGACAAGAAAAATTCATCACTTTAATTTGAAAAGCAGATTTTGTCTCTTAAAATAGCAACTTTTTTCCATATATTTTTTTCTTTTCAAAAACAAGAAGTATTTCTTTGTTTAGTATATGGCCCAAAATGAAATCATAAGAGGAAAAAAGAGAGAGGATTAAGATTTCAAATTCTCCTCACTTTCTGTCACAATAATAGACAAACGATTTTCAAAAAGTTGAACAAATCTTTTTTAAATCCTTGTGAACAAAATTTTCGGTTATTATGATTACTGCATTTTAAAGAAAAACCCATTTATCACATTATAAACCACAAAATGTTTTTATGTCTTATTTTAAAAAGAAAAAAATTTAACTCAATTTTAAAGTGCATCACGTTTTCTATTAATCCAAAATATAAAAAAAAAACTTGACGTGAAAAAAAGATCAATAAATAGCAGACAGTTTCATTTTCAACCTCAAAATAATTCAAACATGAAGTCATAAGACGTTTTCGCTTTCCCCGTATATTATATTGAGCACAAGTTGAATAATTAGCTCGTTCAACGAACACGATTAGTCCTTAACATGTGTCCTTCACCATTAACAGAAAACTCAATAGAAAAGATAACAGACATGCACGTACATTTAAAATACAACTGTGTCCCATATTAAAAATGTAGATGTATACTGTAAATGTGATAAGATACAGGGCTCGTAAAGTGACGCAAACGATTGGGTAATTTTTATTCCACACTGGGGTGCATACTGGTTTTCCACACTCCACAAATTGAATTTAACTATTGCTCATTGCCTTACAATACGAAGTATCAATATGTACGTATCAATCGACAATTTAGTAACTTATTATAAGTTTTTGAAAATGTTTCTACTGCAAAGTTTAGTTTCACGGTGTTATCCGTTACAATTCAATGTAATTTAAAGTTTTGAACGTGGGAGAGCCGTTTGTGAGCATTTTGTTTTTAAAGAAATGAAATTAGCTGTCAAAACTATAAAAATGGGGGAAATGTTTTTGTTACGAGATGGAAAAGATAGTCAAAGCAAGGTTGTGCTTTATTAGATTGTCCATTGTTTTTGTGAAATGCAATCAAACAAAACCACCTTGGAATAACTAGTGAGTTCAAAGGATAAGAAAGGAACGGCAGGTTTTTTTAATACAAGTACATAAACGAAAAAAATAATATTACAGGTGGACAAACTAGTACATTAAAAAAATACATTATGCCAGAGAGAGAGAGATAGAAAAATAGGGGGTATGAGTAGAAATATTCAGTCAAAATTGTAAATGACAGTCGTTTTTTTGACAGTGGAAATATCGCAATTATTACTATTACTGATATTAAATACAGTTTAAGTCAAGCAATTAGTAAATATGATCAAGATAAATATTTCAGCTGTCCTTTTCATGGTCATAACATGAATTTTGTTTACATTTAATTATACGTGTAATAAATTATGCGCTATTCAGATTACACTATAAATAGCTAGTTTTTTATTATTATTATTTTGCTAAGCAAAGTTGCATCCTTTGTTCCTTATTACTTATGCAAAAAAAAATTTGTTACATTAAAGCTAATATATTCCTGTTTTGTCATGTAAAAAATATTTCCAATTCAAATTTTTAATGCTTTTTAAAAAGGTGGAGCGGTATGTTTCAATGGCCGCCTACGTTATTTACACCAAATATTACATTTTGCTATCAAGAAAAAGTGTTTTATTTTGTTTAACATGTTCCAGTTTTCCATGGTAAAGTTCAAACCACTTTGTATATAACTTATAGGAACGTCATTATAGATAGACTGGTCAGCTTTTTGATTTATAAATCGTGGAAATCGCACGATGATAAATCTTTTTGTAACACATGATCATTCACTCAGCTGTCGTAATAACAACACTCAAGAGTGGTGCTATAATCTTATTTTATTTTAAACAACAAAATCAGGTCAACACAATATGATAATTACACTCGGCATAAAATTCCTCAAACTCCTAATAATAATTTGGCCAATGGCAGTTTAAGACTATAGACATTTTCGTCTAAAATAATGTTTATATGTTGTGGTCACGATTAGGAATTAGTAAGCAGATTAAGCACACACACACATAATATATACCATACTTAAAAAGTTTACTAAAAGTACTGTACTAAGCTGTTGTGTTTTCAAACAGGTCTTGCCTTTATCTTGATACACTTTCAACCACAATGCCACCACCACCTACACCACTATAAGATTTACACAAGATGTGTACAAAACCTCAAACAATTTTATACGTCGAAGGCCTATTATATGGCGTCAACTTTTAATTTTCAGACACTTAAAAGCTTTTTAGGAGAGAAAAAAAATAAAAAGACTATTAGGAAACATTTAATTGTCCCATATCATTTCCATCAATTCTTCTCTCCTTGTTTTTGTAATACTGTATTAATCTAACTTACATTTTGCTCCCCTACTACTTTGTTCATTATATTTCTTAATTTGATTTAGATTCACGGCCTAACTAGTCAGCCATGTGTGTAGCCATTTGGGATATACATAGCCGAATTACTCTCTACATAATACAATATCCTCCCAGTTCACAACAGTTGATCAACAGAGCAAACAACCTCAAGTTCAAAGAGCAAAAAAATACACAGTTTACAGCAAAATCCATTTAAAAAATTGTCATTTTATATTGCTGATATAAAATATAGTTACTTTTTTTTAGGAATCATTTTAATGAATGTCCAATTTAAAGGGGCATTTTGCTTTACAGAAACAGGAATTTCAACAGGATCTTACAACTCCCTTAAAACATTTACTATACTTGTAGTAAAGTTTTATAGTAAAGCGCAAAAATGTTTGAAATATGTATATGTATGTCAACATTTTAAAATCTTTTAATTAGCGTCTTTTTAAGTTGTTACCTGTACTTTTCTTTGAGTCTTTTGAGAAAAAACTTTCTCTGAATAACTTGAGGAATTTCGCTACAAGTTCCAATCAATGAAGCAAAGAAAGTTAAATTTTTCGTAGTTTTTTAATGGAAACACCAAATGGCTTCCTCTCGCACATACTTTTAATGTGCTGTTCTTGTGGTTCTAGCATGGTACCCCCTGATTTTCAACCCCTCATGAGAAACCGCTTTTTTCCCACATGACAGAAATTACTCAAAGGGAAGAAGGTTGAAGCTTTTTGGAAGAGCTTGGGAGGATTTTTTTGTCATTATTATTTCACTTTTACATAAAGAAAAAAAATCATTTTTTATAATCAAGTTCTGGTGTATGTTAAAAAAAATTTCTTTAACTTTTCCCACTCTTCTCGTGTAATATATTTGATGGTCGTCTAAGCACTAATGCATTAAAAAGAAAGGGGGAGTTTAGAAACTTATTTTTTTACCTCAAAATAAAATAAAAACTGAAGAAGTTTCTTCAAATGAATGGATGGATGGATTTGGCTTGAGTTGGAGCGGTGAAGTGTGACTATCGTTTTTATCTTTATTCAACTCTTCGACCTATTCTTATACAATTTGATTGCAACTTTTAACTTTAAAAACTTGTCTTATTGACCCATCTTTTTCAAACACCTTGTCGCAAATATGCGTTTGAAGTAAAGTTATTTTAACGCAACAATAATAAACATATGGCTTTTTTTACAAAAATAATTTTTGATATTTTTTACCTAAGTTTTAACTGTACCAACTTGCCCTCACACACCCTCCACAGTAAATCACCGCTAATAGGCCCATTAATCACTGAACCCCTTTTCATGTGTTTACAAGTTAATTTATATTATTCAAATTTAAACACAACACATTAAGCAATAATAGAATACAATATGACGCCATCCACCCATAACTATTAAGATAAAATGTTTTGATTACACGAGTAATAAAATACAATCTAATCTTCAGCATTCACATAAATAAATGGCTTAACAATTGGTTATTTAAATTTTCGTTTTGCTGTTTTGCAAAACATTTTAATTACGTTTTTATCTGCTTCAGTTTAACTTTTTACTGACATTTTATTTTGTGGGAGATGTAGGTGGAGTTATTTTTTTACGAAATGAGAAATGCCACCCTGTAATTTGTATTATAGACAAAACGTCAATGCACTTTTAGCTCGCTTGAAGCTGCGAACCGCTTTGGGCGTCCTATCATCTTTATGCCGGCGTAAGTTATTCTTCGTCCGCCATAAAAATTCTATAAAGTCGAACCCTATTTTCCCATGACCAGAAAATTGTTCCCCCTTCGAAAGGCATCTAAAAACCTCTTTATCAGCGATTGGTTTACTCGGCACCGGCTTCGCTCGGCCGACCAATCAGATCACTGCACAATCTCTTCTGTTGGAATTCAATGACCGCAGTTTTAGTGTCCCAAGCCGAACTTTCAAGCGATACCGCGTATACATGCACGGCAACGGCATACTTGTCTGTTTTTACGTACTCTATTATTCCCCTTATACCTACATACAACTACCTGCTGCTCTGACAACGGCTCTGTATTGTCTGTATAGGAATTTCTTAAAATTACGGTACCTGAATTAAAACTAACCTTTGTAAACATCGATTTCACTATAAAAATATATTTACTTTTCTTTTATAAAACCTGTAACGGACAACTAAGTAACGGATAAAAATTTGTGAATATTATTGATAACAGTGTGTTATCGCATCAGTAATTGCAGCTGCTTTCAATTTATCGTAACGGTCGTTCTAAAGCGCCATTACGCGGAAATATTTAAAAAAGAATACCCGTTGACATAAATATACTTTGTTCAATAACATGCCAAGATTTCATAATGTTTTGAGAGATCGAGCGTTGATTAATTGTGTATGAAGTTTAATTAATAAATTTAGGCCTTGCCGGTCACAGTCTTACCTTGAACGGTCCTTTGGGTCAGCACAGTGCATAGGAGAACCAACACGATTCCCACCACGTAAAACCACCTCATTTCCACCGAATATTAATCCACAACTGGTAATATATCCACAATTATCACATGTGTAGATTCCCGAAATATTCTTTTTATTATCCGATATGGACACTTAACCCGAGATTAAGCAATTAATTTTATCCATCATTTTTTTTATTGAGGATGAGAATGCATTGGGGTTATGGTTTTGATAGGCTCAATCCGTCCTCATCACATATACATAACCTCTCCCGACAAAATCTCTCAACTCTCTGATTTTAGAACGGCTATCCAGGCGGCCATCGCTCGCTACTTTTCGCGCAAGGTCTGATGGGTAATGTAGAGTCGTTGCTATGGCGACGTGTCTAATCACATGTTTTGCGTATCACTCCGCCGAAACTCTACAAACTGTGGGAAACTTCTCACGATAGTTGACGATAAGTTACGAAGTATTGACGGAACTTGTAAGATTTAATATGAATATATTATGCAAATCCTACTATTTTCATACATGTTGAACGAATAGTTAAACTGTGTTGAACTGTAAAACTTAGCATTATGTAAACGAACTCTTTTAGAGCGTCGTAATACATTTTTATAATGTAAACTTAGCAAGTTAGTAAATTGACTTTATATTATACAGTTCAACATACCGGTACTAAATTAGTTTTTTTTTGGTTTTATGATGATTAAATTAGAATATTAATCAGAGGAAAAAATATCCATATGATTTTTTAAAAATTAAACAGTATAATTACGTTTATAGTTGTTAAACATTGACAACTATTTTTACCCGAAGGAAAAACAAATTAATTGATAAGTGGTTGGCAAACACTACAAAAAAATCAAACTGAGTCATGAAACGGAATTTAATTTTTAAATTCACTAATATTATGGTAAGTTATTATATAAATATTATAATATCACGCGATGTGGTAGTAAATAATGTTTTGAGTCATAAAAAGAAACGTTACACTTACAATTAATGGTTATACTACAGTAGTAACTTTTTATCCCTATAAGCTTGTAATTGCAGTTCATTAATTTATTTATTGGGAGTGACTTAGTTTATTTAATTGCTGTTAAAAAAATGTCATTTTTGATAAGCTTAACAACTTAGTTGTAATTTCCTAGAAATTTTTTTCTTTATTTTTCATATTAATTTATCAAATGCAGATTGAAACGTTATCAGTACTCTGTGCAATGAAATACGCTTAACAAGAAATCACTTAATACAAAAACTCGGTTATAACAAAACAATTATGCAGTACCGATTTATTTTCTTTTATCACGAAACGAAACTCACTTATCACGAAAAGATTTGGCTTCTCGCTATCAAGAAAATGCATACACCACTGACAGAAATGTAGAGAAAATCCAAATTTTTATAAAAAAAAATTTAAAATTACAGTTGTAAAATGACATTATTTTACTAAGGGCATTAAAGGTACCAAAATGTATTAATTTGAATTGTAAATAATAAATCTAATATGCTGTACTCTTAACCAATGTCGTTTTGGTGAGTATAAATCGTTTAGCAAAAAATTCTTTTAACACGAAGAAATATTTCGGTTCCTACTGTTTCGTGTTAAACGGTTTTTACTGTATATTACGTACACAATTTCATACACTTAAACTATTTCGTAACCATTTTCGACTTTAAAACTTAGTGGGTGCGACACTTCCATGTGTTGCCAGTAATTGTTTAAAAAAAAGTTATCCAATATTGACTTTGATAAATTTCACTTGTTCATTCTCGTTCTTGAAACGGATGCCATTTTAAATTCATACTTCATGTTTATTTATTTTTTTTGCTGCACTATACATAATTGTAAAAGTTAGTCTACAACTGTGTGTGTTAACAAACACGCCCTACAATTTTATTTCAGAGAGGGCTAGGCAAGATTAAGTAATTTCTATGAAAAAATCTATATTTTTTAGTCAAATTGAAGGTTTTTTTTTAGTACTGTATTAAGTAGTAACACCTACTGAACCGTAATACAGTATTTCTGAGTGAAAGGAAGAAGATACAGTATGATTTAGGTGTTGCCAAAAATTTGATTAGCGAATCATCGATGGGTTAATATTTACAATTAACATTTAGCAAGTTCCATCATGTTCTTGAAAATGGTGTTGAAATTGTGTTCATCAATTACATACACGATAAACATGATGGATTACTGTAAGTTTAGTGCAAGCAACACTGAACTTGACATTTGAGACTAGAAAAACTGAACTGATCTAAGGCGAATGTGCAATATTTAACTGAAAATCCACACTTTTTATCTTTTACATATTTATTCAAAAGTTTTAAAGTTGTTTATTATTTTTGCTAAAACTTTCATGGGAAAAGTAAATGTATGATAACTATTTTCCATTCTTAGACGCTTAGAGTTTAGACTATAACGTCACAATTACCTGTGCCAAAATACCAAAAAATGAGATTTAGAGGAGGGGAACAATCGAGGGGTGGTGGGGGGGGGAAGACTTGACCGGTTGATTTACTTAATCGACAGATAAATTTGCCTAATGTTTTTCTTATTTACATTTTAAATGTTACAAGTCAACAAATGTAGCTTTTAAAGGATTAGAGGATTAAACATTTAATGTTTTGACCCAAAAGAAATTATTTAGTTGTTTTTCATTTAATTTTCTTTAAAGTTTATAGCCCATAAAGTGTTCTAACTCTGCCGAAATGTTTTATTTGCTTTGAAGTTCGAGCTCGACCGACCGTGCTGAATTTTAAACTTGATGGATACCATCTAATTCAAGTTAGTTTTAATCTTTTAGTAGAAGAAATGTAGGTACTCTGTATATCATGTGGTTTTGTTATGTGACAGCTTTAATTTTCATGTGTTTTGTTATTAATGGCAAACTTTTTACAGTTACAGTACTTGTACGAAATTGAGGAAACCCTGCACGAAATTATGGCTAATAATGACTGCCTTTTGTTCTTAATGAATATGGGGAACTTCGCATATGGAGAAGTTTACAACTAGGAAACACGTGGACAACTTTTTAATGAATCCAATACGTTATCTTCATGCAAAATACTAAAACTTAGCAGATAGAGTTATTATGGGCCTAACGGAGTAACGGTGCATTCGTTACTATAATATACAGTAACGATATAGTAACTCTTAGTAACCATGCTCATGAAAAAATTTTGAATTTTTGGCTATTTTGAATTTAACTTTAAAATTTGTGTATCACGTTTTAGATTTTTTTATTGCATGCATTTACAGTATTTATCTAAACTAAGTGCTTAATTATGGTGCTAAATTTAAAATTCAAGTTTAGAACACTAAAATTGTGTTGTACTTTTGTCCACCTTATCAGTAACTAAAGAGTCTATGGCGCCCATTGTATTTGAAATGACCGTCACTCCGTTACTGTTGAAAAGATGTGCCATAAACTCATTGATTACTAATAATGTGGACAAAAGATTAGTTAGTTTTAGTTTTGGTGCCGTTATTTAGTTTTCTAAGTTTTCTTTTTTGTTTATCTGTTTACAGTTTTAGGTAATATTGTGTTATTGCTGGCCTTTTTTCTTTTAATCATATCAAAATTTGTTTCTTATTTCTATCATGTCTACAATTATCAATAGGTTTGATAGTATCGACGAAAAAGTGTTATTTTAGTAAAGTGAAAGTAAAATTAAGAAATTGCCTGTTTGTTTTACAATAGGTGTACTGTATAATCATAAATTTTTGGCAAACTCTGGTTGACCAAGCAATGAAGCAAGCTCACTGTTTACTTTATGGATATTTTGTATGATAGTTTTACCTTGTAAATGAAGCGAAATTAAGTTTGCAACACCAAATTTTGTCTTTATTTTTAGTTTTTTATAGCTTTATAGCAAGAAGGACCTTGTTGTGCTTGTTTGTGTCCTAACGAAGTTACCACAACATTTTAAAATTTAGGCTTTTTGAAAGTTTTATGAGAACTAATTTAGTACACAGCTGCGTTTGAAAGTTTTGAGGTTTTGAACTTTTAACAGCCTATGAAGCTATTAAGGTGCCCAATATATGGCTACAGCATAATAAAGTTTAATTTCTTACCTTGTAAAGTGAATTACTGAAGTTAACTGGGTGTAGGAGAAAGTTAAAAATCCACTGAAATAGAGGGTTAATTAAACATACAAATCTTGTAACTTGTAATTTGGAGATACGTTAATTCTCATAACTTAAGCTTAGTACGTAATAAATGTGTCAAAATTAATACACTAATTAAAATTTGTTTTAATTTGGGCCAGACATTTTATTGTAACAAGTCAAAATTAAAGTGACATACAGTAGCTTAATTAAATGATAAATTTGCACTAATTACGTCTTGTAATAAAATCAGATGGATTTTTAAGACAAGTCAAATGTTATGAACTTAATTAGAAAACGAAGCAATACCAGCTAATTAATTAAATTACTTTTTGTTTTAATTTTAGACTATGAGATTATTGTTTGTATACAAATCTCAAACATTAGATATTATAAGTCAATGTATGAGTGTCTTTTTTTATGTCTTGAGAACATTTTTTTTTTATTTGATTTGCTAAAAGCTTTTCTTGCGTGTCGAAATGTCTAGTCTTAATGTGAGAACCAAAAGTGAGTTTTGATAAACAATTAAGAGTACTGTGTACATTTTATTTCCACTGACTAGAAAATCAACCCTTTCATTCGTTTACTGTCTGAAAATCCGCATTGATTAATATTTTTCTTTGATTTTTCTATAACTTAAAAAAGATAAAAAGAGAGCAGGTTTACTTTTGGATCTTCTCCGATGACGAATAACGAGAGAAAAAGCCTTATCGTAAATTAAAAAGTAATCCCGTTAACTGTAACAATACAGTTGTTTGCTTATACCAGTTTCAAATGTTGAGTGAAATTTGTTCAATTAAGGGTAAAGACCAAGACAGTCTGTGAGAACACATTGGACTCCTATTCACAGACGTATAATAAAAATGGTAAACCAAAAAGTTCCATAAAAGTTGTTTGAGCCCTACTTTTTTACAACGTTTCTCAAATTTCAGTTGATTTCTTCAAGTTTTCTTACTTGACCTGAGAAATTAATAGCTCTTCTGACGGTCAAATAAAACTGAAGACGGCCTTGCTCGCTTTTTTGTTTTTTTTGTGCTCTTTTGTTTTTCTGACTATATATTTTATAGTACCGAACCATGTTACAAAAAAAGACAAAAATTTTGGTGGAAAAAGGTGAAGAAATTCGAGCAGGTACCATAAAATGTAATGTAATAAACCAATTAAGGCTCTTCTACACTTACCTTTTTCTCACTTTTTGGCTTTTAACTTCAGCCGACCGATTGAAAGTTTCAGAAAACGGAAATTTTAGTTGTAATTAGATGATGTTTTAGTTAGATTTAGAAATGAGTACCACGGTAGCAGTCAAGTTGGCGGACGGCGGTTCATTTTGATGCTAATCAATAGGTACCAAATTGCAAATCCAATACTTTGCACTTAATTACGGTACCTTAATCTCACTTTAAGGACTTGTTCAATAAATTAGCGTTAGTTTATTTTTGGAGTACCTACTGTAAATCAAAGTACTGTACCAGTACTTCCTAAGTGCTGTCTTAAAAAACCAAATTTTTAATAGTGGTTAGACAGTGGTTATAAAGTTCTTAAAAAAAATTGAAAGATTAACGAAAAATTCAAATAATGTATTGGCTGGTAATAAATTATAATAAGATTATATTAGACTATGTTAACAACTAAAACAAACAAACTTACTGTACTTTGAATTTTCCAATGCAAATACAAGTTTCATCTTGTTATACAATTTTACTGTATGACGTTATGAAATTTAAATATGTAAAAGATTTCACGTAATGTTATCATAAAATTGTAATACAGGAAATTCTAAACTTATTTACAAGTTAATGACACAATATTTAAATTTCACAAGCACATTCAAAGTCAATTTTACATAATGATATTTCTTAAATCAACACAAGGCTATACAAGTATTGCTGTGCTGTATTAGTGTTTTATTTTTCTCAACAATAAAATCTGTCTATCATGAATTATCATCTTTTAAAGACTGATAAGATTTAGTTTCGTTTCTTTATGTGAACTGTTAAAAAATTCACTTAAAAAATCACTTAGTACTGTACATGTACATCTTTATTCTTTAACCGTTTGTTATGAATCTGTTAAAACTGAAGACAAGATTGATAAAGGATTCACATTACCATAATCATTTGTCAAATTATCACATAATTTGCGAACAAAATCTTCCAATTTATTTGAATGAAAGCAAAATTACACGCTAAGCGATATCGATGGCTAAGTCTGATTAAATTAAATTCTGAGCACTTCAAAGATAAAAAAAAAAAAAAAAAGAATTTATCACTTAACAATCTTACTGTAGATAACAATTATTAAAAACTAGCGTTACGTTAAGCGTAAGGAACCATTGAATAAAAACCACTTGAAAAAGCAATGTGTCGATCAATTATTAATGCTGAACGACATTTCATTCTGCCAATTTTCAACCATTTATTCTTATTAAATTAAGATCTTTTATCGTGATAATCTACTGAGTTTGAAGTTGACATTTAAAAACTTGTTTGCTGATCCGATTTTTACCTTTAAGAAGTTGAAACTTGTCAATATGACGTAATAATGACATTACTTGTATAAGATAAGACTACCGCGCACATTTTTTTATATTTACAATATATTGTTGCAGATGTCATCTTTATTTAACATATTTTTGTCCAAATTTTCTTGAGAGAAAGTTAAATAAGTGAACTGCTCACAGTTGATGTGTGTAACGGTGCCTGATTTCCGTTATACATTACAAATTTACACTGATTCCTCGTAAACCTTAAAGGCGATTAATTAAAAAAATATTTAAAATGTGACGTGTGAACTTCATTAACTGGGTCTTTTTTCTACTATTATTATTTTTATTAGGATCAGATGTGGTATTATTTCCCTCATCCCCTTGATACACTACATACACTATCTCCATTCAAGTGGCTCCTCCTTCCTTACAAATACAAACAACTTAACAAGTCATTGTAATTATCGTTTTTGGATATGAAAAAATCGTGGGAAAAGTATTTTTGGTTTGATGAAAAGGGAATCGCACAGTTAAAGGCCAATTATTATATCCACATATTCCTCCAGGGACAAATTTTAATATAAGAGCACCCTCACATTGTCGCACGCTAACTCCCAAAAAAAATATCTAAATTAGTGTGTAATTAACAGTCAGTAAAGAATTACAGTTTGTATGATAAATATAATAAATATTTCGTAAATCTTCTATGTAAGACTTCTGTGTAAGTGGGAGTCTTAATTTTTCAAGGGCATTTTCAGCTAATCTTTATTATTTTAAAAATATTCACCACCTGTTTTTCATTACTCACTTGTTCATTATTTTCAACAAAATGTAAAACAAAAGCCTACATTTTGTTGTTATAATTAATAATGGCGTAAAAAGTGACTTTTAATTACATTGTTAATATAGTTTTTGTTTATTATGTGATCTCGTAGCTGTAGGTCAATGCAAATTGATTATATTAAATTTATTAAAAAGCAAACTGTTAACAATAAATTTTGTTTCTTTCCATAGTAAAGTATATGCACATTTATTGTTTCGCATTTTAGTAATGCAACAGTTGATAACAAAAGGCCAAATGTGAACAATAATAATCATAATAAGCACTGAATATAATATGACATTTAATAGAAATCATAAACGTTCATATTGTATTGTAGCGATATTAATAAAAGCATTGCGGTTGATAGATTTCTAAAGAGTACGATGAAGAGAGGAAATTAGTTAGGGCTTTTCTTTTTTGCGTCATTGGACCGTAGATACCCCAAACTCAACCCCACCTTGCCCCCACATCATCATCATCCTCCTGTTCAGTACAATAAAAAATCTCAACCACTTGCTGCATCAAATGTGTAACCCAGAGTTTACCACTTGTTGCGATATCATGAACAGACTGTGTATTTTCTATGGGATACCGTCTGAATCCTGGGCTCTCACCACTTAACAAGGACCTAGGTATTGTTTTCAGTCTAACAGTTCACTTGGCTCGTTAGCTTTCACTTTTCGTAGGTTGTTTTTTACCCCCTGCTTCCTATGACTCCTGTTCCTCTCTTGGGACCTTCTATTAAGCACGAGTCGCGTGCGCACTTGCCTTGTGTCGTACACGTGTCAGACCAATCAACGGACTGTAAACCATGCATACTTTTTTCCCAGGGTCTCAACCAGCACCAACAGACCTTAGCTTATAGGTTTTACCGTGAGAAGTATGAGCATAAGGCCAAAAAATATTTTGGAATATGAATTTTACGTTGAGGTAGTGTATATGGACTAACTAACCAAAAGGACCCTTTTTACTGCTTTTTTTATACTCCTGGCTGGGTTACAGCCTACAGATGTCCATTCTCCTATGCGATTTTTGTATCAAAGGGCTTCTACAGTATAAGTTATACGTAAGCACTTAATGAGGAATATCAAAAAACCAAAGCCAGTACTCAGGTTAAAAAAGAAAGGAGGGGTTTAACCGTGAGAACTCTGGACTCAAACTCTACAGTGCCAATCGGACTATTATTTTTTTGTTGTTCAAAATTTCACTTTCAATTGAATGGGCAATGTGTTGCGCAATACAACCTGTTCACTTTTTGACTGTGAGAATCGCACTGTAACCAATATGGCCCTGTAAAAAGTTTAGAACTGAAGTTTTACTTAACTTTTAACCAATAAAGTTTTTTATTATTGCAGTTTTTGAGTGTTAAAAACTACTACACATTTTTGTGTTATGACTTAATTAGTTATGGATTATTTTAATTGGTTAGTTATTGTTTTTAGCTGTTAATACATACAATATGGCGAGTTAACTTAGGTGGGGCAAGGCCGTTTTTTATTGTTGAAGTTACGTTGAAGGAAAATTTCAATCATATTTTAGAATTTTTTCGTTATATCATTTTAAAATCAAATGTCAGACGAATTTTTAAACTATCGTAATGAATGTTTTTTTTACGAGTGTCCTACTGGTGAATTTTAATTAGTACAATACCACATTTTTCTAAAACCAAACATAGACGTGATTTAAATCAAAACAACTAATTTTAATATATTTAGGAATTTTCAGTAGTTTTCCGCGTGCCATGCCACTGGTTTTGCCGTTTACAAAAATAATATGCATATTTGTCTTATGAATATCATAAGATTTATTATTCCAAGCTTAAACTTTAAGAATTTAGTTGTATAAAATTAAAAATGAAAAAAAAATAAACTCAGGCGATTGTTTCTCAATGTTTTATAATCAGCATACCTCTTTATAATTACTTCTTAAGTCATTATTTCATAATATACGAGTACTTTAGGAGCAGTAATTTATAAAGACAATAATTAAAGTTATTTAGTTTTTGGACATTTCAATTCATACATACACATAAAACATCTTTTAACTACTTTTTAAGAATTTTCTGGAAATTAGTCAATAAGTTTTTGCCATTTTTTTAATCTAATAAACTTGTTATTGGTAACTTTGATTACAAGTTGAATGTACTTGAATTGTCACTAGGGACATGAGCAGCAGTTTAGGAGTCACCATTGTAGATAAATGGAAGATAAACGTTTTCTTTTTATTATTCTTTTGCGTAATTTTGCGGTTTTGAGCACAAAGGTTGTTTTAGCAATCGCTTTATGCTAAGAGCAGTTATTGTATATGAATTTCCATAATTTGAATTTAAATGCATTGTGGTTTACGACGTGGAAGGTTATCAATGGCAATTAACCTACGCTAGTTTATCCAATGAAATCGAATTTCTCCATATGATTATTGTTATTGTAAGGATCGGCATGACATATCAAAATGGCTAACCTTGTACGTGACAGTTTTCAATTACATACTATATTATACACATAGAAACTTACTGTATACATTATAAGTTAGTTACCGTATATTCAACTACGACGTCATCTAATCAGGATGTGTGGCCCCAATATATTATTATTATTATGGATTGGGGAGTGACTTGAAGAAAATAAAATTAGTTTAATAGAGAAAATTCTTATCATTTCTATACGGATAAACCTGTAATGTGTACACTGCTTTTACTTTAAAAATTCTCTCCTCTATTTTGTCTTATCTCGTCATTCTTGAACCTTGTATTGACCCTCACCTAAAGGTGAGTTCGTAATCGAAAGAAATGTTTATAATTCTCATGTTTTGTAATAATAGATTGAAAACCTTGAATGTTAAATATTGAATATTATAACTTAACCGAATAGAAAATTGTGATTCAATCTATTACAAATCGACGGAGTGTAAATATTGGTCATCTATCAGTCGGCATATTATTTTGACTGGCAACAATTTCTGACCTTTAAATTTTTAAAAAGCATGAGAAATGTCTACAACAGTCTACATTTCTTTATTATTTTCTTTTTCTTTTTTCTGTATGATTTGTTACTTTGCAAGTTTTTATGGGGCTGTATTAGGTATCACTTCCATTTCTATTTTTCTTTAACTTAAGACGCTTATCTTTGAAATTTTTAAAGTTTCACTGTTTATTCCAGTCACAAACATTTTTTTTCTTTAACTTCCAGCATTCTTTACTGTTGATAAATTTTTGTAAATTATTTACGTGTGCTGTTTATGATAGATTTTATATGTACGGTATATGGTATTTATTTATTTTTTTTTTTCGTTTTCTACTTTTGGTTTGGATTTGTTAATTTTTCTCACCCTTGAAGACGGGTTCTATACTTTTACGAGATGACTGACGTACCGTTCAGCATTCTTCACTAAACCAATGAAACCACCAATTGAAGTGTATATGAAAATTTCTGCTCATGACAACGTGCAATACGTGATTGTTAAACTAAGCATGTTTTTGGCTTCACGCTTTTATTTAAATTTGATGTTTTACTACTGTGCAGTGCAATAATTAGAGATCATTTTTGTTGCTTAACTTGACATTTGTTTCCGGAAAATAAAAGATAAGCAAATTAGCTTTTAAAACAACTTAAAAATGATAATTATTGCCATTAAAGTTATTTCTATACCACTAGCCAGTTTTCATAAACACATAATAACCATAATTTATCATTTTAAGACATGAAAAATTACAAATTTAATTATTGGTCCTGAAAACAGATAACGTAATCTTAAATAATAAACCATATAAACTCATTTTAGTACATATATAAACATTTTTGAAGGACAAAGTATTGTAATTCTACAATTATACTGGTTAATATGACATTTTTATTAGGTAAATTGAAAACAAGGCACATGTGCCACACATTGAAAACCACTTTGTCACTCTGAGTATTGGAGTGAATTACGTAAAAGAAACCAGTTTAAGTTAACACTATCTTAAGCCCGATTTAAAAATCAATTAACGCCAACTTAAATAGAATATAAATTGGTGTATATTTTGCTTTTGCATTGTAAAGTACAGTATTTCTAGTAATGAATGATGATTCATCGGGGGAAATCATTTTAAATTTCCCTCGCCGTGACGTCATGACCGTTGCGCTGTTGTCGTAGGTGCCGCAATGCATGACGGGAAATATATGGCTGCGTCCATGTGTTTTGAGTGATAGATTTTTAATATCCACGCTGTCGGTTTGAATTTATAAGTCAGTTGTAACAATTTTATAAGATGGGACGTAAATTAAAGTTTCATGAGCAGAAGCTTTTAAAGAAAGTTGATTTTATTTCCTGGGAATGTGACAATAATCTTCACGAAGTCGGTGTAATGCGAAGATACCATGTGCAGAAACGGGAAGACTACAACACGTGAGTAACATACGGGACTGAATAATGTAAACCGAGCAACCTATTTAGCGTTTAATTATTGCAGCAATAAATTAGATTGTTTCAAGCAGGATTTTAATTATTAAAACATGCGTTTGATGACCACTATCCTTGACATTTTAGAGTTGAATTTATCAAGGCGTAAATGCATAAAATAGGTTTCGTACACACCGTACTGTATTAGCTACGAAATTGAGTTTACGGTTTGCTAACCTTGAGTTAAGGTGAGCCACACTAAAGATTTTAACCTTTGTAATATTACTAATTTCTTTTAACCAATTTAAAGCTCGGTTAAGTTTTTCTTTCACAAAAAATGTTGTTAAAAACGAGGTAATAGGGTGACTCACAAGAGAAGAATGTGTTTACGATGGGAACAGCTTTAGATTTCGGCGGCAAATTCAAATTTTTAAATGGATTACTTGTGATGAATGGAACGTTTTTAAGTTTTTACTCTTGTTAAAACTGTTAACGCCAAAGTAACTGGTATTACAAATATTGTGTGTATCATTATGGTTACAGATTTACGATAGGATCTGTACCTAAAATAAATTGTCGGTTTTCTCGATTTTTAACGGTTGTTTGCAAGTTTAAATATAGCTGCTTAAGTGTTGATTTGATAAGGAACAACTATAATTAATACAATGGCCGTACTTTAAGTACTACATTGTTTGGGTGTGAATTTTGACAGTAAGAACCGACTTTATACCCCTCCCCCCTTCTGTATTTAAACTGTCAGACTTTTGTTATCTTTAGAAGCATTATGTACTGTTATTGATGTTATTTTTGTCGGTATTTTGTAAGACTGTTGTTTAAAGTGTTTTGTTATTTACAGGTATAAAAAGTTATCTCGTAACATTCGAGAACTAGCAAGAAAGATTAAAGATTTGGACCCAAAAGTACCATTTCGAGTTGAGTCAACTGCTAAGCTGCTGGATAAATTGTAAGTAAACATTTTTACTTCTTTGAGCGGAAACGCATAACCAACTTGCTAAAACATTTTCTTTTGTTTGTCGTGCTCGACACAATCATAAGTTAAGTTATTTGACTTAATTGTCAAACTTTACATTATTATTGTTTACATTTCTCTCTTACACCAATGTGTACTGTACGTTAGTTTTCGTTTGAAATTATTCGGGAGTTAAGGTGGTCATTATGACTGTTAAACTAGAGGGAAAAGAGAAAGAGAAGCGGAAAAATATTTTTACTATGTTTGATTTCGTTTTCCGCTTTATTTCTGCACTGTAGTTACAATGTTTACACTGGGCAGGTGTCGGAGTTCAGTTAATGGATAAAAAAAATTAACAATGGTTTTTTGGCATTTTTCTAATACATTTTCTCTGTTTTACTTTAACTTATTCTCATTATTGACTGACTCCACCCAATCGACTTTTAAAAATGTTTTGCTGTTTTCCTTTTTTATGTTTCTTTTTTATGGTGAAATTCAGAGCATTTAAAATGACGTTGTGAAATCAAGGTCTGACATTTAGCTTAGGTGTCAGTTTGGCATGCTCGGAATTGTCACATCCACAGGGTTCACTGCTGATGAGGCTGAGAGGCGTAGGAATGCGGTCTACCACACATGGTTATGAATAATGTAATTTTCATGTTTTTCACTGTTACTATGCATTGATTACCGTGTTAAGGTTACGTAGCTGAAAGAAAACGTGTTAATGAGGGGTTTGAGACTGAATATAAGGAGATCACCTGCATTGTAGCTAACCAGATACACTGTTTCTTAAGTGCTTATTCGAGTTAATGTTTTAACGACATGTTTGCTTATTGATTAAACAGGAATGTAAAAATTAGATGCGGAAGAAAGAAAACTTGAATTGAAAAGAAATTGGTACTGTGTTAAGGGCTTTTTAACATAAACCCAACGTTGAACTTCGGTTTTAGAGACTAATTAGTAATGAAGGATCAATTAGAAGTTCAGTATTACGATCATATGTGGAATTAACGAAGGATTTTTTGTGTGGCACTAAAATAATTATTATGAAAGTCTAAGCTCTACAAGTTTAGCAAAAATAAACGTAAGTTTTTTGAGAACTTTAATTAGAAAAACAATACGTTTCAAAATAAACATTGATACTTTACTATAATTTAATTACAGTGAAACCTGAAATTTGGTTATTGTATCTTGAACAGTTGTAATTCCATCACTGTTTTTTAAATTTAACTATGCCGAACAAGCACTTGAATTTCAAACCAGTTTTAAGTCTTTCAGATTTTCTGGTTACAATAATAATTTGAAAGATTTATATGTTACGCTTGTTATGTTATTTTTATTTTATTAACAATGTTAATATAAACACTTATGTAACTAGTATTGTAACATAAAATACGATTTAGAGCAAAAAGAAAAAACACAGTACTGTATTTTATATAGCATTTAAATCTGCATTTATAGTATACTACACAGTAAAATATTGTATTCTGGAAACGTTTGAGTATTGTGTATTATTATTCAAAGTAACTTAGCTGAAAATGGCACAGAGGTCAAGCCATTAAAAATTTGAGAAATACTTTTGAAGAAGGGAAGTTTAATGTTAAGCGAGGAATAGATTAATTACACTTAGGAAGTAGTGTAGATAAAAAAAAGGAACAAAAATACGCTTAATTTTTTTTTGAATTGAGTTATAAAAAGCGTTGCAAACAAATTAGCATAAAAAAAGTTTTAGAAACGTTTTTTTATCCTCTCTCTTTTTAAAAATCATTCATTATACACTGCAGAGAAGTGTGGGAACTAAGAACATGCAGTAATTGCTAGCATTTCTTGTCATGGATACGTTTAGTATTTTTTTCTTCTTCTTATGCTTCTGTTGTTGTTAAAAATTATTATTTTTCTATGAGTTTTTGAGTTGTGACCAAATGGTGTGCTGGAACAAGAGACATGACAAGGTTGTGGTTGAATGAATGAATGATGCTGAAATTAATACGACAACAACTGTTTGGTTAGATCTAATTTCTGCTTTATTTTTTTTTGTTGATTTGTAATTTTTAAAACGTTGTTTGTGTTGGTTTTGGTGGTGGAAATGAAATGCGATCCGCTACCTTTCAGGGAGGTAAACAAATGCATACGCAATCTGTGTATTTCAATTTCAGCATGCACCGTTTAGTTTGGCATTTTTTTTAGATATTTATTCTATTTATTATTCAAAAGATGTAGTTGAACTGATTCTAATTAATTTTTAAGCATGCACTTTAGATTGTAATTTAATATCGCAGTTGAGTGAGTTTTTATTATTGATAAGTTATTTTAACGTCATTCTAAATCGAAACCGTTTTTAGCTTTCAATGTTTTATTAAGATTTAAGAAGCTCGTCTTAGTTGAAAGCTATTTTTAGAAACATCCGCATTAAGCCAGGAAAGGTCCTAATTACATTATTTTTGGTTTACTGACAGTTAGTAGTGTACGTTTAATCTGGCTAAATCTGCTACACATTTTGACCAACATTCGGCAAACTCTGACACTTTATTACATGTCATGTGCACGTTGCCGTCTGCTTATCGCGCCTTTAAATTTTATTAAGATCGACGGCGTAATTGGACGTTCAGTTCATACACCCCAAAATACATTGAAGTCGACAATAAATTGATCATATAAAATTTGGTCTCGTTTAATTTGCAGACGAACTTAATTAGGTTTAACGAGAGCAAGAATAACTTCCAAGAAAACGTTCTTGTTATTCGTTAAGAGTACAGTAACTGTTTAAGTAAAAGTTTACATTTGCAAGTCTAGAATGATAACTTACAATATATTTGTCCTATTTGAATTTTTTAAAATTTAGTTATTCTAAATGGCTATAAGATTTTTTTTTTTTGGAAAACTTTTATATAAAATGTTTTCACATCTATTTTACACTGAAATGCTTTTCAAATTTTTATTTGTAAAGTTCAAATATTTGTAAACTATTTTTTGTTTGTTTGTTTGAATATTAACTTATTATGTGCAGTACTTCCTATACTCAAAAATGTTTGGCATAATTTCCATAATTTTAAAACTGCAACCGTCTCAAGAAACAAACAATGCAACACAAGACACTAAACTTGAAATTCTTGAAACTTGAATTCAAAATAGGTTTTTTTCTTCCCATTTACGAATAAATGTTTTCTTTATATCAAATTTGTATGCAATATACTGTATTTATTATTAAACTTGGCGATGGTAGCCAAGGTATGAAGAGCATCACGAATTATGATTGTTTTGGGGTTTTGGTTTTGAGTTTGGTGGCTCCACCGTGAATTTTAATAATGTCGAAGTAGTCTTAGACATAAGCTCACACCCGCCCCAGGACCACATATCTCCAGAAACTGTCAAATGTGATTTTGACTTAATCAGTGGCGTATTGTTTGCTTCTCTTTCATGTTTTTTTCTTTCCCTATTAAAAAATGATGGCAGAGAAGAAGGAAGGATATTTGACCGACAATTGGTTGCTCTCACGAACAACTATTATTCTATTAATACATCTAACATTTGGCCTCCAGCTAACATCCAGTACTGTGCCTGATCCATTTTATACAGCTTGAACTGTTTGTTATTGTTGTTTTGAAAAGCTATTATGCACTTTTTGAATTTTTTTATATTAGTTAAAAAATATATTATGCAGTAGAGTACGTGAATTTTATTATTAGTTTCGACCTGCCTTTATGGGGAGTATCAGATTTTTATTTAAGTTGAAATTTATAAAACGAAGGAAAAAAAATCAAAGGAGAACTTGACATATACACAGGTGCTATTCTTTTTTTTTAATGCCATGCACTTTAGGTGTCGGTTTCAACTTTCAATTATGCTTATACTGTATTTGTGGCTGGACTTGTGTATACGAGATTTAGGAAATTTACAAAGGGGATGGAGGAAGTGAGAGGGGAAAGTGGGTGTTGTTGTTGATTGTTGTTGCTCTATTTTGCATCCCCCCCTCACGTTTTATTTCTATTTATCAATCGCTGCAAATTCATTAAGTACTGTATATTATGGAACTGAAATGGGGTGGGTTGTACATGTCGGTTCAATTGATATGTGACTAAGAGAGAGCCGAGTTGTTAATGATATGCAAATATTCATGTTGATTTTTTTAATGGCTTGGGCGAAATTGTTGCCCATTTTGTTATGTAACAAATCGTATATACTGGTTTCATTTGTAACAACTTAATATCGGTATTTGCTTTTTAGAAAGTTTAAGTTACAAGTTATAGCTTAATTAATTTAAAAGTTGTTTTTGTTGATGTATGTACAGTAGTTTGTTACTAAAACATCTTATATTATTTTGGGCTGCGGAGTAATTATTATTTAACAATATTCGTGTTTGTTTCTGAAAACAGCACTGTCTGAACTTTAAAACAGAACATGTTTGATATGCGACTCAAATTTTTCAGTGTTTTTAAACAACCCTCATCATTATTTTTTCTCTGATTACAAATCGCAATAAAAATGTTAAGAAATAAATAAAAGGCAAAAACTTCCACAACTCAATTAGATTTTAAGGCGTTATCGAAAAATGATATTCAACTACTTAACCATTTCAATACAAATACAGCATTTCAGTTCTTTGCATACAGTACGTTGTACTGTAATAAACTTGTTTGATAATATAGGGGTAAATTCATCACTTTGAAATTCATGCCGCTCAAGAAATTTAATTTTGAAAGGGTTAATCTGCTAATATTTTGTGGTGCTTAAGTGTCATAGTGAACGGATTTTTAAGAGTCCCCAATGGTGTAAAAGGCTTTACTTGTGGTATTATTATCCCTGCTGAGTTCTAACTTCTCATGATTTAGCTTATTTAACAATATATGTACAGTAGGTGGGTTAAGTGTTTAGGTGCAATAATGATGTATCCCTAGGGCTTCCATTGACTTTTAGAATTTAGAAAGCAAAAAGAGGAAATCGGTGTTTGAGGAGTTATTGTAGATTTGTATTTTGATTCTGTTAGGAAAAACTGCGCCCATAATGCATATGTGGGGCACTTAACCGTTTTAGAGACATTTTCCAATTATTGTCCTTTTTTCCTGCCTGTGTCTTCCTCTTGTCATTGGCAATTCTCCGCTTCTCCCACCACTTAGTTTTATAAAGGACCGACGAATTTACGACTTTTTTTTATCTTTCTGTTTATTATAACAGTATTCTGCTCTTGTATAGTAGAATGGGCCTTTTTATAATTTGAAAGGAAAAAGTTCAGGGAGAAAAATTATGACGACTATTCGAGTGTAGTTTGGGATAGCTGAAATAGTTCAAATGTAATAAACATTTTTATCTTTTCTGAATAAAAGTGCACCAGTTACACGCATTTTCCCCTCTTACACAATTAAAAATGCTCATTAAAAAATTTAAAGATAAAATTTAATTGAGTTTTAATTTTTTTTGTCACAGTTTTTACTAATCAATATTTAAAGTCATTTCTGGTGAAGTTGATTAGAGACCATTGAAAGAATGGAAGTTAGTTAACATTTAAATTTGATTTGGTGAATGTGTATAATGTTATGATTGTAAGATTTCACATGAGTACTACATCTTTACTACAGTTCCGGTGGGCTTGAATTAGTTACTCTGCAACTTACCGAGTTGAGTATACTATAAAATGAGTAAATAATGAAACAAAGTAGCGTGTGAATAGAACTTTTTAGTTTGTTTTTGAAGCTGACAAGTCATTCTCTTACATGCCAGCCTCTTATTAACGTCTGTCTCGAGAAACTTTAATTTTCCACGAAGGGGAATTTCTATTAGAAATAATAAAAAAAAAGAGTATATTTTTGAGTAAATAAGAAACGCAACAACTGGCTACCATATTATTTTGTAGTTTTGTGATGCTGCATTACGATGACACTCAAGAAGGGGTAAATAAGTGTTAGTGACAGTGGCATAAATTGGGCCTCCCAATTGTAAGCAATCTCTCAGCAGGAGGTCTAGAGAAAAGATAAAGGAGCCGTTTTTAATAAAAGTTTTTTAATGTTTTTAACACACAGCTATATGAGAAGTGGGGTGGGTCCCTTATTGAGATTCAATTGCGCTACTATTGATATCCAGCAGGGTATGACACTAGGTGGCGTTCCCTTCTATTTTTTTCTCCTTTTTCATCTCGCTTACATGTGCTAAATGTTTTTTGAAATATCTTTTTAATAAAAGAGAGCCTTTATGCGGTTATATTATATTATATATACAACTAAGAAGTGTATTATTTTTTTTATTCGCCATTTGCTATAGTATATTATGCTGTGCAAGGATTTATAGGCCATCCATCTGTGCATAACTTGAGCTAATATCAACGCCGCCTGTACTCCATTACATGTACTTGTTGCATGGGAAATTTTCATTTATTATTATTGTATATTATATGAAAGAAAGAAAGGGACTTAGTAGTAGAATTCTTCTGCTTAATTTACTTAAATGAGAGGAGTGGTCATGTGATTTACCCACAGTTATCGAGTTCCACTGAAGCTAATTTAATGACTTCCAAAGTGGTTTTTTTTAACTACTGTACAAGTACTACTGTAAATTCGGCTAACACTTTTTGATTAATTTTAATTAACTCCTTTTCATGCTGATGATGCACTATTTTGGCTGTTTGCATTATATATTAATCGGTTTTTGAAATTATTTTTTCATACATGGAAATAATAATTAAGATCGATGAACTTTAATGTTTAATTATTTTTTTTCTTGTTGCTTTTTTTTTTTTTTTTGAAGTATTGTGGGTTATTAAGACACAGGAAGTTGTAACAGCTTATTTGACTAAATTCAGAAGTTGAATTTTTCCTTTATGTTTATAATGAGTGGTTTTTATGGAGCTTGAATTGTTTACGTAGATTTGTTATTCGATGAAAATGCTCTTTTCGATTATCTAAATAATGTGGTTTATTTGAGAGTAGTCGTTAATTGTAACAACTGTATCTAAGGTTCATTGAGTCATCTGCTTTTTACTTGTACATAATCATAATGGCTTTTTTGCATTCATGAATAAGATCAGTGATAACAGACTTGATAAGGAACTGCATGATAAAAGCTTCGAAGCATTTTTTAAAATTAATAAAAAAACAAATTCAATAGAAGTTTTGACAGATTTATGACCGATTGCTTATTCAATTTAAATTGATTTTAACGTGCAAATGGCGTTTGAATTAAGTTTTTAAAATTTGATTTTTATCTCATATTTGATTTTTTTTCTGTCGTTTCAGATATAATATTGGATTAGTTACAACAAAGAAAAATCTGGAACTGTGCAATGAAGTGACTGCTTCATCATTCTGCAGGTAATTTTGCATTAAAATACGTGAAATTTGTGTTTATTTAATTGCTTTATTAATTTTTTAATAGGAGGAGACTACCTGTTGTTATGGTTAGAAATCGCATGGCTCAGAATATTAAAATGGCTACTCAGTTTGTAGAACAGGGACACGTAAGGGTGGGTCCAGAAGTGGTCATGGACCCGGCTTTTCTAGTCACCAGGTAAATATTTTTAAAAAGAAAGAAAGAAAAAGAGAGTAGCAAATTGCGATGGCATTTTTATGATAAAAGCCCGGCCGTGACCTCTCATAATGTTGTTGTATGGTAATGCAGGTTGTAGACATTTTCCCCCTAGTTTTACATTCTTATTTTTATCCCGTGTTCACGATACAGGCTCTCTGCATTTTAGATTGGTATAGAAAGAGAAAACCATGAGCTAACTCACTGTATGTGATCCGTATAAACGTAGTTACGTGATTCGAATGTACGATAAGCGATGAGTTTCTAGCAAAGATTAACCTTTAACCCATGACCATCGACATCATAAAACTAATACTCCCGACAAAAATGGGAAGAAGCGTGGAATTTTTAGTGGCGATTTCACTTTTTATTTTTGAACACTATTTTCTGGCTACCAAGTAGCAATACTGTATTTGTAAACTATATGGCTCCCTGTAGTTTTCTAAGGGAGATGATGGGAGAAGGGGGTTTGAGAAAGGTCACAAGGTTATTCTTCAATGTTGACCTCGTCCTGATGCCGTTGCGCATACTAATGAATCATAATCTCCATAGGTAAAAAAAAGGGGTGCAAGGGGGGAGGGAGAAGGAAGATAAACAACCGTGATTTGTGAAGTATGGGAGTTTAAAGTGATGCTTAGAAAGATCTAGCATTACCAGTTTTGAACTAAAATAGAAGAGGAAAAAAAGTTGTAAATTTTAGCATAATATTGTAGTTTATGGATGTTTTTGTTGTTTTCAACTGGGAAAAACTTGCAATATTTTTTGGTGGAAACAGACAGGCAGTGGAAGAGACGAAAATACCTGGTTCACAGGGAAATACAAAATGTGAAAATTGCCATAAAAATAACATTCATTATTGGTTTTATATGTTTTTTGATTGGTGGCATTATGAAAACGGTTTGGGTATGTTGCTCCCTTGACATAATTATCATACCAAGGCTGCAACTTACTTTAAATACTAGTTAATTAATGAATTTTTTATATTGAATTGTTGACAGGAGTGATGAAAGTTGTGAGAAGTTACTAACTAGGCTTTCTTATAAAAAAAATACTTGATCAAGTTATGTTCTCAAAACTCTTCAACTTTTAAATATACAGTACAGTACCGTATATGGAATCGAACATATTATTATGCTAAATAACTGATCAATAGTTTAATGTAATTATGTTGATGTAGCATTATTTGTTAAAAGTTTAATTCCTTAAGATTGAAGTTGTCAAGCTTGATGATCTTATTGTGCCAAAATATTATTATGAATTATTCAGCATCAAGTTAAATTGTGATCGAGTAAACTCCAATGAAACATTGCGGCTAATTTTGTTTACCGAAATTTTTATTGTTAATTAATTAGTAATGTTTTGAACAAATAATTTGTTTCAGAACTTCTGAAGACTTTATAACATGGGTAGATTCATCTGCTATTAGAAAACGAGTAATGGAATACAATGATTTGGTAAGTTATGTTTTTGGTAAAACAAGCTTTTTTGTAAATAATTTTTTTAACAATTTTTACGATTGCAGAGGGACGATTTCGATATGTGAGATTTTTCATTTTTCATTTTCCCTTTTTTTTTTATTTTGAAATGCATTTTTTATGCTTTTGTCTACATGCAATGTTTTGTTATAAATTAATAAAATAATGGTAAACATCAATTTTACCTTTATGTTGCCTTTTTATATATTGGCTTGGTAAACAACATGCGAACCGACTTAACGTTAAAGATTTTTTTAATTTATTTTCCCTTTGTACTTAGCTTTTTGTTTGAATGTTTTTTCTTTTGAATTTTTTTTTCATTTGTGAACTGATGAAGTTTGTGGGTGGGGAACGTCATCACATTTGAAATTCTTCTTTTTTTTTTTGTTTCGTTTTTAGTTTGTAACTTGAATTCAATTTTGTTGCTTAAAAACCTTGTTGGGCATTCTAACTTACAAGATGCTCATTATGCGTGTATACCTACTACATTAAAAATCTTTTTAATTTTGTATTTTTGTTTTGAAAACTGCTGGACTTGGAGGCAACCGTTTTCTTAAAATTTCATTTTTTGCATTACTTGTACAATGTTCTCTATATACTGTAGTGTAGACACTACAGTATATTTGAGAGAGATGAATAGCTTTAGTTTTGTTGTGCCTGGTACAAATTTCTTTTATTTTGAGAGGAACAATAAATCATCAGTATATCATCGTCTGCAAAATGACATTACAAGTAATTACAGTTGCTTGTACTGAATACATATTTGACCTGTCATTTTGTACATTTTTAATTTTTTTCTTTCGTCTTATCATTTGTGTATATCAACTTTTTTTGCACATCAACGTGAACACATATTATACAAAGAGAATATTCAGTAAAACTCATACATTACAAATTTGTATTAGTGATTTTATCGAAAAGTCATAATTTGTAAAGCTTCTTTTGATGAGTTTCAAAGGAATTAGGATTGAAACTTTTACAAAAAGTAACGAAAATTGGTTTTTTTTTTGGTTATTTTTTGAATTTAAAGATTATGTTTACCACACTTTTGGTTATATTGTTCATTCCTGCAGAATTGATATTTTTAGTGAGTATATTATTTTTTTTTAAAGAAAATTGTTAAAAACCTGTTTTACCAAAAAAAAAAAGTATATTTATTTTGCAGTAAGGGTAAAATGAGCAGGCACAACGTGAAATAATGCAAAACATTGTTGTTAATGTAAAAGAAAAATTGCAAAAAAAAAAAAAATAGTTTATTGCTATTGTACTGAAATCTGTAGTTGCATACTATGAACTTTTGTTCAATTTTCCAATGGAAATGGTGCAGCGATTTGCTTGCCATCTAGTGCTTAGAACCACTAACACTGAGGGAAGTCACCAAAACATTTTATCAATTTATTTTTAAATTTGTTGCGTTATTAAATTGTACGTCGAGAACCATAGTAGATCGAGCTTTGTGCTTGATACCATTTGATAGATAATTTATTACCTATCATTTGCGTATTTAAACTTGCCAAAAAAAGCACTGGGACGTTACCCAAAAACTAAATTTGAACTATCTAATTTTTGTCCGTTTCTAATTTGTACCTTAGGATATAATAACATGCACTGCATTATTCGAGTTAGAACACTGAATCTTTTTTAAATTGAAATCTATTTTGTTTATACTCGTAATAATGCAGTACCAGAAGTTGTACCTCATAGACTATGATGTTATCCAACGAAGTTCCGCATTCGAAAGATGTACATTAAAGTTTAGTGTAGATGTTGACATAATTTTCAATGAAATTAATGGTATGTGGTACGTCTTTAATGGTGTAAAAACAACCATCTAGTACGTTTGCATAACAGTACTAAATCTCTTTACTTTCAGATATTTTTGTCGGTAAATGTAAATATTTGTAGCTTACCAAACATCAAAAAACATTTCAATAATCTGTTGTTTTTAAATGACTTTATAAGAACCCATTTCAAAGTTACAATCAATCATATACAAATATAAAAGGCAAAAAAAATATCAAACTTTGTACAAAGTCACGAATGCAGTAATCCGTTAAATTCATTCTGTTATTGGAACTCTCAATGAACAATATTTACGACCGACATAAATACAAATTGGCATGTCTATTTTAAAACTATTTTAACGGAAAAACCTATCTCATCCATGTTTCAATTCGGTACCATTTACATTTTAAGTGAGCATCATTCTGCAATATTTATATTGTATTGACTGGATTTTTATTTATGCTTCCATTTGGTATGAAGTAATATAATTTAGTGTAATTAATAACCCATTAGTTAAAATAATACGATAACAGAATTTCATTGATTTCGTAGCAGAATACCGACGTTTTCAGTGTTATTAGTTGCCTTACAGTACGAAAAAATATAATAAAAACAAACCAACTACAATACAACCAGCAGCAACTTTGGCATAAGTTGATCGCATATTTAAATAGTGAGCATCCTTTTTGTATTTTTGAGATAATACAGACAAGTTAGATGCTTTGTTATCCAAAACTGTAAAATAAAAATGTGTTAAAAGAACATACAGTATGACAATTTAAAAATCTTAAAATACAATTATTTTAAAAAGAAATTTAAATTTCGTTCATCTATGAAGCATAATTACCTGATATGGCAACTCCACGTTGAAGAACATCATCAATATTTTGAACCATAATTCTCTGTACATCTTGAAGTTCTGTATTAAGAGCTGAAAGATGAACGCGACTTCTAGAATCCATCACTCGTTTCTTCGCCTTTTGAATATATGTATCTGTTGATGCCATACAAAACGTTTTCCCAATTTAGCACAACATTTATCCACAATTAAGTCATAATTTATTGTATTACAATTTACCAAATTCAATTAAGCTATAAGGTCTGGAAACCACTGCTACTTTTTTCCCATATTGTGAGTTGAATTCGTTTTGTAAATCTTCTAAATATGAATACGCTAACCGTTTAGAGAATCCTTTTTCACATAACACTAAATAGCACACGCCATTGTCAATGAGGTAACTGAAAATATTAAACTTTAAAGTAAATTTTGCTTTAATGACAAATGTAAAAATAACTTACTGAAACATGTATGGACCACTTTCAATACTACATTTTTCAGGAGACATTGTATTCAACTTACGAAAAAGCATTTTGGCTTGATTTTGATACTCCAAAATATTTCTCCCTGACTTTTTTAATAGAAAAAAAAAATACATTTTAAGTATTCAAACATAATGATTAACCATGTCAAATGACCGCAATTATTTTGGCTACCTGTTCGTTTTCTTGGACAGATGCAGCCAAAGGCAATCCATCAGCCACACGGGCAATCATAGTTAACAACACCATTATTGTTGTCACTTAAATTTAATATTTAACTTTATTAACTGTTAGCTGCAAAATTCAATAAAACCGACAAAATAATCAATTCGGAAGCCTGTATACGTTATCAGCCGTACAATGACGTGGAATACACACAATTCATATCCGATTTCAGCCTTCAGCAATCAACATCGCCTGACTCATGACTCAGTCACTCGTTATGACAGTCACTACGCAAAGTTAGAGTTGCATTTAAGTGACGTAATATTAATGACCCTCAATGCACAGTAACGTTAAATCAAATATGCAGTATAATCGCTAACGTAAACAATGACAACGCTTACGTTATGGAATGTCATACCTGTATTTTAATCAAATTAAAGTGAATGGAAGTAAATTTACAATATGGACCCCTATAAAATTAATCTATAATTTTGATTGTTTAAAAAAAATTAACTTTTAAATAGTTTGTATTTTAAAATTCATCTACTTTAGTTTTGATAATAATTATTTTAATGCAAATTAAACCTGAAACGAAGTTCTGCTTGAGGGGTTTTCCACGTATACAAGCATCTACAAGAGTGACCTCTAGGCCGGATCATCTATGCGATATCGGATCTGCTGATTGACGGGGCAGATTTTATGGAAGGATAGTTGTTTATTTTTATTATAAATTAACTGTCCCAAGAGGCTCTGACTGTAAGTATTAGTATTTTACATGATATTATACTCAATTAACGTTTAACTATTTCAAACTATAATAAAACTTGCGTGCATTGAGACTAGTGCTGTGTAATTACTGAGTTTACATGGATATACAGTACTACTGTAGATTCCATATTGCATGTGGTTTGTTTACTTCGGTACATGGAAAGTCCATAAATTTGACGTTGTGAAATAGTCTTGTTTATAACCAAGTGTTTTTAAAGCTCAATGGTTATTACACATGCATTTGTTGGCAACAGAACATAAATCTTAACTACAGTAACTGATCATAAGATTAATACTGTATGTAGAGTATTGGGAGAACACAATCAATTTCAAGTACAGTATTGTTGCTGTAATTGTTAAAGATTTTAACAGCTGATAATGACATAGCTACGTAAAAATTAAAATAAATCAATAAGTCTTTTACTAGAAATCGATACTGATGCAGTATTTAAAGAGTTTTTCTTGTACTGTACGTGATTTTACTGCAGTTGTTAATGTAGCTTGAATTACCGGCAAATCTAATTCTTCATTGCTTTATGACCATTTTGATTAGTTTACAAAATATTTTTCTTATATTTACAGAGAAAGTTAATACTGTTTAAGCAGCAGTATATTTTCATAATAATGACCGTGTTTTATTTTAATTACTATAAGCTGTGTACAAGTCGAAAAAGCGATCTGAAAATCCATTTACTGTGCTGTACCATATTTTATTAGTTATGTTTGATAGTTTGAGGATTGGAATTTAGTTTAAAGCACGTACCATGCACGATTGTGAAATTATTTCTTATCGTTTTTTCTTAAAGAGTAAATGCTAGCTTATGGTAGCGATGGCGTAATTTAAATTGGCAACCACTGACCTAATTTAGTTGACTAAACGTCTCAGGTCATTGTGCCGTTGTTTTAGTTTTAAAATTTTATATTTAACAGTTGCAAGGTTAAGGAAGTAAAAAACATATTTAAAATTTACTGGGAAAACCAAATACATTACGCAAATCACCAAGATAACATTGACGCGAAAAGACAACGCATTTCTCAATTTTGCCGGTAAATTCATTAATCGCATATTAATTGCTTGTGCTCAAATTGGTCATTAATACTAACACAGCACAAAAAATTGATTCATGATTTTCGTTGTGTCAGCATAGAGTGCTTTAACATCATTTCAAATGTTTGATTTCGATATTGCTATCAAGGTCATAATGAATAAGCACTTGATGCCACGTATAGTGTTGAAGAAATTCATGGCTACAGTTTGGTGCTGTTTCATTACATATTTGCAATTGGAATGTGATTTAGATTTTAAGGAAAACATAAGGACGTCGAAGATGTCGGATGTTGTAGTTAAATTATATTTACAATGCCCTTTTTCAAGTGGAATGGCATGCCGCTACGTATAAAATTTAATGTTTTTTTGCGACCACATTATCTTTTCATCTCAGCCGTCTCTCTATTTTATATTTTAAGTACTGTATTGTTATTGTCAATAATTATTATTGTTAATTAGGAAATTTACTTAATTTGAATATGGAATATTGATTGATTTTTAATTCATTAAATTGTTTTTAGAGATCTGTTACACGTTAAAGATGCGGAGATTGAATCGCAGTAACGTTGGTCCAAAAGAAGAGGTTGTGACCAACGCTTCAAAGTAAACATTCTGATAAAATATAGTGCTGAGCTGTATTGTTTATTTATGATATTAAATTTAAAAATAGTCAAGGATGGCAGAATCAACAACCGAATAGTTTCGCTGGAATAAAATTTTATAATCCTAACCAAGTGGTTCAACAGAATTACCATAATAATCATAATCCATATATGGGACAGCAGCAGGTATGCATCATTGCTTAAAATAAAATTTTAGAAATATACTACAATAATTACTGTATGTTTTAATATAGAATGCATGGCCGAATGGTATACCTGATCAAGGAGTTCCTTCTTATCCAGCTGATAATCCGTTACAAGATGGTACACATAACGGTGCACAAGGCTCTGTTGATACAATACCTCATGCACAATCTGGAGCATGGAATTGGGGGAATACCGCTGCAGCACCAAATGAGCAACATAATAATTGGCCGTCAGCTTATCCAGTTCCTCAAGAAGCACATCCTAATGTAGCTCATCCTGTTTACACTCAGCAGGTATTATTGTGCTTAGCTTTTTTTATTTGTTAGTCTGATGACTTTTGTTTTAGTCGACCGTCGGATCTACTGGCTATCAGAACTTTAACGATGACTGGAACTGGAATGTAGACGATGACAATAGATATAGTAATAGCAATTCTATTACAAACAATTCTTCCGAGACGGCTAATGCTAGTGTAGAGAATACGGCGGAAGCTGTTGCTCAAAATTTGGATGACCAAGCGCATGAAAATTATCAGAGGTGGAATCTAGCTCAACATTTTCAATATGACTGGTCGCAAAATCAACGAGTAGATGTTGCAACGCTGCCTACGGCTTTAGGCCAGGATTCTCACATTCAGTGGTCTCCCACTCTTCAAACGAACTCTGCTGCGCCATGGACAAGTAACTCTTGCCCAAATGTTGAAGGGAATACAATTAATTTATTAGAAACTTCGTTGCCGGTTCCACAGGATTCGACTAATGAAAAACTGTTAAGAAGCGCATGTGATGGGGCTGGCGTCAGCAATGTTGAGGATCAAGGCAGTGTTTCGGCATATTTTCGACATGGCAGTGATGACGAAGTCGAAATAAGGGAAATAAATCTTTGCGAAGGAAGTGCAGATAAAAGTGTTGGCGAAGTGACTGGTGACAGTGCTAGTTCTAATAAACCCAATCCAGAATTGAATACAGATTTGCAAGTCCTTCAACCTTGGCAATCCAACTTAAGAGTTGATAGTTGGATGAGTAATTCGAGCCTTGTAACATATAATCCTTCTTTTACCGGCTCGCAGGAATTTTTACTTAGTGGTTCATTATATGGAGGTGAAGATGGAGCCCCTGGAATTGTGAACCGAAATGATATAAGTGGAATTACACAAAGAGTTGATGGAATACACATTTCTGCAGTACAGCCTTCGCGACAATGTGATAACGTGCATCAACTTAATACATCGTATTCGGGCCGTGAAGACGACAACGAAAACGTCGACCGTGATAAGTGCCCGAAAGATGTACCTATAAAAGATGAGGAATATTTAAAGGAACCTGAAACTGAAACCGTAATTGACGCAGATGTAATTCAAAACATTGATCAGCCTTCATCTAATCAAAATGATGATAACTTAGAGGTTATTTCTCCTCAAATCGATAATGTGGAAGTTCCAGATAATAATATTCAATCTTCAAATGAGCCGATTCAAGAAGTTGAAAATATTCAGTTGGTCAGTCAATGGTTTTATGGTTTAAGTTGTAACATGAAATTCAATTTAAAATAATTTAGAATGAAAATGCTGGTGATGTAAATAACGATTGGATTCAAGATGATGTTACTAACGAAGAGGTGCCATCTTTTGGAGCTAGTGATATGACAAAACCGCTTCAAGTGACAGATTCTGAAACTCAACAGGACCCCGTTGAGAAGTGAGCTCTTTTGATAATAAATATAGCACATTTTAAAACAATTATATTTAGGAAACTTAATGCAACTGAAAATGTGGAAGTTATTGAAAGGAAACAAAGTATTCCAGATGCCCAAGCATCAGTTGTCGAGACGTCTCAAGGATTGGTTGGGTGGTCCAGAGAAAACTCAGCATTTCAAGCGCCCATAATTATTACTACTCGCTTAAAAGTGTCAGGGTCCGTTATTCAGCGTGAAGTCCTAAACAATATTCCAGGAGTTGATAGCGTTTCTAAGAGTGCAGTGAATGACGATTCAAGTACAGCGAATTTAGAGATGGTTCCAGACAATTCTGAAAGACCTCAAGATTATGACATTAGTTTGGCTAACAAGGTATATTGTTGTTTATTACTCTACTTAATTAATCTTTGGCAACGTCTGTTATGGGGAATGTGAAATTTTAGAATGGTGATGCACTATGTGCAAATTCTTTAACTGCACCCACAAGCACATTAAGGCACAGGTTAGCAGATCATAAAGTACCGTCACCTGGCACAACCTTATGGGATAGTCCAGACCTAGGCGGGGTATTTATTGGCTATAAGTTAAAAGCGTGTTGCCGTTGTTTATGTTATAATTGCTATTGATAGAATATTGGCTCTGTTTTGGCTCCACCCGCTGAGGGAGCAAACGTAAAAGGACCAACTCAAAATGTATTAGTAGTGCCAAACCTTGTTGCTCAACCAGAAATCAGTAATGCAACGACATCACTTGTTCAGCCGGTTGCACAATGGAATAACCCTCTGGCAGATAATAGTTTTCAACGTCAAACAGCTATTGGTGAAGCTAATGATGGTCCTTCAGCGACGACGTTAACGGGCTCACCATTAGATTTGTCTAGTCGAGCTGCTCCACAAGGGCGTTCTTTTATTGACGATGAAGCACAAAGGCGTAGTCGCATAGATTTAAACAATGGAAATAGAGATTTATCTGATCAACAACAATTAAATATATCTTCCAGTGGTGTTAGAGGTGGGCAGGAAGCTGATGGTCGACCCATGACAACTAATTATTCTGGTCCCACTTTAGAACCGGGTAATGCATGATTTTAAAATTGAGCCATTTTATTTGCGAGCTTTAATATGTCAAACTTTTAGATAATAATCGACAATGGCGACAAAGTTCAAGAAGCGATTATTTGCGTGATAATGAACGCGATTGGGATGATAGAAATCGGTCATTAAGAGGTTATGATGATGACTATAATCGACGTGATGGACAAAGACGTGATGATCGAAATCTTCCACCAGATACAAGAGATTCGTATGGAGGAGTAGCTAGACGAGATGAGCGTAGTTTACCGCCTGATGCTCGAGATACATATGGCGGAGGGCCAAGAAGAGATGAGCGTGGATTGCCACCTGATACACGTAATCCATATGGTGGAGGACCAAGGCGAGATGAACGTGGTTTTGAAACTGATTCACGTGATTTATACGGTGGAACATCTAGACGTGACGAAAGAGGTCCTCCGATTGATTCAAGAGATCAATACACTCAATCACAGTGGAGAGGGTCTAGTTGGGATCGCGATAACATGAATCAAACGTCAGATCCATATTATCGTCGTTCATATCAAAGATCCGAAAGGGATCGCTCAAGACCATCCAGTCGAGCTTCTAATCATGATTATGAATCTGATCGCTATTACGATAGAAGAGACCCAGATGATAGTCGAGGACACTCACAGAGGCCATCTTCACGTTCTGGCTATGAATCCGATCATGGTAATGACCGACAACAACGTTATCAACCTCCATACGATTCTTATAACTACTATCAGCGTGATCCACAATACCCAGGTACAGTACAATACACCCACAATAAATTTCGGTTGATCTACATTTTATAGATGTATGGTAGGTTATCAAGATTATATGAGGTATCCACCAAATTCATATGCTGATCCACGTCAGTATCAAACTCCGTATTATGGGATGAGTCACTATGATTATGGATACTACGCTGAGCTATATGGTAACGATCCACGGTATAGAGCATATTATGATTCTTTGGCCAAAGGGTATTACTGGCAGCAGCAACAGCAGCCATACCAACCGCGCTATGACGATTATGATCGACAAAGTGTTCATTCAGGCCGAAGCTCAGTTACGGATGATTCTAGAAAGTCCCAAATGAGAAGGTTACATTTGAGGTTGCTGTCTTTAGTTTATTATTTATTAACGGTTTAATTATTATTTACAGAGATAGCAAAGATTACTCTGCTGAACTTGAAAATTCTAGCTTAAATGTAAACCAGTCTATGTCTGAACAAGATAATTCTAATTCGACGTTTAACGACAGCAATTTAACACAGACTAATTTCACGGAATATAATGATCAAATTTCTGCAGGTTAAATCAATTTACGATTATATTTTACTGAATAATATATAAACTTAGGTGTTATGTTGAGTAGGAATGGATATTTTAACACAGCAGAGGTTAACCCCGGCCAAGTTTTCAATTCCTCATGTCAGAGCAACGTTTTGTCCAAGTGGAAAACTGGCAGTTGTGTTGCCAAATAGTATTGTTGATGGTCATCCAGCTTCGGTTGAGATTTGCGAAGGACTTGTAAGTTTTTCACTAAATTTTATGAAATTTTGTTTAATGAAATGTGAGTTAATTTTAGTGTACGTTTGCTGAAAATGAAGAGCCCAAGCAGTTTAACGATTTTCCAGGACCCCTCATTCGGTATTTATTGTTTTTTTTTTGTTGATTTATGTACATAATTACTTAAGCGATCATTTTATATTATGGCAGAGGAGACACTCATAAAAACGATGTCATACAATTTTGTTTGCAAAAAATACGAAAAGCAAAGACTGATGTTAATCTAGCAGATCGTGAATCATGCATTCTAATATGGGAGTTGCTAGTACTTCTAGTTAGACAAAATGGAGTAAGTGCAATCATTATTTATTCTTAATACTTTGGCTCAGACTTGTAATTCTTTCACAAATTTTAGGTGGTTGTGGGAACTGATATAGCAGAGCTACTGCTTAAGGATCGTTCTTTAACTGAGCCCGAATTAGCGATACCTACTATTAATAGCCAAGAAATTGATAATTCCATTTCAGCTGAAGCTTTAGACACTCCAGTTGCGACACTATCTCAAGAAACTCAAGACACTAGCAAATTTTTAGAATTTCTTTTATATGGACATAAAAAGGTTTTTTTTTTGTTGTTTTTGCGTTTTACTTTACAATTATTACTTTAACGTTGGGTATTAATAGGATGCCTTAGAGTGGGCGATGAAAAGAGGTATTTGGGGACATGCACTGTTCCTTGCGTCAAAAATGGACACAAGGACTTATGCGATGGTTATGACCAGGTAATAATCATAAAGAGCTTCACAATCGTTGCATTTTACTAATATCTAATTTGATAATAGGTTTGCCAATTCTCTTAAGTTTAACCATCCTCTTCAGACACTGTATCAGTTAATGTCTGGTCGCCAGCCTGCTGCAGTAACGGTATTTATTAAAAAATATTTTTTACTTCAGTTCAGTTCAATATTTGAAATAAGAGAGACAATAAGATTTATTAGCGTTTAACAGATGTATTGGGTTTTTGTAGAATGTAGCTGATGAAAAATGGGGTGATTGGCGGCCTCACTTGGCTGTTATTCTTTCAAACACTACACAGAGACCCGAACTTGATCGTAAAAGTGTAATTACTCTTGGAGACACTTTAGGTTAGTTGTACTATATATTAACGTAAACGGAGAGTTTTCTTTTTAGTAAAAAGTTGTTACATTTATAGCTGCGAAAGGTTGCCTTCACGCTGCTCATTTTTGCTATTTAATGGCGCAGTTAGAGTTTGGAAATTATGCTAAGAAATCTAGTAAACTTGTTTTAATTGGTTCTAACCACAGGCAAGTTGTTATGGTTTTGTTTTTATTATTTTTAATTACCGGTAACGATTATAAATTCTATGTTTGATATTTTAGTTTGCCTTTTTCTCAATTTGCCACTGAAGAGGTCATTCAGTGCACTGAAATATATGAATACGTTCAATCTTTGGCAAATCCTCAATTTGTATTACCACATCTTCAAGTAAGCTTCTAATATTACTTAAATGCAACAACGAGTTACTCTAACTTGTGGTGTTTTGACAGTTTTACAAGTTTTTGTACGCAACAAGATTAGTTGATGAAGGTTACCCTCAAAAAGCATTGCATTATTGTGAAGTCATTGCATCTTCAATTAAGAAATGGCCGCATTTGTTTGAAGCGGAATTAGCCCGTCAGGTTTATGAGGTAACTATTCGAGTAATGTTTAATAAATAAATTGTTTAATAACCGACTCTCTCTTCGGTTAGCTCGCTTATAAGCTGAAGTATCATGATCCCCATTACCTTCAGGAAGAAGGTGAAGTTGCTGATATTGGTGATCCTATTTGGATGAAAGAATTGTTTAATGTTATTCAATCATACAACGTAATCAATTTGCGGTTTTTTTAAAATTAAATATTATACTAATGATAACATTGTTGTAGAGCGGAGTCATTTCCACATCTTTGGCTGAAGATATCGATCAAAAATTAGATGGTGCTTCTCCAGAATCTAGTGTAGCAACTGATACTTATGGTTTAGAAACGACTGTAAATTCATCAACTCTAGATGCGACTGCGTATAATCAACATAATTATTCATATGGACAAACACTAGCTTCTAGTGATACTAGTGGACAAGGGGGTACTTAAAACGCAATAAACTATATTGTTGAATTGGTATCTTGTCAGAATGTTACCTTAGAATTTCAAAGTCAATGGTTTTGGTGCAAATTCGTGTTATTTATCAAGTATTTACTTATATTTTTGACAAGATAAGTGATTCAGTTAATTCGTGTAATTGTTACTTATAAAACTATCAAATCTAGTTTATCAGGATTTCAATCAGTATTCAAACACGGCTAACCAGCAACCGGATGGTTTAAAATATCCACAGCAGGAAGGTACAGTAGTAGAACTAATTGTCTTTTGTAAATCGCAATTTTAATCATTTAATTTTTAATAGATTATTCGTATCAAAATGTAACAACCCCAGTTCAGCCACAAAATGATTACCAACCGTCAACTTTAAATTATAATTATGAAAACTACTATAACAATTCATCAAACAATCTCAATCAACAGCTGCATCGTGAGACAGTTGAAACACGTACCGATCCTGAAATTGATTATTATGGAGCTAGCACACATTCTGTAAGTAACTCATAATCGTTGCTTCTTTATAAAATTATATGTAGACTATTCTGAACACTGTAGTTATGATAAGGAGATGTGATATTTAGACGAATGTTTAATTCGTATATAAATGCGATTACTTGAAATGTGAACTGTGTTCTTAAAATAATGCTTTTGCTACCAAGCTCTATGTTTGTATCTTTTTTTTCTAAGCTTTTCAATTAACTCTTGAGAGCATTGCTTATTTTGCAAAGCTTTTTCTTTTGTTGATAAATAACTCTTCAAAGCAGACAAGCCATTACTATATTAATGACAAATTTTATATGACATCGTTATAATTAATCGTTAATCTGCTTAATTAAAAAATATTTTCGATATCTAATTAAAAGTAACTGTAAAAATTATTATCAATTAGTCATGTAAAGTTTATTTTGGAAAAGAATATTAAAATGATGCATATAGAACGAAAAAAATTCGAGGATAAGCAACTAAACGCATGACCTCAGTCTAATTCTGTCATTCGTATTGTATATGTTTTTAAAGTTTACAAATCCTGTAGTTTCTAATTTTATTGAAAATTAACATGCATTAATGCTTATTTTCTGATATTGGTGTAAGCATTAGTTTATTAACCAGGGTTTCGTTTCGCAACCTTTCTTTTTATCTGTTTTTTCTTAAAATTCTTCCTCACGGTATTACTTCCTAATGGATGGTGTGAAAGATGAAAGACAAGAAAAGCACTGAAAGCTGGACTAAAGCGACGTCATTATTGGCACCAATTTCGGTTCTCAGAGGTTTGAATGGTCGTCATCATTGGAGTTATTCGAAGTATGGCGATATTGTTTCTCGTCAACAGCGGTTGGGAAATCGATCTTTGATATTTGGAGGAACATTTCCAATAGAAGTACCGTGTCACCTAACCAAACCTCTGAGTAACGCCATTCCAAAGGACAATAAGCGTAGAACTTTCGATAAAACTTTTGCCATTGATCGACCCGTTGCATGGGAAAATACCCAACATCAACCGACCGAAAAAGTGACAAAATTAAAATCTGCTACAGTGACTAAAACGTTTCCGATTGATCAGCCTTTGCCTCATGTGAAACATTCTAACGATGATTCGAATTATAAAAATTGGAATTGTTTATTAAATTGGACGAAGCCACATCTTCATGAAGATTAAAAAAATTAAAATTATTTTGTTTGTATTGTCTGTTGAGTCTTTGCTTAACTTGTATTCCATTTACCTTTTTAATTGCTGCTAATGGGGCTTGTACCAGTTTTCATTTTATTTTCGATAATATCATATTTAGTTATTAATTGAATTTAAACTTGGGTGTTTATGATGTTTAGTCATTTTTATATTTTAGTTGATTTGTTATAGATTTTAACGTGTATCTTTTATAGAACGCGATTTCACCTATAAGCGCTAACAACACATCCAAAGCTCCTGAGCACCGGCAAATTAGAAGAACATCATCAAGTAGTGCATCTGCGGTTGCGCCAGTGTCAAATAAGGACCAGTTAGTTGCAAACAAGTCTAAGCCATCTGCTATCAAATCTGCAGACAAAGAAAGACCAAAACAGGCAATTAACGTTATACTGTATTTTAAATTTAATTTGTATAAGTTTGTTCACAATTTGAATTGGTTTATAGGGGGGTAGTAGCTGGTTAGGTGGAATTTTTAGCAAATTTTATTTGAGACCTAAAAATCAAATGATTCTTCCTGACGATAAAAATCCGAAGGTATTGATTTTTTACACAGTAGTTGCATACTTAAATTCTAAATTAAATTAATTAAATTTGTCAAGATTGTATGGGATCCAAAATCGAGTCGATGGACTAATACTGAAGGTGAAGAAGAAGAAACAAGTCCTGGTTTAGTTGCTCCACCAAAGGATCTTGAAGTTCAAGAAAAAATTGGAGGTTTACCGGCACCACCTGCGGGAAATTTTCAACAAAATTCATTGAATGCAAATACAGCTATAACCCAACCACCTGCTGTTGAATCTGGCGTGAACCGCTATAAACTTCGACCTGGGCGTAATAATAATCATTAAAAATGTGTTATTAACTAGTATTAATTTAATATTTTGAAATGATAGGCATGAAAAACAATTACGTTGATGTGTTAAGTGGAAATGTTGTACCAGTTCAGTCGAACCTAGATTCAAATTTAATCAGTAGTTCTGCGACTCCTAATTATCCAGTTCAGTTTTTGGTTCCTCTTCCAGGTAATTATAAGATTTAATATAATGCAAATTGTTGGCAGCTCAGCGTTTATATTTTGTTAAAGTTAGAGAACTCGACGAGAGTTTTGTATGCTCAATTATTTTCTGCATAATCCATAATTAATTTGATTTATAAATTATTGAGTCGCCAACACATTGAGACTTTATTATGATAAATAAATGGCTTAAAATTAATTGTTAACGTTTAGTTGCTGGGACTGAAAGCGCACCCGTCGATTTTATAACGACTAACAATGCTTTACCATCTCAGAATGTTACTGATAGTCATACTGAGCAACCACCTGGTGCCAACTTTAACCCTCCAATTACGCAACAAGTACACTAGATAATAAAACGATAGAATTCTCGCATTAATTTATATTTAAATTTAGAGTGATACTGATAATAGTAATCAACCTATGATGATGTACAATCCAAATACAATGTCAAGTAATGCCTCTAATATGTCTACTGGTTTGCAACGTTATGGACGAAGACCAAGATAAATATAATTGGACTTTATTTTTCAAAGCTAATCTTAATCTATACGGAAATTTGTAAGGTGAGAATTACATTAATTTTAAAAGTATATAATGTAAATTACAAGTCCTTATTAGTAATTTTAATTGTGCAAATGTAAAACGTTTTCAAATCAAACGGGTTAGTCGACCATCAATCACAATGATTACGTAAATGACCTTTAAATAGACTATCTATCCCACTTAATCGCGGTCCATTCCATGTACAAAAACCTACTCAGTCCACTTGAATGATCAGAACTTGAAGGAATGTGTAAGTTTATTTTTATTAGTACTGTAATTTGATTCAGTGTTAGATGTATTTTTCTATGAGTAATGAAAGTGATCAATTGTTTTTTTTCTATTTGAAATTTATTTAAGCAATGTTGTGACTAGATTTAAATTTTCTAATGGGTTGTTATTGAGGTATTTTTAGTTTAAAATTAATTTTTCAATTTCTCTTTAAGTGCACTGCACGCAATGAAAATTTAAGTGAAATTGCCAAAAGTCACGTTTCTTATGCAGTGTATTACTTATGTATAAATTCATTCAAAATACCAAACGAATGCGTTAGCTTGCTAACGTTAGTTTTAATAGATTGCACTCACCGTCAGTTTTCCATGACTATTTTATTTTCCTTTTATGACAAGTGAAGTTCGAATAACCGATATTCGGATTGTTTATAGGGGGGGATAACAAAAACTCCAAAAGAAAAAAAAATAAAATGGACGTTGTGCGTACACGTACTGTATACTTGATGAAGAATAATGTATTGAACGAATGAGTGAATTAATACTTGTACATTGGGTTGTAGATGAGATTTTTTTGGACTGGTTTTCTTATTAATTATATACACAGTATCGTATTCTTAAATCGAGTTGATTATCGTTTTTAATTATCGTTCTATCACGAAATCTTATCGCAAAATTTATGCTGGCGTCTGGTAAAACTCGTTAGCAAATGGTTATGCTTCTGCTTGCTATTAAGCTTAACCATTTTCTTAATATATTACAAACCAACAAAAACAAATTCCAATATTATTTTAACGTAAATCTTTAGTTTTCAATTTTTTTGTATTTTTTAACACGTTTCCATTCGCCTGAATTGTAATTCATTTGGAAATGCATCTCTGCCATCATAAGAACCGACGTTCCATCTGGCTGAGTTACTGTCTCCTGGTCTTCACTTAGCTTTATAGTAACAATATTGCCCAAATGTGGACAGGGATTATCTATTTATATAAAGAATTACAATTTTAGACGAATTACCCTTTAAAACAATACAGTAAAATACAATCGTATATAAAAGCATGGTTTACCTCTAGCACCAGCCATAAATCCAAGAATCAGGGCTTTTTCTGGTCTGGTAACTTTATTAGCTGTAAAGAACATCGATTGTGCTTCTTGCATTTGCTCTTTCTACAGTTGGTATTGAAAGAATAAATTAAAAAACGGAAATAATTATAACTGAAATAATATTACCGTCAAAGACAAGCCTTTCTTTTGAATTTGAGGTTGGGGTCCAGTTGTTTGGACAATGTTCGTTGCTGGTTTGGCCGTCGTTATAACAACTGTTGGCTGTTGCGTGGTAGTAACTGTTGAGTTCTGTGGTAATCCATTACTGGCAACTGGCGTCTGTTTTGTTAGCACAATCGTTGTAGGTGCTTGTTGAGAAACTTGAATTCGTGTTGGAGCTATTGTAGATTGCGCTGTTATGGTAGTTGAGGGCGCAACAACTGGCACTATCAAAGATGAAGACAAATAATTATAGAGTTTAAAAATTATTACCGCATATATTTAATTTACCAGTAGTTGTGACAGTTGTAATGGTTGAACTAGCTGTATTTAAAGTTACAGCAGGTGTGTTAGGAGCAGGAGAAGTAACGGTCTCAGAATTTGAGGATAAAGACGTCAAGGGGCTGGATAATGTAGATAACTATAAACCAATAAAAGCATTGTAATAACAATATTTAATATATATTAACATTAACCGAGTTACCTGAGGAGTAGTAGGAGAAGAGATCAATCCAGCAGCATATTCTGGAGTTGGGGTAGAAACAGGACTTTGCCCTGCTTGTGCATCTTTTTCTTTTTTTATTTGCTCATTGGGGTCATCTTTGAAAAAAAAAAATTAGTAAAAAGTGAAGTACAGTAGATTAACAATGCAAAGTTACCTTGGCCAGGCATTTTCTTTCGCCTCTTAGCATCACGACCAAATCCAATTGGTTGCTCAGTTATATCCAACAACTTGAATTGAAAATTGAATTATGATACAACATTTTAACACAAAATTCACAAGCTATTTTTTACCTTGATTCCTCCATCCTTTCTAGCTGTTGGTGTTTTGTTAGGAAGCCCCCTAGAAGCGATTGAAGATGGAACTGAATTGAGTCTATGAAGAGTGGGTGTTCCACGAAAACCGCTAGTTGGAGTGCGACTAGAAAATCCTTTCAAAGGGGCTAAACAAAAATATTTAAAAACCATATAAACGATTAACTATGCATTTAAATCATGTTTTATAAATAGAAGTTTACTTGTATCGTCCATTCGTTTTGCTAAACTTCTGGATCGCACTGGAATGCTTGGAGTGGAACTACCTTTTAAGTTATTAGCTGCGTCCGTGGCTAAATTCAACAAAAAAAGGAGAAATGTCATAAAATCATGTCTAAAAAGTTTGGTACAAGTCATCTTACATTTCTGCAATAGTTCCGCTCGAAGTGCAGCTGACTTTGGTTTTCTTTTTAAAGCAAAATGTTTAACAGCTGGTGGTGCTTGACCAATGACTGTTGCCAAAGCATTTTTGTTGAGATACAGACTTTCCATAGGTGTTAAGTTGAGATCATTTTGTTTTTTTACTAAAACCATTTTTTTAAAGTTAGAAGTGGCAAACTACTGGGTATTGAGAAAAACAAAAATATTTTCAAACCTATTTTTCTAAGCTCGTTTAATAAATCAGTAAACACTCTAGCATTTTCTTCAATTTCCATGTTGACTGTTCCAGATGTGGGAAATGTTTTGAGAAGTTCACCAAGCATCGATACCCACTGATCACTATCAGCAATTGCAAGCTCGATGATCTCGTCCATCTCATTTTTCCACTAGATCAAATCAAATGAAAACAATCAATATTCATTAATTTAATTGGTATACTGGTATTGGGTCTATTATTTAACTTGAGTAAAATATTAGTTACAATTTAAATGGTACAGAATATTGTAGAATCAAATTTCAGTATAGTATTGACAATTAGTATAATGCGTAATAAATGAATCAATTTTAATAAACAAAATAGCACGTTGATGCAAGTTAACAAGAAAGCATGTTAGTATTATGGATAACGCCACATGGCTTAAGTTTTAAGACAATCTATCCCAAATTTTAATTATTATTTACAGTAGATCTATTTTGTTTTTCGTTTAAAAAAATCACATTATGCAATTCACCACAAGTGGCGCAAAGGCGGGCTTAATTTGATGACGTCAGTTTACAAAACTTGAAATATTTGCGGAGAGAATTCGGCACTTACCTCATCAACATTTCGTCGGGGAATGTGTATAAATGACAGCAATAATTTGAGTTTTACTTGTGTGTGTAAGTCTATAAAGCAGTCCTTTATGTTTCTAAGGACATCTCGATTTAAGTGAGAGCAAATTGATCGTCCGGACCATAAGTCATTGCCTGTTCCAAGCTTATTATGTAGCCAAAGGGACGTATCGTTGTCACGCACATACGCCATTTTGGAAAAGACTGCCATATTGGACAGCCATTTTCCAAAATTTGACTATTATTTTTCAAAGACCTTGACATAGAAAAACATGGCGCTCCATGCTCTTAACTCAATACACATGACACATTGAAAACAGAAATATTTAAGGCGATTGGCCTGACCTCTATGGGGCGTTGCATTGATAACATACACTATATTGAAACACTAGAGGGCGTTTGCAGCGCTTCTTAGTAATAACTATGTTGGACGTGAATTAGTCAAAATTATTAATAAAGTTAGTAGTCCTGATCAATTTGAGATGCTTTCATTAAATATCGATACTTACCGATAATTGATTTTTTGTTGAGAAAGAAGGAGGGAACTCAGCTGATTCTTACCGGTTAAAAATATTTTTTGAAAATAAAATGGATACAACTGATTCAACTACGGTTAATAGCCCGGTGAGACCAACAAGACAACCAAAAGAATCGGTAAGTGTCAAAGTATTTTGAATGATGTTTATGCGAAGTTTTTATACTTGTTTACTTGTAGACTGCCTTGTTGATGTCAGTTGTTAGGAGTATTTCATCCAGGTAAAATAATGAATATAATTATGATGACAGGTGGAACTGATTTCAGTTTTTATATTATTATTCAATTAACAATAAGCATTATGCTGAACATTCTATGTAAAATTAAAAAAAAATTAAAGATATTAATAATTTGGCTAAACTAGTGACAGTAATGAGCACCGAGATAAGGAAAAAGCCAAGTTGGAGAAAGAATACAAAAGGAGTGATCAAAAACTTGATGAACTAATTGCAAGTGAGTTAATTGTGGATTGGATTTTCCTGGATTAATGTTAGTGAACTGGTTCACTTTGTTAATTAGATCGTAGCGAAGACATGAGCTCAGTTATTCAAACGTTTGGAAAAGTAACTTCTCGTTTAACTGGTAAAGTAGATACTGTATATTTTTCTAAATGACTGGATATCTAATAAATGTACAAAGATGGTCAAGATTAGCTTTTGGAACTGCAATGTTTAATTTTGTTTAAGAATATCGACTTCTTTGTGGGCATATTGCGTCTTTCCGTTGATCGCATCAAACGTTTTATACTAGAATGTTATTATCTTTTTTTTTATAAAGTCAAGGGTATTTTTAGAGCGATAAAATGTATATTCGGAAATTTTTTTGTAGCAAAATTAAATTTTTATAATTTGATGTACAGTATATTCTCAAGTTTCAATCTTTTATATAGTTTCAATAGAAAAAATCAAGATTATCAAAGAGAATTTGGGAAATTGTAAAATGTTATTAAACTGTAAAAGAGACGAACTTAAACGACTATGGTTGGAAGGCATCGAGCATAAACATACTCTTTTTCTTTTGGAGCAAATGTAAGAATTAATGCTACTTTTTGAAAAATGTGAAATATTTTACTAATGATAGTTTACCTAACTTTTAGAGAAAAATTGAAAAGTGTTCCAGAGGAATTTGAAAAATATAAACAAAAGAAGCATTATTTGCATGCTACTGAACTTCTAGTTTCGTCAAGTAAAATAAATATTTCTATAAACTTATGAGTAATACTAAATTTAAGACATAATATTGTTTAAATTAGCTAAAATGCTGGAAGATGGTTTAGAAGGTGTTGATGCATTGAATGAAATAAGAATGGAACTACAAACTAAAAGACAAGTATAAATTGTAGGATGTGATAATAGTTTTGTCAAATTTTTTAAATTCCTTTTTTATGGTTCTAGAATTTATTAGATATTCTAATCGAGGATCTTCAGAAACATTTATACGTGAAAAGCACAAGTGATATGTTGAAAATATATCGACAGTCGCCTGATCGCAGTGATTTTTCACCAGTGTTTTACAATTTGAGTCCAAGTAGGAGAAGAGATGGTTCCATAACCTCACTTGAGACAAATTTGACGCCAGCACAAAAAATTATCCAAGCACGTATGTTACTTATTTTATTTAAACATCAACTTATTTGAAAGTCATTCTATTTTATAGGTTTTTCAATTAGTCCGGTTTTAAGTTCATCGTCTGCCGAACTCAATGTCAACAGTAAAGTCACTGAAGATCTCTTGATTTCCGATCCTGAAGAAAACTCTGCGCATTTTCTGGCAATTATAATACAGTGTTTAGCCGACTTGAATAAAATTCCAGATACTGTTGAAGTAATTACAATTAGTTATTCATCGATCGTTAATTTATCTCACTTTCTATTTTTGTTATTTTAAGACTGTAAAAACAAGAATGAGAAAAGAATTAGTTCATATAGTTCGTAGAACTTCTCAGCTGATAAGTGAAAGTGACCGAGAAAATTTATCCGATTCAGCTTTGCGATCAACAGAGAAGAGCATTTTATTACAAAAGTTACTGGAGATGATTTTTCAACAATTCTATTGTGTTGCTCATGCTCATGAGTGTGTTTTGGCTAATCTGAGAAATCTATCAGTAAGTTTTAGCAATAATCTATCAGTAATAAATCGTAAACCGATAATTATTAAAAGATACAACTTAACGATTTCAATTTTCAATAGTATTTTTAACAGTAGTAATGAATTTATTCCTAACATTATTGATTTACGACGTATGATTATAATGAATGATTGAATTGCAAATATAATTGTTGAAAATGGTTTGCAATAAAATTTTAGCATTCGAAGTACAATCAAAGTGAAATACAGCTGTATGACATGGCTGAATTTTGGGGATGTGTTCAAGCAGTGGTATGTGCATGTTTTTTGTCTAATAGTTATTATTGATAATTATATGGAAGGTTTTTATTTTAGTTACAAATTTTGTTAAGTGAGTATTTAGATGTGGAAAACACACAAGCAACAACTAAACGACCGGCATCAAGCTATGCAGAAACCAACTTAGATATAGCTTCTTACTTTGCTAAAAAGCGACCTGTCAAATCTAAAAAGGCAAGAATTTCTTTTTCAATGATGCTTTGTTAAACAAAATTAATCCATTATTTATTTTGTGTTTAAAAAACAGTTCCCTTTATTTAAATTTGATTCATCTTCCAATGCAATTGTGCGAAATACATATTTGAAGGAACAACAGTCAATCTTGATGACGGTTCGTTAATTAGGTTTTTTGTTTTAATTTAATCATGTAATTTAAACGATTTTGCGCAGGAAAACCTATCAAACTCTACTGAAAAGGTCAATGAAGCGATGGAAAAGTTGCTCGTTTGTAAGCCAAGTTCCAGAAACATACTCGGTATAATAGTCATGTTATGAAAATGTAGATGATTATGATCTGTTAATAGATGCTGATTTAATTTTTAGTTATTTATAAACCACTTATGAACTTTATTACTGAAATGGAATCTGGCTTGAAGTTTCCAGATGGGTTAGTAAACATTTTTTAACTTAGATCCAATAAGATAACAATTTTGTACTATTTTGTTGATAAGCTCTCACTGTGCTTTGCACACATTTATTTCTGAATTTGTTCGCGAAGTTTTTGTGGGGCAAGTTCATGAAGAAACGTTAAACACAATTGAAGCGGCAACAAAAGGTTTAAATCGTAATTATGAATAACAGTAACTTGATTAAACTTTGAATTCTGATATTTAAAGGATATGATGCCTTGAAGCTGACAAACATGGACTTGCAAAAACCATCAAATGGTGCTCGCGTCTTACTACAAGTAATTTTAACTTGTTTTTTGTAACTATGAAAATAATGACTAAATCTTCTTATAGAGTACATTAAAAGTAGACAAACGATTACAAGAATTGAAAGATATAATACAAGATCTTCCATTACACGCAGAACCATTCCTAGAAATGATAACTAATCTTTTACAAGCTTATAAAGAATATTGCTTGGCTACTTACAAAAGTAAATAATTTCTACTGTGCAGTTTAGTTTATTGTCTGTAAATATTTGAATACCGGTTCATACAAATTTAATTTTTACGTTGAAACTATTAGATATTGTTCTACCAGAATCAGAAGAACGACGAATCATAAGCGCTACTTGGGCAAAAGATGAAGATGTCAATCGATTTTTGAGGTATTTTTGAAAACAGTGGTTGCTTAGTGTAGTGATAGTAGTTAAATTTTTCTAAATAGGTCACTACCAAATTGGATTAATCTTCAACTTCAAGCTGGTCAGACGGGCTCTGCTCACGACATTGAAGAGTCACCCGAAGAAATTCGTCTACGTAATAAAAAAGAGTCTGACATGTTGACAAATAATCTAGCAGACACGACAATTCCTGTTCATGAGATTATTTCTGATGTCAACCAACTGAAAACTTTAGCTCTTTTACAAGAAAGTTTGGTAAATTATGGCATATTACTGTATTTAAAAATCCCTTTATTTACTAATTTATATTTAATATGAAAGGGATGGCTTTCTAGTCAAATTATCGATCTGACGACAAATTTACCAGTGCAATCTGATAAAACTACTTCAAAAACGACTGAATCAACGGTATAACATTAAAAAGAATAAAATGTTATGTTAAATTATTAATCAACTTAATTGTTTCAGAATTCATCTGTATCAAAAGAATGGATATCGTAAGTTATGTAGGATATACGATTGGGATAAGAATTGATAGAAACTTTTTTTATTGATTGTAGAACATTTAAGACGTTAGCTAAGGATTTTGAAGACCTTGCAGAAATATGTTTGTTAGTATTGCATCTTGAAGTCCGTGTGCATTCCTTCTATTATTTATTACCAGTAGCAAAACAGGTAACACTAATTAATTTGATGAATACAAAAAGCACTTTTAGTTTTGAATCTCATAGCCAATTTTATTTGAAATTGTAGTCGTCGTTTGCGAGCGGGGTTGACACTCAGGATCCAGATCCAGAAGTAGTGAAACTTAATAAAGATTTTTCCGGCATCGATGAAGCTTTGTCGTCAACCCTTCAATTGCGAAAATTCCGTTATGTTTTTGAAGGTTTAGGGCATCTCGTGTCCTCGATTATCATCAACAGTGCACAATACATCAAAAGAATTAACGAAAATGGAGTTAAGAAAATGTAAGTATTAGTGTGGTTTTATATCAAAATAGTCAAGTATTTCATAATACATTTTTAATTGCAGGTGTCGTAACATTTTTGCCATTCAACAAAATCTAACAAACATAACAATGTCCAGAGAAGTTGCATTGGATCACGCTAGACATTACTACGAACTTTTATATCTCGAACCAGAGGTCTGAATCCTAAATAATGATCTTGTGTATTCTACATTTGTTAAGTTTTTATTATGTTATTAGGAAATACTTAATCAGTTGGTTGAACTTGGTCCCAAGTTTACAGAATTAGATTACAGAAATGTCTTTCAACTCATCCATAGAAGTAAACCTGGTCGAAATCCTAAAGATTTACAAGCGCAGATTAACCGATTACGAGATATTCTGAATGAAGTAGCGGTCACCATATAAATGGAGTTACAGAATACAATACATTAATTTGTATAAAGGTAACTAAATTTCGTTCAAAACGCTTACAATTGTTTATTTGCGCTACAATTATAACTTCAACTGATAAACGGTTACGTGTTTTGCTATTCTTATTTAACACAAAAATACAGTTATTTTCTACAAAACTTTTGATAAATTCTAATATCTTTTGGACGATAAAATTTCTTTCATTCGTACTAGAAGGCCAGGAACTAGATCAACATGCGTGTCAGCGCATTTAATAACACATTTCTCGAAATTCGCTTTATGTTTATTCATTTCTTCATCTGTAGTACTAGGCAAAATCTTGTCCCTTACACCATCTTGACAGCTAATTACACATCTTTGCAAACGGTCCTTTACAAAAAAGAAAAATAGTTAATATTTCTGGGTTACAGAATCATAATAATGATTAATATTCTAACTTGCAAGGAAATTAGCCGTTAATGCCACTGAAATACAATTACCTGGTAGTTGCTTAATTCTTGTTGTACAAAGTTTTGAGCACCTGAAAGGTCCTTAGAGCAATCTTCTATACATCTGTGCACTTGTTCTAGTGTGTTATTTGAACTATCACAGCAGTTGGCTGCACAACGGTGCATGTCACCCTACAAACAGTATAAAAGTGTAAAAGCAAACGCTAAACAACGATCAATCATATATTTACCTGCATTTTACGTAAATGTGTTTTATCCAATTCATTTACCAATTCGTTAACCGCCTTTTGAACACGTGCTTGCGCAGCTTCAGCCATTTTAAAGCTTTAATTTTAATAAATTACCGTAATACAGTAATAAAAAAGCACAGATGTACAGTAGATGCCAAATACTGTATTTGGTAGATGCTGACGAGTGACGACACTAGTGTTGATGTTGCATCATTATTGGTGCCTGGCGACGATTTTGACCGGGATATTTAAATAATCATTTTTTTTTAAAAATAAATTTAGAAAAATATTATTTAGGGTTGAGGGAAAATAATAAATCAAGCTCATGAACATGAATTTCCATTAAATAAAATACAAAAGTTTACTTTGAATATTTAAAAGTTTTTTATTTTTAGTAATAAAATCTATGGAATGTTATAATAAGAAAGATTGATTTTGCAGAATGGCACAACATCTGGCTTCAATTAATATCCAATCGTATATACAATTGTTTTGTATTAAATTGACAATTGAATTTTATTTTGATTACTTGTCAAAGCAATATAAATTACGTCAAATACAAATACAGCAAAACTTTCACTACATATCTACAGTATATGACTCTTTCAATGATTATCGCTAAATTCATCGAATTAACGCCAATCAATCAAAATAGAAAAACGGTAATGTTTACTCGATGTTTTATTTACAACTTTATTCCGCATTTACAGAACAATAATACATAAAAAAATAATGGAAGATTTTTTTGCTCCGCCCGTTTGGAAATAAACAATTACAGTATTGTCCAAGCATAAATATCAACACTTTCTATTATATTCTCCTAAGTAAATTTTCCTCAAACATGGTCGAAGAATGATCCAGTTTAATTGAAATTATTAAGCCAATCTATCGACATTCAATCTAACACGATGATTTTTAATGAAGTGAATTTATACGTCATTTTAATTATAGGTGTTGTAAATTGCCAGTTAGGCGAACGCTTGAAATCATTAGGTAAACAATATCATTATGACTTATTTTTTTCTAATAAACTGTATGATTGTTAATTAATAATTGTTATAGGTTCTTATGGTGCCAATAAACACGGTGTTAGCATCAGTGGATTTTCTTCAGGTGCTAGTATGGCAACGCAGTTTCATGTAGCTTTTTCGTCTGAATTAATTGGAGCTGGAATAATAGCAGGAGGTACAATGATATTTAAATTACGAGAACATTAAACAATATATTAATTAGCTTGCATTTTATTTTGTCGTCATGCAACATGTTAGCTTTCAACTTTGCATGCAATGTTATTGATGGTGTACGGGTATAATTAATTAATTGGGTAATTTCTGATGTTTAACGAGTAATCGATAATCTGCAAACATAAACACTATTCTATTTGAATTTAATGTTAATTGAATGGTGAAATTAATTTGGCGACTAAATATTTGTTTAGTGCCTTATTATTGTGCGGGCAACCTTAGTTGGACAGGTCTGCTCAAATGCTGGTTTTTAGCTGAACCTTTTGGACTTGATAAAATCGATGAAATTATTTCAAACTACACTAATATTAATCTGATTGATCCACCGGAGAATTTGATTGGTTCCAAAGTGTACATATTCAATGGAGAAAGCGATCAATTGATTAATCCAGGTAAAGCTAGCAAACATTTATACATTATTTTTATTTTACTACCTTTTAAAGTAATATTTTAATGATTAAAGTGATACAATTTCAGCAAACGGACCACAAATTGAGAAATTTTATAGACTTTATAAATCTGATATATTGACTGAATTTCACATTAATTCTCAACATGCAATGGTAGTGCATAAATTATTAGCATTTTAATAATTATGACTATTCAAACAACATACTTTACGTAGCCGACCTATGATTATGGTAATAATTGTTTGACGTTTGACGAACCATTCATTAACAATTGCAGTTATGATGCTGCTTTTGTTCTTCTAAACTATCTTTATGGTGATTTGAAAAGACCATATTCCAAAACAAGCATTAAGGAAAATGTTAGTAAATTATTGAATTAATTGTTTTGACACGATCGAATGTTTTAATATTATAATTTTTGTATATACAGTTGATGATGTTTAATCAAAGCGAGTTTACCAATGGACCTTCAAAAAACATTAGTTTTGATACGATTGGATATGTGTATGTTCCAACCTTCTGTCAATCAAATACAGGTAGGTCAAGACTAGATTAGGTTGAACAAATAATTTGAGCACTTAATTATGCATAATTGTGTACACAATTGCTAATATGTAAACAATATTGAATACTTTGCAGGTTGCCGATTGCATATTGTAAATCATGGCTGCTTAATGGACAGGTAAATAACATTGTTTTTATACTTTATTTACTTGTCATAAACTGTGACTGTAGTAACTATTAGAAATTGAAATAGTACAATTTAGATTTAAATTTTTTCTAAAAGTAGGTAACTGGTATTATTTCACTATTATTGATCATTTATTGCAAAAATAGAAACACTCGTTTACCGATATTTAATTAAACACGAATTACATGAGTCCTGATGCTCTTGTATACTATACAGTATACACAAAGTGGTCTTGTTTATCAAAAACATTGAATGAGTATTTCAGTCATAAAACTAGTTCAAATGTGCTTTTACGTCAATTGCAATAAAATTTATTGACATAAACAATAATTGTACAATTTTAGAGCAATTATTGGGGAAGATTTTGTTGCTAATGCTGGCTACAACGCTATTGCTGAATTAAACCACATAATTATAATTTATCCACAAGTTGTTGTTTCAGAGATGGCACCATTCAATCCCTTAGGCTGCTTTGACTGGTAAATTTTGTCATGCAATTACCATAATACAGTATTAATTGATCACTTGTTCATTTGTTTAGGGTTGGATACACAGGTCCATTATACGGTAAAAAATTATTATTTATTTATGAATGTTAAGCTTATATCATTACACTATGCATAATTGTATTTTGTGATGTTTTAGCTACAAAGGCTGCTCCTCAATTGCAAGCCATTCATAAAATGATGGAAAGAGTTTTAGACCATATTTTGTAATTTAAACCACGTAAGTTGCTGCTTCAAATGACAAATTGTTTTATATACTGTATGATTATTGGTGTTGGCCATTAATATTGAATGTTGTTGATAATTTCACATTCTAATTAATATTTACAAATTCACGTGTCATGTTATGATCACTGTTTAGTTTTACACCATTTGGTTACGTTACATCGTTTTTATAAACAAAATTAACAAAACATGAATAGAGTCGATATTTATTTACGTGGACTTGTTATTCATCATGGAATTTACAATTTCAAAGAAACACCGGGAAAACCATTGCAGTACAGTTAGTTATGTTTCAATGACTGAAGTTGGCTATTTCCCTACAACAATGACGCATATTTTAACATTGTAAACGGTTTTTACCGCCATTATAACAGTTACAAAATTTATGACACAGCTGTCCAAGGCAGTGCATTTATTTTGCAGTGAAAACATTTGAAACAATGAAACTGAAAAATTGGCAGCCGTGAACTTTAATAATATTTGACTTGCATGATGCATCTGTCATTATGTTTTTGGGGAATTTCATCTTTTTTTTCATCTATCAACGAATATTATCACATTTATAGTAAAATATGGTAATCTTACTTACAAATAATACTTGTGTATTTTAAATGTATGTCATTACCAGGTGTTTAGAGCTTCTTTAAAACAAATCTGATTTGATATAATACGATTATATAAGTACCTAATAAGATGACTAAATAAACAACTATAGCTGTTGAAACATATTATGAAAATGATGAAAAATATTGGGGGAGGTACCAAATATAACACAAAAATAATGACACAAATGTTTTATTTTTTTCCAATTTTTATTATTTCAATGTTACAGAATAATAATTTATTACGTCATAAACAATAACTTCTATTATATAACGATGATGATCAAATAACCTTAGCGAATACAGAAAATTTTATATTTTGTAATAGTATATATACAGTATCTCTTACGTGAAATACGAATATTGAATGCTGAAAAGTACTTGGGGAAAATTAATTGCAGGGACGATTTGAAACATATGGGCGAATGTAAAAAATGTTGACAGAATGATAATTGGAATTTTGTTTGATACATCTGTACCGGTACTTTAGTTTGTCTAGTAAAAACATTCATATTGTCTGATTCTGGCATCAGATCTACTTCAAACGAGAAAATTCTTATCACTGAAACGTTATACATCGACAAAAATGAAATCGAATATTTTCTGCTTGGTTATAATTATTTTATCTTTAAGTTGTGACTTTCTAATGGGAGAAAAGCTGAGTAAGTTACCTAAATTAATATTGTTTACTGAATTTAAGTTTCTGATGTTTTTAAATTAAGTTTTAAATTTATCATGGATAAAGATCTATTATTTGTTTTAAAAAATCCTCATTTTATATTTTAAGAGTCTTATGGAGCTGACAAAAATCTAGTTAGTGTAAGTGGATTCTCATCTGGAGCAAGTATGGCCACTCAATTTCATGTATCTTATTCAAAAGACGTTATGGGAGCTGGAATAATCGCAGGAGGTAAGAAATAATTTAGTTTAACTAAATTCTATCCTGTCCAATTCAAATCGTTTTAAAATTGTGTTTAGTGCCATATTTTTGCGCTCATTATTATGACATAACTGGAATTATAAAATGCTGGATATTAGCCTGGCAAAATAGTCAAGAAGAGACAACTAAACTAATCGAAAGCTATGAAAAATCCGAATTAATTGATCCTTCACGTTATATGACTGGTGAAAGAGTATACATTTTTCATGGTAAAAGTGACATTTTAATTAATGCAGGTAACAATTTTATTTCAACTTAAAGCGAAATTGTTACTATGGTATTCTAATGTATTCTAGCAAATGGACCTGCCATTGAAAAGTTTTATAAGCATTACAATTGCAATGTATTAACTCAGTTCGAGATAGATGCACAACATGCAATGGTACGTATAATAAACTTATTTTATTTTTATTATTTAACTTTTGTCGCGTCGTTCATTTCTGTTTAAAATTAGTCAATGTGTTTAATATTAGTCCATGAGTTTGCTCCATTTGTAACTGGAGTTTGTGGGTTAATGGCTTAGGGGGTTTTACCGAGTTCAAATTTATTCATTGCTAATCAGAACCCATTAACATAATTACTAGTTTTAATTTAATACTTTATTAATGTTATATTGAACAGCCAACTAACGACTTTGGCAACCCATGCTGGTTTTTTTTTCCGCCATTCATCAGCAATTGTAATTACGACACTGCCTACGTGACATTAAATTACATTTATGGCAATTTAAAGAAGCCAAATAAGAAAGTTCAAATCAAAGAAAACGTTAGTTAAAATTATTTTTATTATTTTTAAAAATGAATATTATTTAACTGACTTAATTTGACAGCTAATAAAGTTCGACCAATCCGAGTTTTATCAGTATCTACCGAATCCTTCATCCATGGACACTGTTGGCTATATTTACGTTCCCACCCACTGTAAAACTAATAAAGGTAAGTTATTATTAGATGTCTAATTATACATTTCCTGAGCATCTTAAAATACTATTGACTATATTTCATTTTTGACTTAATTATACTTTGTAGGATGTCCTCTTCATATTGCTTTTCACGGCTGTGCAATGGGAAGGTAACTGGAACATTTTATATCAATATAATTTCTAACTTTTTAGTTTGGGTTTATTATTATTTATTTATTGACAACTAATTGAATTTCGATGATTAATTGACCGCAGCCGTTTATTATTTGTCAAGTATTCGGCAATAATTATTAACTAACATATACAAATATACCATATTTTACACTTAATGACTACATTGTTTTTCTGTATTGATATGATATCAAAATATATATTAATTCTCTAATAATCTTACTGTAGACAAATAATTGGGGAACAATTCGTCCGTAATGCTGGCTATAATGATGTGGCAGAACTTAACAATATCATTATTCTCTATCCCCAAGTGGGCATTTCCTTTTATAGACCATTTAATCCTCTCGGATGTTATGACTGGTAATTTACATGGCATTTTTATTCATTTACAATGCTAACAATTTATGTCATGTTTACATTATTTTTACTAGGTATGGATTTACCGGTCGTTACTACGGTAAGAAAATATTTAACTTGTATTTTTTGTTATCAGATTGTGAATGAATTTATTTTTTAAATTTTTTAGCTACTAAATCTGGTGTTCAATTGATCACCGTTCACAACATGATGAATGTGATTCTAACTTAATTAACTTGTTATTATTTTTATAAACAGAGATATTTATAAGTTAAATTATTTGGAATTGTTATGTTGATATACCAGGTGTAAATTTAACAAGGGAAACACATTTTATCTCAAAAACTGTAATCAGTGGAGCAAATTGTTAAATACAAAATCTGCAGCTATTTAAAAAAGAAATTCACTGGTTAAAAACCATTAAACATCACTAATTGAATATTTGATAATCGTTTGTTCCTCTTCAAGAGCAATAAGATATGCCTTTAGTGAGTTCTTCATCTACTTTCATTTTTAGAAAAAAATTAGGTTTTCTTTGCTAAAATTGCACCCGGTAAAAAGAAAATAAATAAAATGGATTGTTGTTAAAAATTAACCGAGAAACCAATCAATCGCAGTTAAATATGGGATCAATCAATTGTATATTAGATCCCTAATATAACAAGTTAAAGAAATAAGTTAGTGAGTTGCATCAACAGTTAACTTACTACGAGTTAATTATATATTGACCTTAATATACAGTATAAA
>JAAFCF010006680.1:21680405-21729806 GCA_013389785.1 Helicorthomorpha holstii
AATCGGATGTTAGATCAAAGAAAAATGTTGATAGAAAGGTTATCTGGGTTTGGTGAAGATAAATATTTATCACCAAACCTTTAATCGGAAGTAGTGTTTAATTTAAGTAACTAAAATTCTTTTTTGATATATATTTAGTAACCCCATTTATTATTCCCAAGAAATCGATAGTATGCGTCGCAGTAGTTGCCGTGTTGTTCCGGTTTCTGGGTTATTTGACGCCGCAGCCGCATGCAGTAGAGCCATGTTTGAATGAGTGAGGCGATTTTGGATATTGCTGTGGTTTACTGTTATGTTATATTGGCGTTTATAATGCAGTTCGCGTCTCCATTCCATTACTCTAGAAGTATAATATATGCAATGTATAAATAATATGTCATTAGTGAAAATAGGGTGGTCGTCCCTGAGGCAGTACAGCTGAAGACATCAATCCATATTGCTTGCTTTGATGTTGGGTGGAGTGCCCTGTGTACTATGCACAATGTACATGATATTATTATTATGAGTTTTGGATACAAAAATATCGTATTTTTGTTAAGGGGGAGTGAGGCTGACTATACAGTATTTACTTTTCATTAGAAAATACCCAGCTGTAGCCTGTAGGAAACAGCTGAGTTTTTAAATGCTAACTTGCAGCAAAAGCGAATTAGGAAGAAATGATTAAATCGATGCTGCTAGCAGTTTAAAAATAAACTTAGTTGCAGTAAATAAATTGTTATTACTTTGTTAGGAAGTAATATAGTGGTGGAAAGTTGGTCTATAAATTAAATGTTAATTATTATGATGTCTCAAAACACGTTTACGTTGAGCTCATAATAGCTAAACACAATCTGTAATTTTGGTACTTAAAGACTGTAAGCTAATTACTTTAGTTGTTGGTGTGAAATATTAGAAAAAAATACGAAATTTAGTTTGATTGGTGACACGAATTGTTTGGAAAAACTTGTTAATCACAATTGCATTATAAATTCTTAAACCGTGGAATTTTTTTTGGGTTTTTACAGAAATTCTGAGAATTGCTTGTTCTATACAAGTTAATATGTTGCAATGTTTTGTTTCATTACATGATATTATCAGTAGCTTAGTTTTATCTCGGTTTAGTGACCCTTTTGACGTAATTAAAATAATTAACCCAGTAATTCTTACTTACCTTTATTTGACACTTTTTCATTTGCATTACAGTATCATTATCATATCTATTGTTTTTTTTTTGACGCAATAATACACGTCTACCATTAAAAAGTAGGTTTGAATTGAAAAGAATTTCACTGAGTCATTTGGCAACATTAATGCTGTTGAAATTAGCATTACATTAGAAATCGTTTTGTTGGTATCTGACACACAAAGGTACCAAAAAGGTACGCAACTTCTGAAGTTATTTTCAGCCAAAAACAAGAAATTGTCATCTTTGTGGTTATTAGCCCCAAGAATGCAGTTCCACTAAAATTGTGAGGGAGCAAACGGTACAATTTACAACTTTACACCCAGCTATTTTTGTCTTTTAAGCCAAAAAAGCTTTCCGTCAAAGTAATTGCGAAATACAGTACCGACTCAGTGTACAGTATTTAAAAGTTAATCCGTGGCTACGTCTGCAGTTGGTACTGTACAGTACATGTATTCGCATTGTTTTTGTTTTAGCAGCGTTGGCGGGGACGTGCCTGCATGTTGCCTCGAATATCACTAAATTGATCAATTGTTTTTATGTTTAAGGATAAGAGCAAAGAAGGTGGGAAGTAAATGCCAGACATTTCTTTTTTACTTTGGATACCAGGCTCTTATTTTTTCATTCCAACTAAGCAATTTTTTCTCCATCTTTTCATTCTTTTATTTTAGGGAGATGAGATGAGGATATTAGTGCAACAACCCATGTTAGAAATGTGTTTTGCTCGTTTTATTTTTTTTTTTTTAAGATAATTTTTTTTTATTGAAAGCAAGAAGGTTTTTAAATAGCATTTTTATGTTATTCTGCCTAGTTTGTAGACAACTAATCGGTCGGTAACTTTTAGATAAATATTAAAATGGATGTTTATCGCAGAAGATTAAATTGTACCATTTGTTCGAGATAATGCTTAAACCAAGTTTTTAAGTTTTTTATTAATTCTCTGATACATTACATTGGTCAAATGGCAACAAAAATAATATTTAATATGTGCAAATGCTACAGTAATAGCTGATTAAATTGTAATTTAATAACATTGCTATATTATAGCTTAAGTTTTAAAAATAAAATAATGTGCTGTCTGAAACTTACATTCGCTTATTCACAAGAGAATAGTTTCGTATAAAGGAAGAAACATCTTTTTTAAACGAAATTGCTTGCCCTTACTGACTTTGTATTGTTTGTTGCAAAAGATGCTCCTTCCTCATTTTTTGTAGATGCTCATAATGACGTCAACTTTAAATTCGTAAACAAGTACGTCATATCACGTAATATTACAAGTGTGTAATGTAATGGCTTACATTCCACTTAGCTCCCTGGTGAACCCCCTCCCCCTATTTTTTCTTTCCAATGTCGTGTCATTTCAGCCATTTAATTTTTAAGCATGTTGGTTTAAGTCAGTCAAGGCCACTTTGGTCTTTCCAATAGAATTGAAAGTTCGTGGAACCATAACAAATGTCAATGTTATTATTTTCGTTAATAATTATATTTAATACACGAGTTCAAAGAAATTATTAACATTTTTTTTCTATAAAGTTTAATCTTAAAAATTGTCCTATTAAAAAGGTGGGCGGTATTTATTTATAGGAAGAATAATGTACAAAATTTAATGTACCTGCTTTTATTCTTAGCATGTGATGTAAACTGTTGTGGCGTCATTAAAAGTGAATGAATCATGCTGAAAAATTTTAATTGCACAACCTACGTATTTTTTTCTAGTGTATTTGGTTTGGGTTTGATAGTGTGGGAAGACAACCGCCTAATTCAAGATGAGGAAGATGACATGCAAATTCAGTGTTACATTTGGCCTAAACAACGCACAGTATGCACTCTTTGAGCTTTTTGTTATGGCAATACAGAACTGGGGAAAAATAGAAAAGAAAAAAACAATTATTATTTTCTTCGTGCATTTACTTTTATAGTTAGTCATGTTTGCGGTTGATCGTATAGCTACTTCAAATTCTGCACTTGTTACTTGTTAGTAGTCAAAATAATAAAATAACTTTTTTTTTAAAATGGATTTTTAATGTAAATTATCTTTACTAACTGAAACGGCACCGACGTAAAGCTGACAAGTGGAAAACCAGCTTATTATACATGCAGAAATGCAAGTTTTTTTTCTATTGTAGTAAGAACTTAAGATGCTGAATAATTTATTAAACGTTTACACCATAAAGTATCTAATAGAAAAGATCGATAAAGATTGTCCATTATAATTAATTTAAATGCTACTTGAGTTAAAATGAAAGATATTGCAAAAGAAAAGAAATATGTTAATACTTAATTAAGTTAAAATACTTGTATCATCTTTAAGTTAACATTTTGGATTTTTAAAATTACGATAAGTCCAAAGTTTCTTGTTCAGTGAATTAGCACAAAGAGGTTATTGAGTTTTGTATTTCGAAAATTCATAAATCGGTCATCTAAAATTTCTAAATGACATAATACTTTACTGTCAACTTAGTTCCTCTAAAAGGATATAAACTGAAGGACGACATTTTATTATCATTGATGCGATTGTAAAATATCAATTTTCTAAGAAAACAGTTAACATTTTACTATAGCTTGTATTATTTTATATCTTTTTTAAGTGGTTGCTTTGTTGGGTGAGTGAAACAAAACTTTAATTTGTGTTGCATATTTAGGTCATTTTATATAATTTTTAGAGAAAAAGGGAGAAGTACTGTAGATAAAAAGCAGCATAAATTTAAACACAACCTCATTTTTGTGTAAATAAATATTTGTGATTCATACTATTGAACAATAATAAGTATATTGGGTTTAGTGTTTTTATTTTAATTGAGGTACTGTTTTTCTTTTATATTTGAAGTAGATGTCAGTTGTTCTTGCATTGGAGCTTAATCAACGACTTATTTCAATGTACAAGTCAAGGTAGAATTGGCTCGTAAATCGTGAGTATCTTGTGAGTAAATCGTTGTAAATTTTTTTTAGTTTATCTTATTTTTTCCCCACACAGTTCAGAGTTGCAGCCGTCTGAACTAGGGATTAAAAAATACATATTTAGTCGGCTGTGTGCAAACATTTGGCATGTTTTTATCGTTTCCCAGCTTTTATCTGTTATACCAGTATGATATTATGCAGTATAACCTTGCCTTGTACGTTTATACGTGTACTGTAGTCGGTATGTTATAAGTTACAAATGCTTTTTGGTTGTGCAGACTGTAGATGATTCTAGCAATTCACTTGGGTGCCATTTTATGACGTTTCTGCTGAACAATCGAACTCGAGTCTTGGTTTAGAAAATTGTCTCTGTATCTCGGCTCATTTCTGTTTATTATTTGGCCAGTTTAGGTTGCGTGTTTCAGCAGTACTGAACAGTCCAAGGTCGCTTTACTTGTAAAAGCAACTCAATCGTTTGCAGGATTTAGATGTTGAAAGTTGAAATTGTAGTTCTGTAGTCGGGTTTTGTTACTTGTGAAAGTGAAAGTCATTGGTATTTTAGTTTACGGAGAAGTAAACTACAAAACCATCTGTCGTCTTCCGTACTTGTGACTTAACCCACTTAAAATGATTCTCGTAACTAGAAATTGTTTGCATAAATAAAAAATATGTTTTCGGAGAAATGTACTTGTATGTACTGGTTTTTAAGTGCTTTTTGTCCACCTTATTTCGCCCATTTCCCTATTAAATTTGTTTTTAAGTTTTTTTCTCTTTCAGTTGTATTAATTCTGACCTGGTTTCCTTGTGTCAGAAAGGAAGTCGGTGCAACTTTGAATGAGGAAAAATGCATATTACATTAATAAAAAACACATGACGCGCATTACCGGTTATCGAAATCAACTGTTTTTTTAAGCAATAAAAAGTGCCAGTTGAAAAGTCTAAACAAACACAATTTACAACTTTCGACTTTGCAGTTTTATAATCATTAATTTCTTCCCATTGGCCCGCAACAATTTTACCTGCGGTTGTACTTTTATTATCCTATTATAAAGTTACAATGGTAGTGCGAAGAATTAATTTGTAAGCTTTTACCTATACTGTAGTTTTCACCGAATTGTGACAGCTGTTAAAATGACGAAATAATGGCAAGAGTTAATTCAGTGTGGATTACCTTCACCTGTTATAACGTCATCGAATTTATTAGCTTACTCAAACGTAATTAGGATGTTGTTACATTTTGAAAGAAACTTTTTTTTTTGTTGAAAATGTGGAAGTTTTAATAGACATACGGGTGCGGTCAATTCATAACATCATTTTAACGGAAACGCTAACTATTTACACTCAAAATGTTATTTATTAATAATTTTATTTTTTATTATTAAAGTCGACGATCAGTGGCCATCACATAGTCAAGTATTACCATTTTCCAAATTAAAAATTCAGCAAAACATGAAATATGATACTAAGCTTTTTTATTTTACATAAGTACAGTGCTGTAATTATTTTATTGAAATGAAAGATGTTTTTAAAGAATAGGAAGTGTCGGCGTCTTTGTCATTGTTGGGGGTGTAAGGTGGATATGATTATGAGCGTTTGTTAAACTTAAAATAATACATACAAAGTTTATTTAGCTAAAATGGGACATCAAACTTTTATTGCATTCCTAGTATTTCTAATGGCTTCGTCAAAAAGTAGAAACAGTTAACTATAAATGTAAACTAAAATAACAAGACCATCTGTTTTTTTAATTTTTTTTATGATTTAAAAATACTTTGTGGTTGTAACGGTTGCTACAAATGTACAACGAAAGAGTTGGAATATTTTGGGTTCAACTGAGGTTACGACGTTTTACTTTAACGACTAAGCTTATAAACCGAATTTAATTGAATTCATGGATTCAAGACTTGATAATTTCTAAGTGGCTTTTATCAAATTTATCCACTTGTGTGGCATTACGCTGTTTAAAAATTTGATAGTCGGATTGCATGATGAAAAATGTAATGTAAATAACGAAAATTTAATATTACTTTGTCAATGCTGTAAAGGAAGAAGTTGAGCTCATAGCTTATTTACTGTACTGTATTCAATTATGTGAACGACAAAATTTTATTTTTAGACGGCTGAATCACGTGTTGCAATATTCTAGTATGATTAATTGCTTCTTGTGTGTCGACACTTGAATTTTTCATTGTTGTCTGCTGTTAGAAAGTTTCAGAGTTTTCATTATGAGATTTCAATATGTAAATTAATTTAATCGTAATATATTTACAAAGAAAAGACCTTGTTATCAGCCATCAATCAGTGATAAATCTAAGGTTTCATAACTTTTATAACAAGTTGTATCAAAGATTTCAAGTTGTTTGCACGATTGAACGAATATTAAATTAATAAACACTTAAATAATTTTAGTTTTAATTAATTGTAGCTATTTCTTTGTATTGGATAGTGTATTCATAAAAATACGGATGATTTTCTAAATTGGAACTTTTTCTCATGATAAGAAATAAACAGGAGAATTCGTCATTGGAGCTGATGCGATTTAGTCTCATTTCTTTATTAGCACTTGTTCCTCATGGAAAAAAATAAAGAAACTGGGACAAATCGTTATTGTAACTGATAAGATTTAATCTTTTAAAACTACTGTTTTAATTTAGAAAGTCACCTGGTGTATTGCTATTAAAAAATTGCTATAAAATTATTGGTGTCACTGTAATATGAAGGCTGTGAGAACCATCTCTGTTCAATCATCAACGGCAACTTCAATCGTTAGAAAGTGTTAAATTCTCGTTAAAGTGTATTTGACTTGAAATATTTTTTGTATCATCAATTTACAAATCGTTACAAAACATCTTGAAGTTGAAAGTGTTACACCAGGCAAAGTATTTACACATCAACGTAAAAGCGTGAAATGAATAAATAATAAACTTTAAAAGGGGTGTAAAAGATTTAGTAAATGTCTAATCCGAACTGTAATCGTGGCATGGACGGGTTGTTGTGTCTCTTAAAAATAATCGAGGATTTATTTTGTGTAAACATTACTCATACATTTAAAACGTCTTTTTTAACCTAGAATGTAATCGAGGCTATTTAAAGAAATATAATCACGTTTTAAATAATATTATTTATATTACACAAAGAAGCAAGTTAATGTTTATTTCTATTAAGTGAGTTTCTATTCTATCACTATAATGGATATCGTTTTAGATTATGTTATTGAAAATTATAAACATTGCGAGATTAATTTTAAATATCTTTAATATTAATCAGTGAACAAAAACGTTTAGAAAACACAACTTAAGACAAATGTCAAAAGTTTTGGCAGTACTACTCAGTACAGGTGTCAATTGTTACTGCAAGAATTGCTGATTGTAATGTAAGCTTATATTTTTAAAGGACATAAGGTTACGTTATAGTAACTTGGCACAATTTCTTATTATGTTGGTGAAGCATAACATTCTCGAGGTTTATCTTAACTTTGTAGAAGCTTATGAAAATCTATTTTACTTTAAGAAATTAACTGCGCTATTTTAGTTTTATGTAGTTACTGTTTCAAGTGAGCTTTATTTATAGTGAAAAATGAAGATTAACATAGTTTTTGCACTGCTGATCATCTGTTTTATGATATTGGTTTAAAATATTTAGAAAACATTGCATTTTATTTCACTAGTTTTTGCATCTGTTTGTAATACCTGTGACTATGAAAGTTTATGGTTTGAATACAAGTGCACATTGAATAAGGAATACAGTAGTTGGCCATTTTTTATGGAACAGAAGCTCAGAACAGAGAAAAAGTTTGGATTTTAATGGTTTTACTTTACCATAAAAATTTTTAAACGAATGTACTATGGTCCATAGCCAAAAGAATGTGCCAAAAAGAAAAGCGCAAGTTACTTTTAAGTTACGTTTTAAAGTCGTTTTGACGTTTCCAAGGCTCATTACCAGATTTAAAAGTTTGTAAAAAGAACCTTCGCCGTGGTTCTAGCTTCTGAAACTCGTCCTTGTCGCAGTGCCATTCTTTTTCCGGGCTATTATTTAGTTAACATTAGTCAATGAGTGCTTCTGTTGACGGCCATGTTGATTTTTGGGATTTTAATACGCCACGCAAAGACACATTCAGGACTGATAAGCACGTATAGAGGATTATATCGTAAGTCAAGTTTGACTAGATTTGAGAATGTAGACTGTGTAAGATTTCAACTGTTACGTAAGTGATGTACATAATAAAATTGGATTACGTTTAAAGAGATATTTCGAAGGTCATTATTTAAATTTGAACGCAAAGTGCTCAGATGACAAGGGCGTGTGGCAGGAAGTTGTAAAATTAAAAAAATAAAATTAATTTCGTGTATATCATAGCGTAAATTGCTGGTTTATTGTCTTGTTATGAGCTGTATAACGCTAATATTTAAAATTGAAGCGTTAAAAATCTGAAAAATGTTTTATACTTAGTTTTGTTTAATTGGTTGAAATTTTGTATATTATTAATTTTTCGTTCTAGATGAACCGAAAACATCGGTTGACTTGGTTCATAAAAAATTAAATTGAAAGAGAATACTCTGTCAGTCATGCGGAAAATAAACAGCTAGATTTTTTCCCCTAAAAGTCAATCTTACGAGGCAAAACCAAAATAATATAGATTCTAGAAGATTGAAAAGCATAACAAGAAAGTGACTATGCACATTTTAAAGAATGGGCAGTGGTAATTAAGCACGATAAGACAATAGCGGAAATGGTGACATTGACATTGCAAAAAAAATATTAGATCATGCTTTTGATTAATCAGATATTTTTTTAAAAATTTTTTGTAATGTTACATAGCAGCTTCTGTGTTACGTTAAAGGGGCATTGAGCGATTTGTCATGGGTCAGGCAGGAGCTGCATTAAATATTCACTGAAACCGACTGGCTGAAAACAGTTAAACGTAACGTGAGAATAAATCGAGACACGTTTTCTCGGGGAAAAAAGTAAATTTTTGTTAATGAATGTAGAGCACATGTACATGAACTCAGATGTTAAAGAGATACAATACAGACAACATATGTTTTGCTAACACGTAACTACTTATTAGTTATCACAACATTAGTCATCTAACTGTGTATATTTTGCCTGTGAAATTCTTTGAGATACCGGTATTAACTATAGAAATCTAAATTTTCAAGTTGGATTAATTCACAAACTCGTAACTGCATACATTGACTTGACACTAACCCTGATTTAAAAATAAACTGACGAACAGATATTTTAAAAACAGTATAAGGAAGGAATAAGGTCACACGTACATTTTCGTTTATGTTATAAAGTTCTTGCATTTTGATGCACCTATTTATGTTGTATTTTTATAGCAGCATAAAATTTTATTTTGAGTAAGTTTTAAGCTGAACAATATAAAAAATGAACGCATTCATTGGCATTGACTTTCAATATGCTGTACAGATGGCATTGACAATAAGTGGTACTGTATTTAATTGTAATGTTATTTACGTCATTTGATGGGTTAGATAGTAAATACAAGTGACATTGCTGTGTAATAAACTTTTTATATACAGTAGGAAGTGAACGTTATAACGAGAACTTAAAAGCGATTGATCAATCAACTGGAAATGATACAAATATAATCTTTAAAAAAACTTAATAATTTCCTTTTTATTGTTTTAAGTTTATTTAAATAATTATTGGTGCACCTGTTTGAGTTTGATTGTAATACTTTAGTTTGGTCAATTATAATATTACAGTATCAAATGGTTGAATAACTTTATAATTTTGCTATGAAGGTGCTGGCAAATGATATTGTTATGCTAAGTCTAGACATTCATTTCCTTGGTATTCATATTCGCTTGATTAAGCATATTTTGATTTTCCAGTGGTCGTTGTTATTAATTTGATTGTGTCTTTATATTTCCTCTTGTTAAGAGAACAATTTCATCTTTCAAAAGAAATCATTTCTGGTTTAATTAAGGAAATTTTGTTTGGTTGTTAGGAATACCAATTACACAGATTGACCGCTTGGTTTGCTTATTTTTTTTAATTAAAGATTAAGTTAATGAAAGGCTGCTTAATGTTTATTATGACATTGATCGACGACATCAATAAAAAACATCGGCTTAAAAATGTCTGAATAATTTGTTTGTCGTAACTGGATTTGATTGACGATGAAAACGTGCTACCAGATGGAATACAAATTTTATATTTAAAAACTTCATTTTCCCATGAATTTCTTAACGTTTTTTATTCTTTGAAAAATGAATTGGTTGGTTCTTCTCCAGAGAAAACGTTCAGTCGATGAAATCTTGCGGTATTTCAAACTCAGTCAGCCGTTGGTGATATTGACTTTGATGGACAACTTTGGTATCGTTCTCTTGAGTTTTTTTCTTGTATTTTGCAAGTTACACCAAACATGGATTATGTAATCTAAAATATGTCACTATATGTGTAAATTTTAGTCAGTTCTTTAAGCAGATTAATTTGATCGTCGAAATTAAATTTAAATATGGATTAGGAATTAACTACCATAATACTAAATGTGTCTATATACACACTGATGTCGTGTGCATGATAAAAGACAATCATAATTATTACTTTACTGTAAGTTACTGTATGTGGGCTGATAATAAAAAAATAAATACGAATCATTGTGTTTTTGAGTGTCACAGCAGGTGACTACGGTGCCAGTTCAGGGATTTTTGGTTCAAGGACTTGTAGGGTACTTTTACAAAACAACTAACTTAATTTTTGTGGAATCTGAAAATTTAACCACCTTGTTTATGAACTTGTAAATATAAAACCGAATAACATAACTGTATTCTAAAAATTTAGCTAAAATTTGCAATGATACAAAAAAAGAGACAGCAACATTGTTACATGATGTTTATTTAATTTTTATGAGCATTACTAAATTTCTAAACACTTTTATAATTTTTTTTTGGTTTATGTTTGTTTTCTTATTGATAAATGGAATTCATCGAAGTATTATAATTTGTGTCAACATTATTGAATCGAAATTTTAAGGTGAAGTACATGTATTTTGGACAATACTGTATTTATTTTCTTAAGTTTATTCTTAAGAATATGAATTGGCTACAGCCTGCTGAAAATAAGTTAAGTTACAAACTTGTCCTTTGTATTCGATGCATTTCCATTACAAGTTTATACTTGAAATCATTTTATCTATTCTCTTGGTATATTTTTACTTCATTTTCTTATCACAATTATTGATTGTTGCTTCATGAAATTTATTATTGCAGTATTATGTGTAGTGTATTGATGTCAAAACTAAATAGGCTTTAGTAGTTTTGAATGTCTGTTGTTTGTGAAGTTGTTTTCCTTGACCTTTACTGAACTCTTATTAAAATTAAAAATGTAAGGAAAATTGTGTACGTGATATTTAATGTTGTCACAAAGAAAAAGTGTCAAATTGCATTTGGTTTAACTTTTTGCTGCTACTTAACACATTTTATGACTGGGCTTAGCAGAATGACGAGGCAAAGGATTAATAAACTGACTTCTAAAATTATTTTTTTAAAAACGGAACTGTTGTCAACATACTCAATAGTAACGCCACATTTTAAACATTTAAATTTTGAAAGTATAAATGCGTGGGTGTATTAAATGTTGAATGACCAAGCCACTTCTAGATGTGTTTACTTTGCTAACAGGAGTCCCTATAACTAAATTAATAAAAATAATGCAATTAACTCGTTGAAGAATTTAATGTAATGGGTGTAAGTTATAATTTGTTTGAATTAAGACATTTTAAATAGCGTAGCTAATCATTATCATTCAGAAACGACTAAATTATTATGATGGTGTTAAAAATGCTAATGACATGACGATGTTAGGGCATTTAAAATCTAAATTACTGGTTGCAGGCTTTTCAGCAGTTACTATATACTTTGTTGCTCATATTTTAATGCTAATAATCACCATAGGCGTTATATTATTTATTATTTTGCATTTAAAATTTAGCTTGACAGTTGCAACAATTTATTACGTAGTTTTTTACAACGCGTGGACGTTTATGATTATTTTGTTTGCGTTGAATATCTCAAAATATTTTATTTGTAAGGCAAACAAATAGCTTAGTCAACTCAACTGACTGATTCAATGGTTTTTAAAAATATTTTCAATCATTATTTTTAATAAAAAATTAGAGATGTTTAAACGACGTTATAGTATAATTCTGTAATTTTAATGATTTTTGTAATAATACAGTATTATAGGCGTGGTTATGTCATTTAACATGATGTTAACATTAGGTTATAACGTGTAACTTGAGTTATTAACTGATTATAGTGCTTTACAACTTAATATCGTACAGGATTTAGACGAAAACATAAAACATTTTATTCGACTGAACTAAGAGGGTTTATTTTTTAAAACGTGCAATATTTATTGCTTTAATGTTTTTCGTTCAAATTGATAGGACCAGATAAACTTCTGACCTTGTTAGTAAGTTGCATTTTGACTTTAAAGTATTATAAATTATTTATTGCCGACTTACAGTATAGTAATTAATTAATCAGTAAATGTTTTACGGTCTAGTAACCATTGAAAGGAAATGTAAATTAGTTGAGTATATTTTCGTGTGCTGTATATATTTTTAAAATTAGCTGATGGTTATCTTGATTTTTTTAAATAATAAAAAGAAGAAGAGCAAAAGTTATGATTTCTTTATCCGATTACTTCTACTGGCGAGTACTGTATCTCGAATTTTTAACCGGAAATAACGGATTTTCTAACTGATTATTTAAAGCGTACATTTCTTTAATGTAGATACAGTATCTCATGGCCAACCTTTATGGCTGGAAGTGCCACACTGAGTACAAGTTAACTGGTTGAGCAATACAGTACTTAAAAGGTTGGTCATCTGGGGTTTAGACTAATGACAAGATATTATGTTGGGTGTTTTTTAATTACGTCAATGCGATACTTTAATGCTGTACACAACTATAATTTTTATTTAGTACTGTGGTAGAAAATGTATTTTTGTTCTTCTTCAGTCGCTTGTTCGTCTCAAGTAATCACGTTAGCTTGAGTCTCATTTCTTGTACTGTAGTTCTAGTAGAAGGTCAAGGGTAAGCTATTCATTTCTCATTATTCACCTCCAGAGAGCATAGTCTTTTGGCAGACATCCGGTCGACTTAGATGATTAGCGTTGTTGTTTTTTTTTTTTGTTATTCTGAATCACGTTACACCATAATCATAATTAAAGTCAGCAGTATTATAGCATCTTTTTTTTATTTTTAGAAAATGATGATTTTTTTTATAAAGGCGTTTAAAATTGCTATCAGTTAAACGTGTTGGTGTAGGCGGTTTTGTAACGAATTTTAAAGTTTATTTTTTTTTTGTATTTATTACCATTATCTGCGGTTTTTAAATGGTATTGTTTGGTTTTAACTCGAGTATGGATTGTTGTAATTATAATTGGCAATAGATGTACCGAATGCTGAGCAAAATGTTGTGCGGTTTTCAAGCAGGAGATAAAATTATGCTCACATTTTTGTGGCTGAGATTAAGTCTGTGGTTAAAAAAATCAAATTAGACGTTTAAACGTGAGCAGCTAAACAATAAAATTGCAAAGAGCGTCTTATTTGTTTTAATAAAAAGTGATTGCATTGTTCTCTTAGTTTTAGATAGGGTATACTGTAGCTGTCAGTTTTTGTTAGGGCGGAGATCTACAATTTTTTTAGTGTAATTGTTGGTTGTTTTTTTATTGGAAATATTTGTACTGTATGTGTAAACTTGTAAAATTTAAGCACTGCAGGTAATGGTTTGTTTCTAGCAGTGATATATTTTTGTTCTTGACTTATTGAATGAGGCACAAATAGCCATGAAAGGTTTTATTTTTATTTTTTTGAGGAATTTGTGGTTGCAATTTTAGATGTCTACTATAAGTTAAAACTGTAACTAAAGTTTCAAATGGGTGTGTTGAAAGTGAAATAACTTGCAGGAAATGATCTTTCCGGTTTATTACAAACTGAATTTTAGTTTTTAATTTTGTTATCCGTAGCAAATTTCTGAAATTTCATTTGAATAAAATTTCCTATCGTAAATTGGTTACTTTTTAATTCAAAAATGACAATCCAAAAATTTTATTTTAATTCACAAATGATAACTGGCATGCGATCATATAATTTTTTAATTTCAAGTATAATTATATAATAACTGGTTGGGTAAAACTTATGCCATTGTTAAATTTGAAACGTATAACGTGCCTTCAAAAGTACAATTATGTTGTTAGACTATTAAATTATAGCATTATATTTTTTAGACCGATTTAAAATGCCGAAATCGTATTTTATTTATGAACAAATCCAGTTTTTGATGTAACGAATTGTTCTCAGAGCTATTTTAGATGTAAAACAGTTGTAGTAAAACTGACAGTGCGTTGGAGCCTCAACTTCATGTACAGTATGTACCATAAACCATCTCCAAACTGTTGAGTTTATCTTTATAATAATAAAATCTCTAAAATTGACGACTTGTAGGTAATAGATGGGCGTGGACCAGTATTATAGAGAAAAAAATGATGAGGAAGAAAAACATTTGTGTTATTTTGCACGAAACAGGGAAAGTAAAACGAAAGAGCATTGAAACAGCTGTCTGATCCTGTATTTTGTTCTTCAAATTCCTTTACATGTGTTTCTGTTCTTCGTTGCTTTACCATTCTACCGTTCGACGTTGGTACTAAATATAGCCTTGCGGCTGCAGCAATTTATTTAAAAAAAATTTATTTACAGTATTTCATTTACACATATCTTGAACATACTAGAGTATTTATTGTTTCAACATGGTCATGTCTTGTGTTGTACGTAGCATTGAACTGTTGCTATTTTCAAGTTTTACGAGCTTTTGTTTAGCTGAAAAAATAAGTTGTTTAAAAAATACTTTTAACACTGACTTTGAGTTTAATCAACAGATCAGATTTGGAAAACTAATAAATATTGGTCTTTGTGTGGATCCTAGAAAAGGGGTCTACTGTCTAAATGTTGTTTTTCTGTTAAAATTGAAGTCCCGATTTTATATTTATTGTTAGTAATGCAATTGAAATTAGTGCAATTCAACAAAGTCTTTCATCAAATTAGCAGCTAATGAGATAAGTTATTATAAATTGTAGTTTTGCGAATTGGGGGAAATAAAACGAGTAAAATTTATTGTCACATACAGTATCTTTCTTCCGCTCTTATTTCCTATTAGCTGGTAAATTTATGGTTGTTTTTTTTTCTGTCACTTTCATTTATATGTCTCTTAATTGAACGTAACTGTCCACAATGAATTGACATTTATTATCGCACAGATTGGTACTGGACAGAGACAAGTGGGTTGTCATTTATTCTTCTCCCTTCTGACTATCAGAACTGCCCTGCTCCATATAGTTTATCTTGTTTTTAGCTGGAAGCTAAGTGGGTTAACATACGATCAACTCTTATTATTCTATATCTCTCATATCGTCAACGAAACGGAAATTATTGGAAGTTAGACAATTACTCGAGTTATTACGTTGTTTGATCTTCATTGCTGCTTTCTACTAGTGCAACTGATACGAATTTATCAGTTTGACACAATGATACAAAATGTCAACAATGAAGTTGACTGATTTATAACTAAATTTAGTGAGAATCTCGATGATAAATATCAAAAAAGTTGAATTGTTTTATATGAACTCTCTTAAACCAATTACAAATCGACGATATAGCAGTCATACCAATTGTTTAGTAATTGAGAATGTTTTTTTTTTTGAGAATTATACAGCACTTTGTTGTTAATTATTTTCAATTGAATTTTTCGTTGCATACTGTTATGTAGGGTTTTTTTGTTGTTGTAATTACATGTTCAGTTACGTGTACATCACTTACAGTATATCTATTAGTAAAAGTGATTGTAAACTGTGCTAAATATGCAGAATTTAAATTGATATAATAAACGTGTAAGTACCTCTAGACTCAACCGGAAACAATTAATCATAATCATGGGTCTTGTCGTCATTCTTTGTTTTTAAGTATTTTTAATGAGTTGGAAACGTGAGACATCCACTCTGTGATAAAGACTAAAGACTTTTTTTGTGATCCACTTTACAAATTCTTTAAACTCAATATAGCACCATGTTTTAAATAGTGGCTTCTGTGTTTGTTTTTTTAATGCTTAAACTTCTAAATTTATTTCAGAATTTGTTAAGATACACTAGCTGTCTTAAATTGGTAGGGATTTCATTATACAAGCTTATCATGATTAATGATTGACATTTTCCGGACTAGATTATACACTCAATAACCGTTTGCTCTTCAGATATGCAGAATTGGACCTTAAAATGGTAACAAGTTCAGCGTTCGCACATAACCCTCATTTTCATATTTTTATTCCGCTCGAGATGAGCGAGAAGCCAAAAAAAAATTTTTGTACTAAACTTCATAATAAACTTTGTCAGATGGCATTTAATGCACGGTTGGCCACCCGGAAACACTTTTCACCTGCGCTTCTTTTGCTCTTTTGTTAATATTATTATTATTATTACTGCTGCTGCTTTTACTGCCATTCCGATGTAGACTCTTAGTTCAGATTTAAATAATTTCCAATTCAAGGTAAAGTGTATAGAACCTTGTGAAGCCGGTAGTTGTTTATTTGTGGAACCAAGAAAAGAAAATTTTGATTACTGGAAAAAAATTCACGCCATTCTGATTTTTGTTCTAGTTGTGTCATTTTGAGCAAGTTCAGACGTAAAATTATGTAAAAATTCTGGAGAGAATTCATTGTCTGCTTTGCTCTCACGCAATTCATAACACGTTAAAGTAAATAAAAATATAGCGAAATATATTTAACATTAAGAGATTTAATGATAGATTTAAGTGTTTACTGCAGGGATAATTGCATAGTCATTAAAAGCATGTGGTTATTTGAATTTAATATTTTATTTTTACAAATAAACATCTGCAGTTAAGAATTTGCCAACGATTCATCTTTAAGTTACTATTAGAATGTTAGCGAAAATTGATTTACAAATACATTCATTACTGAACTGTACATTAATGAGTGTATTTGTTTTTGATAATGTGGAGTCCTAAATATAAATTTAGTAAATACCGGTAGTTCATTATTTGTATTATAGTTTTGTTTGTTTTGAAGAATTTATAATATCTCTTAACAAATATCTTAATAGCTAAATTTATTGCTAAATTATCTGCAAATCTTCAATTCTTCATCGTTGCTGCTATAAAATATTGTTAGCTGATATTGGATGCGATAATATTTACAGTTGCATGAAATGTGTTCAGTCGGCTTTTTATTTTTTACATTTTTTCCCAGATATTTTAGCAGCGTTCAACTAAAACAAATTACACGTAATAATACGTCTGCGTTAAAATTATATCACGATTTGACATCATTTATTATAAAAGATTTTTTCATCCGCTTTTATTAGTACATCCCGAATATCACAAAAAATTGAATGAAATCACGAGGTGAACGTACATAACATTATGCTTTAATTCATAGGAAATACTGTAAATGTAAACCGTGAATTAAGTGACCAAAATAGTACAAAATTTCTACTGTAATGAACCCAAACCATAAGGAGCCTCTTGATAATGTATTAAATTAACATGTTGGTTATGACCAACTGTAATCTGTCGGGAGTCGACTGAAAGCGATTTGGCCTATATTTTTTACTTTTAGTTTTAATACTATCTACAGTGCACCTCCAGAATAATAATGACGTGAAGGAATTCAGTAGTACTACTTTTTCCTAAGAACACAAAATAATAACTTATAATAAAAATCTTCGTTCAGTAATAGCTATTAACTTGATATATATTTTTAGATTGTACGCACCACTTCGAACGTGTTTTACACAACACATAACCTTGTTTTTTTATAAGCTTATTATTTTTATTTGGAATTTTTGGCTATTAAGGTTATTAGTTAAATGCAGTTATGGCTGACATTTTGTTGATTGAACGTTTGAAACGCTTAAAATATTGGTCTACAGCCTTCACACAGATTTTACTAGTAATTAATCGTAATTTCTAGACGTAAATTTTGAAATTTTCTATGCAATTTAAATAGTGACATGTTTTGAAATATTTAAACATAAATGGTTGGTCAGAATGATTTAGCAATAAATTTATTTTGTTTTAAAAAATAGAGGAGTTGTTAAGCAGATAACGTTTTAAAATGAATTTACGACATCGCAAACAACTTTGTTTGTATTTTAATTATAGAAGAATCAATTTTTCGGATTTTCAGTATTGATATTATTATTACGATGATATCCAATCGAATTTTGCCGGTCGATATCAACCAATATTGTTTACCTGTTGAAATATCTTCTTTACCTGTCACCTGAAAATGCTCAAATTGCGTAAATAAACGTAAATTTCTGTCCAGTTTAAACTGGAAAACTAAACGGTATTTGTTGTTTTGAATTTTTATCTGGGGTGTGTTTACTGTTTAGGCTTTTGCTAGCTACAGCTGGGATCTTGACAATGTGCTGTATATTTGAATAATTTTAAGATGAAATAAAACTTGCATACATCGCATTGTATAAGAAAGGTAATAAAACGGACAACTTTCTAGAGCGAGAAAGATAAACAGGTTTATTATGTGCGTACTGTACAATGTACATACTACACGGCAATAAAATTGCAGAAGAGAAACTTGTTGGAGGTTTTTGATAATAGCAGAATGAGATGGACGAAAAAGTGGTGATGTCATCTTATGTTTTCAGCGCTCACTCAAATAATATTATTGTAGGATTGGAGGGGTGAACGGTACTCCACCTGATACATTCACCTTCGTTTTTGTTTGTGTATTTATGTTGTTTGTTTGTTCTTTATGACCGCGCAGTCCGGTAATCCGGTGTGTCATGTATCAGGGATTTTAATGAACGTTGTTCATGTTCACTAGCAGGCTGGTGCTTCTAACATCAAACGTTGCTTTAGTTAAGTTATTTTGTTGAGATTCACCTCTAAACTTTAAGAAATAACTTATCGACATGGCTGTTGTTTGTGGGCGTTCAAATAACTCTGGAAAAGCGTCGTTTAATTTCAGTTTTGGAGGCGCAGGGGCTCTCACAGCATTCCCAGAGTTACCTTTACTGTATTTGCATCGTATGAGAAAAGATGCGGCGCAGTCGGATGAACATTTAAGTGGGAAATCCGCCAGCTTTGACAGTGCTGCTACTTTGCCAATCTCGCAAATATACCAACAACAGCGAAAGATAATCGGTTATCACGCCTTTCAAATTTATTGTATTCATTTTTTAATTTTAATAAGCTTCAAGCCTTAGACCATACACTTACTGTATAATGAAAAGTTATGCTATTTGTTGAATGTTTGGGCGTTGCTCATATTCGTTTGTAATTGTGTTGAAGTCGTGTGCAGTGTTTTTAACTTTCTTTGTATTATTTCTAATTGCAGGTAAACCATTGTGCCAGAAGTGTAACAAGAAATGTTCGGGGGAGGCACTTAAAGTGCATGACAAGTATTTCCACGTGGACTGCTTTAAGTGTAAAGGTAATTTTAATGAAATTGCATGAAGTCGTTTATTATTGTGTGATATTAAAGATGGTAGTGGTATGCCATTTTACTCTATACAATCGAGTGTCTTTAAAAAACTTGATTTGGACGTCGGGGTAAATGACATTTTTCAAAAGCCAAGATGCATCAATGTTTTACTTTAAAGATTTGAACAAAATTATCATGCTCACTGCAATTGTAAAATAACAAAACTTTAGAGAGTTCACTTGCAAGTTATTTTGAAAACTCCGAGTTTCAAGGCCAGGTTACACTGAAAACTAGATTAAGTGCTACCGTACTTGATGTTTCAACTTTAAAATTAGTATTCCGTATTATCCTCTTAGTTTTATTATTTTGATGTTACAATGTTCTTTGTTGTCTATTTACAGAGTGTAAATGTTCTCTAGCACAAGGAGGCTTCTTTGCGAAAGATAGTGAATATTTTTGCACCAATGACTACCAGAAATTATTTGGAGAAAAATGTCCAATCTGTGGTGATTACGTTGAAGGAGAAGTCGTCAGTACTTTGGGAAACACTTACCATCAAAAATGTTTTTCATGTGCACGTTGCAGGTATTTTTAGCTGTTAATTTTGCTGTTATGATATGGAAGTTAATTCAATTGACACACTGACATAGTTTAATCAAAACAAACTAGTTGAAACTTCCTTAACTCAACTTCGATTTCCTTCGCAGTCAGAAACGGCAAAAAAAGTAACAAACAAATCTTAATTGTAATTTCAGACAGCCGTTTCCTACCGGCGAACGAGTTACGTTTACTGGAAAAGAGTATTTATGCCAGAAATGCATATATATTCCAGTAGTCAGCTCTCAGTCTCCTGAATTACAGTCACCCAATTATGAACTTATGAGTAAGTATAGCGTCATGATGACATTTGAGTGCTTACATCTGTTATAAAATATAATAAATGAATGATATTTTTTATTAGAATGTTCTGGCTGTAAAGAGGAGTTGAAAGAAGGTCAAGCTTTAATAGCTTTAGATAAACAGTGGCACATATGGTGCTTTAAGTGTCACTCTTGTAGTGCTGTTCTCCATGGAGAGTACTTGGGAAAGTGAGTAATGTACCTCTCTGATAATAAAAATGGATTTCAATTAATGATATTGTTTTGATTAATTGTTTTACAGAGATGGTTTGCCATATTGTGAAAAGGACTACCAGCAACTATTTGGTGTTCGATGTGCTCACTGCGAGCGTTTTATTTCAGGAAAAGTTTTAAGGGTAATTATTATCTGATAGACGACCTGTTAAATTTATTTTCAAGGTAACGAATGATCTTTTATGGAGTAGGCTGGCGAAAACCATCATTTCCATCCCACTTGTGCTAGATGTTCAAAATGCGGAGACCCGTTTGGAGATGGAGAGGAAATGTTTTTGCAAGGTTGTTTCTCTCTTTGGTTGAATTGATTGAGTAACAACTCTTGATCAAGAATATTTTTTTATAATAAAGGAACTGCGATTTGGCACCCGCGATGTGGTCCTGGTCCTAATGGAACTACAAATCAAAATGGCCAAGTATACGAAGGAAATGGTCATGGAAATGGTCATTCAGAGGGATATCATTCCGAATATATTAGCCAGGTATATGAGTGATTTATAAACCAATCTATGTCGATTGTGTGTAACTAGCATTGAATGCATTTTTAAATACGCGTACTGTGTGAATTATAGTGTAGTTAATTGTTGTACGTAAGTTGAATGTATTTGAATTTTAGAAGCTTCGTTAATGCAATTCTTAGCAATTATATGAAATTAATATATTTGATTTTGATTAATTATATTATTTTGAATGTTGTTTATCATATCAACCACGTTTATGCATTGCATGTTCATGTATTGTGTTTAGTTTTGTGTAATTAAAATGCATGCTGAATGTGTTGCAGTACATTTCTGGTTCACGCAGCCCAAGCTTGTCTAGCTCGCGTTCTGCCAGTCCATACAATTCCTTGAACCGCAAGGTGAGTTAAGTAGTGCATGGAATTAATGTTTGCTTCATGAAATTAATGTTTTGACATTTGAGCAAAATTGTTGTTTGAAGTGTTAATTATAAACGGGTTTCGTTTTTTAGCATCCAATAGTAGGAAGTCCTGGTCTTTATCGGGAACGCGACTATGAGGAATCCCCACCGATGCATTATCCAGAAGTGGACATTACTCGGATCTACACAATCAGTTATTTAACAGCTGAACCTACGCAAGGCTATCTTAAACGACCGTTAGAGCCTAGACCTCCAAAATCGCCGCAGTTTCACAGACCGCAAGGTAAACATCCAAGCAGTAAAAATATATTTAACTGACATTACCATTATAGATAAAGGGCATAAATTTGCGATAAATAAACCTGGTTTTCATAAACCTGGAATGAAAGTGCTCGTGGATTCGATTCAGTCGACTACTCCAAGACCTAGATCACCACATATGAATAATGAAGAGCCAATTGAGCTGGCTCATTATCCAGATGCTAGGCCGCCAAAACCCAACGAACTTCCGAAAATCGAGAGAGACGATTTCCCTGCTCCTCCCTTTCCCTACACCGATCCAGGTAAATATTAAATTTATGTTTTATATACAGTGTATTCATTTTTATTTGCTTGTTATAAATGACATTGATAGAACGTAGACGGCGTTGGAGCGATAGTTATAAAGGAATACCATTATCAGACGACGAAGATGAAGAAAATGGTGAAGGAGATAAGAAGGTTAAAAAGGAAGAAGAAGAGTTAACCAAAATTAGTAGTGGAATTGGAAAGGTTTGAAATTTGGCACGATTTTTTTTTGCCGAATTGGTTTATAAGTTTGTTTATTTTTTTTAGGTATTTTTACAAGATATCAAAGAACAAGAAAAGAGAAGGCAGTGGAAATTAAGACATTTGGATCCACGAAATGCTTCCCGTGTCCCTTCAGCTAGCAAAGAGCCCCCAACTAAATTAAGATACGAGTCTGCTATTAATGCCTGTAGGATTTAATGAACGATATGATTTGTTGTGCATTTCTTAATGGTTCTTGTTTGCCAATTTAAAGCTCCATCAAGAAATTTAGAAAGACCGAAACCTTGGGAGGAAGACGAATTAGACCGTAGTTCTAGCTGTCGGGGTTCATTTGGCCGATCGACTGGTCACACTCCTACATATAACGGTAAGTTAATTTATAGTTAACCTGGTCAGCCAGTGACCGAGATGCTAAATTAAATATAGTCACTGTATTCATCGTCAGGGCACTTTAATATCTTTTGTAAGTTAATTGAATTTCACTAAAACTTCCAGTTTGTTTTCCTATTTGTATTTGTTTGAAATTCTTATAATTTATTTTCTGGTTTTTTCTTTTTTTCTTACTATACTTGACAAACTTCAGCTAGTCCTACTCACATTATATAATGCAAAACATTTTGATTAGTTAACTAACACTTTGCTTAAGTTACTTTGCACTTATTATTTCCTATAATTCTAGTTTCAAGTGCTAAAGCTATTGTTTCGCTTAATCGCTTTTGCTGTCAACTTTGTTACTGTTGACGTATTTATTAATTTGCATGCAAATAATTAGTGACAACAAAACTTGCAGTACTGTCTTTTAATGCTAGTAGCGAGTTAACCTTGCTTTACCGATTTAAGACGTAGTTAATAATGAAAAGCAAAATCTTATTTTATGTTTTCACTTTAAATTGTTACTAATATATACGAGAGTTTATTTTACGACTATAGCTAAATTAGTATTATACTGTTGTTAAAAAAAATAAAACTCTTTAGCAATATATGTAAATATGTCACTAATTATTTTTGGTGAAATTGTTGATACTGCTTTGAAAAGTCAAGTGGGAATATTTATTGTTGACTTTGTTTGATTTTTGTTTAATGTTTTGATTTTGTTTTTGCTTGGGGTTAACTTTATAATCCCTTGTTTTTGCACGGTGACTGTTCCCCTTATTGTACACCTAACAGTAGTTTCTTCTCGTCATTCAACGCCTAAACCTGGATATGGACTGACTACTAAATCGGCTACTTTGCCTGGAACAGGACGCAATGGAGATGTTATAGGATTTATGGTGAGTTAAAACTTTTTATTTTGTCATTGATTGCCGACGTGGGTTCCGTTAGAACGCAATGTTGTCTATTCGGTACATTCAAACCCATATTTGTTTTATACTGTATTGAGCTGTGTAACTTAGATATTCCGCTGTATTCTATGCATCTCGGTTTCTGGGAAATGGTTTTTGTCAAATTTATTGCTTAAATATTTCATGTATTTTTACTGCATTGTATTTCTAAAAAATTTCTTATGGCACTCGAAAACAGTCGTTTCATCTTTGCGTAATGTCCCTAGACCAGGCTATGGTCTTGCAACTCCACGTTCAGCAACATTTTCTTACTCAGGCCGGCCGACGGCCAACAATATTGGGGGTATTTCCGTAAGTACAAGTAGACCCTGCAAATGGCTAACATGTTTGATGTCATCGATGCTAGGTGTTTTGTGCTTTATGCATTTCAATATTTTCCAAAGTTTTAATCCTGCTGAATGTAATCTCGGTGTGAATTACCTAGACTAGTTTGGCATGGTTTAGCCCTTGTAAATATTTGCTAAAACAACCACCCCCTTAAAATTCAAATCGTGATATAGTTTTTAAAACGAATTCTATCGTTGCCGGTTTGCAGTTTTTGTATGTTTTTGTTTCATCAGAAATCTACTTGTCTTGTTTTCTGATTTTACCAGTAGTAATAGAGCTGTCAAATTATTATTATAATTAAATTGCTAAGCATGCATTACTGCTTATACCTTAGGAAAAATGTTTTATTTTGAGTTTCCAATTTTTTAAAACATTCTTATTTTTTCAGGGAGAATATATTTATGATGATTTTAACAAAGTGCACAGTGCTGACCTTAGTAGTGGCAAATCAGATGGTAAGTTCGATTATTATCTAAAAGCCTGTATGATTTTTATTGTGATGTTTATTTATTTTTTGCAATAGTTTCCGCTAATTCGTTGACAGAAAATGACAGAAATATGTTGGTAAGAAAATGTTACGATTGTGTTTGCCTGTGTATTGATAACCGTTTGAAAATCAATTTATTAATCATTCTAACAAACTAGAATCATGACCTACGTAGTGCGACCACATATTCCGGATTAAGATCAGCCTCATACAGTCCACATTTTAGACGTTCCTTACCTAACATGCATCACATGTCCAGTGAACCACCTAAAGTAGACCCATTTTGATTTGACTTATTTAACTTGTACGCAAAATCTTAATCTATTCGGTTTTGTTTAGATTTATCCCATTCACTTGCTACAAACAGAAAATTACCGCTTGCCATCAGATGTTGATAGGTGTCATCTTGAGGTAAGTTTTATTACGATTTTATCTCAAAATTTAACATTAAACAAAATTTGTTTTGAATTCACAGCGTCATCTTTCAAATGAAGATTTTGAAGGGGTATTTCGAATGGATCGTACAGAATTTTATCGCCTTCCAGAGTGGCGTCGTAACGACTTGAAGAAAAGGGCCAAATTATTTTGAACATTTTCTTAATTAAGCTATAGCTTTTAACAAATGATTTAAGTTTGCTGATTATATACACAGTAACAAGAAGAAAAAACCGAAAAAAGTGCTATTCACGTTCCTTGCGACGCAGAAGTTGTAATATACTCGGATGTATACAAACTGTGCGCGCCGACAAACTTTGATTTTGAAAATCAACAGAATTTTACAAGTCCGACGTCGTTTGGTCAACGTCAACATCTTGGTTGTTTTAGGTAATATATTTAGGTAAATGTTATAGATTAATCTTGGAATCGTGGACATGTTCGAATTTAGGTGTCAAATTTATTATTATTAGTGTTGGTATTTCTACCGCTTCATTTTACAAAGCGACATAGCTATTATTTTTAAATTCAATTACATGTTTTTGTTTAGTCGAGAAATTGTGGTCAGCATGACTGAAAGTTAGCTATAGGTAAAAATGTATATAGGAAAGATTTTTTTTGTTTTTCAATTTAAGGTTTTAATTTTTGAAAAAAGAATTGACAAATTTACAAAGATTATTGCAGACGATTATAGTAATCACACGCTCTTTATACACAGATGAATTACAAATACAAAATAGAGGGGAATTTTTAAATAATTATTATTAATCTGTAACTTACAAGTCATTGAAATGTTTTACTTTTATTTTGGTTTTTAATTTGAACTTTTATTTGCAAGAATCTATTAACAGTGTATTTGTATATTATAAAATATAGTGACATTGATAATTATATATCGCGAGGCAGTCGTAATCAATTAAAATGAGTGCGTGATTTAATTATTTTCAGCTTGTGCCTACAAGAGAATCGTTGTACTAATGTACTGTATTTGGTTCCATTTTTTGGGGAGGGGGATAACGACACGAGATCCACTTTGCCACTTCCAAAATCAACGTAGTCTGAATGGTTTACAAAACGGTTTATGGAAAGTCACTCGTTTATTAGCTTTTCACCGAATTTAATCATGCATCAGTTTATCCTAATGAGCACAAAATTTATCCGTACCAATAACATTTCATATCAAACTGTAAACATCGAAATTAAATGTATTGTTACGCAATCACAAACAACACAATATCAACGCTAAAGGATACAATCAAGTTTAATATTGTAGTTGGAATTTATAGAATTGACATTTATAAACATTTTGTGCTTTATACGATTTTGCATAAATTATTGACATCTTCCATCAAATATTTTAACCTACATTTGCTTCTTCGTTTTTATTTATTTTGACAGCGTTAGTCAAAGTTTACGGACTAAATTTGAAGTTGCAAGTTTGAAATTTGATGCATATTTGATCATTTAAATAAAGTGCAAGTGTGATTAAGTTAAATTCTGCTCTATATATATTATTAAATATACAGATTGATGCTAAATGGACATGTGGAGATATTGCCGAGTGACATTTTATAAACCTTTTCAATTTTTTAGTTCAAAACAATTTGTAATCGTCGTTTGAAAGATGAAAACAAAATTTCTGCATCTAGTCATAAATTAATTTAAAAAGAATTATAAAGTTAAATTGATCGATTTGGGTATGGGCAAAGTTTGTGATACTTCGCTGCAATTGCATGTTTATTATTTGCTAACAATAAGGCCCTACATTATACTGTAGTTGAGATTACAACGAATCTTGGTAACAAAAAAGTCCTTTTTAATCGCGTAAAAAGTGCTTAAAAAACTCTAAATTCGATGAAAGTTTATATTATTTTGATTTTAGTGGATATCTATTTTTTGCAATCTTGTAATCAGTTAACGAGATTGCTTCTTTTGCGACAACAAATTTTTCTGCTTTTTTATTTTTAAAAGACGAATCATGCAGTTTTTAACTGTAGCACCATAATAATTAAGCCGCTGTTTATAACTAATTCTTAAATAATGGCAACTTGATCGTATTGATTGGGTATGAATGTGCTTTATTTACGATATTTAATCACAATTTAGTTTAATTACGGGTAAAACTTCCTTAAACTATATAAACATACTGAAAACACTCAAATTGGACATTTAGTTCAAATTAATATTGTAAACATATCTTAAAATTGATACTTTTATTTTGTCCCTTACGATTGTAATTTAAACTTTTTAAGTTTGCAATTATTGATGTACTCCTTCAAACATCCCTATATGTATTTTATTTCAATTTCTATTCTTCTTTCATAAACGGTGCGACGTTAATTACTCGTATGTAAGTTTATTATTTTATTACGTATAAATCTGTTTGAATGCCACGCGTTTGTAGTTTCTGATGTTCTAAAAATGTTAACGGTTTTCATTTTGTGGCACTTTGTAAATTCTATGTAGTCTGCGGCATGTGATCAAGAAATTAAAAGAATTATAATACATAATACTTGTACACTCTCGACGATGGAGATGCCAAGAAATTTCTACACAAAACTTGGGAAAATATCCAAAGTAAATAATACTGTACGTTATTTTATCATTTCAACAGGGCTGGTTTAAAATTTAATGCAAGTACCGGTACTTAGCTTTTTAAAAATTCAACTTAGAAATTAATCAAGTAAAAGTGACGTAAGTTAATTAATTTTTACAAAAAACACGTTAAATTGAATATAATGTCAAAGGTATTGCATTGTTACAGTAAAAGAAATGTGGAGTTTTTAAATTAATATTGTATTTTCATTCATTTAATTGTGTAAAATTCGTTTTAACAATAATCAAAACTAACTTTTGCTATAATTGTTTTACTACAAAAATTTAAATTGCCACATAGGAGATTGAAACTTATCGTATTTCCTTTTCATTGACCTCTATGTGACCACAGCAGGAAGTCAGTGTTGCTCATCGACAGTTTCTAACGCTGACGCACTTTTTAGTTAAATTAAATTCTAAAATATTCTGTTAGTACTACTACTGAAACTTGTAGCTATTTTGCATTTTACACAAAAAAAAGAATTTATATTTATTATATAGAAGCTTTAAATAAAATATCTCCGGTATAACGCTTACTAAGTCTTACTGTAGCGGTGTGTCTGAGAACACTGTCCAAAATTTAAAATTTGAGTAAAATGGCGCCTACTTTGTCGAGGAAATCGAACACTAGCTCAATTCGTCGTTTATCACAAAATTTATTAGACAGTAATGTGAATTCTTTTCGCACAATGGCTAACTGCAAGAGGAGAAGATCATTTAAGGATACTTTACGGAGAACAAAACAAAAAATCGTAAGTACTGCCTTATGTTATGTCTTAACCATGCGACCGTTGGTAACTTAATACTGTACATGTACTGTAAACTGTACTTCAGTGTTCTTTTGATAGCACAATCACACGTAAAGATTGTGATCATAAGACTGTACAAAGTCATAAACTAAAATTCAAACGACTGAGGTTCAGTGTGAGCCACTATTCACGTCGACATGATAAACCCAATCTGGTGGTAGGAGCTGCATTTATTTTACGGGTCTTACTGTAGATAAAATGTAAACAATCGACCATGTTGACTGTTACCGTCGTATTTTGTCATGCTGGAGATTCAAGTTTTGTCAGTTAAACTGTAAACAATCTGATTAGTTTTCACTTTTATATAAATTCGTTAATTAAAAAAACAAAAATAATCTTTTAACGGTTTTCCTTCATTGCGGTGTAAACTATTTGGTAAATAAATACCGGTACAGTACTACTGTACTATGCAAATTTGAATTTTAAATACCGGTACTGTACAGTATTAAAGAGTTACTTGAACTATTTCTCATAACGTTCCACTGATAGAAATATTTCATATATTAACGGTTTAGCGTGATTTTGCTAGGAAAACGACGATTCATTGTTGTCATTCATCCTGGTGACTAAATATAACCACTACGTTATAGCCTCCTACACTTATCATTGAAAATATTAAATTCGATGTCAGGATATGACTTACAATCTTTGCTAACACTCTTAAGAAAACGTCAAGCAGTCTAGTTAAATTAAAAACAGGAAGCTGATTTAAAATTTAAAAATCTTTTGTATTGAAATCCCGGTTAACGAGTGTGTGTGCTGCTGATTGAATTTTTCTTTCATTTTGAGATTTTGTACAGGACGGATTAAACTTTCTTTTAAAAAATCGTCGTTTTCCTATCTGGAAAAAATGGTAAAACTTCATCAAATTGAAATGTGACAGCTTTCTAATAGCATTATAATTAATTTTTAATGATTACATCATTACAGATTGATTTAAAAAAAGAAAACTACAGTACCGGTACTATCACCGACAAAGAACCAATTGTTTGGCAGACATTTCAGTCGAGAAATTCAAAGGTAATTATATCTATGTTTTTACGTAAATGTAGTATTGTAAACCGGTTTAGTTACAATTGCATTATTTTGACGTCTTGTTTGTTTCTGAATGAAAAAGTGACTTGGAATTATACGGATTTCTTCCTACGCCAATTGTGCTCTTTGGTTTTTTCCTATTTAATGTAACCCAATGTTTGGTTAAGTTAGAAAGTGCAAAACAAACTTGATGTCTAGGTTGACATCGCATATAAAACATTTATTATTACGCTTTAAAGCTAAAACTTTTGGTCAGGGTAGTTGACCCCACGATAGTTGAAATGTACTCGACATCTACTCATCTCATCAAATTTATTTATTATGAGTGGTAGAAATAACCAGAACCTTAATTATTATTTTTTTAAGATTTGCAGACATGCGGTTTATATTTCTTAAAAATATTAGCTAAATAAGGGGACTAGATTGAGGAAATGTATTCGTTTACATTTCATCTGTGCAGGGTGTAATTAATGATGCCATAAACACCCGGGTGTTCAATTGAGAGCAATAATATCGAAAGTGTGATAATGACATTATTTCATGAATTACGATGGAGAAGTTTATTATTTAATTAATTGGTTTATTGTTAATGTAGGTCAGTGTCTTGTTTTAGAAAAAAAAATATGTTGTAGTTCAGGTGGTGTGACATTTGAAGGGAGGAAATGGCCTGTTATTAGCTGCAGGAGTAGAAAGGGGAAAGACAGTCTGTGAGTTTTTAAAACAAGATACACTATTACGAGATGAGATGGTGGGGGAAATTGAAATTTTTTAAAGGTTGGCACGTGTTTGTGTGTGCGGGGGTAATGGGGATGAGAGTAACCAGAGTGAGCGGAGCGCTGTGCGAAAATTGGAGACTCCAACGTCAAGCAAAGTCTGTTGAACAGATGTCTACGTGAACAGTTGGCTTGCTGCTGGGAAGCAACGCATTCGGTGTTTTTATAAAGCTTAGTTCGTACTCTTTATTATACAGTGAAGATCATTTATTATTTTTAATAATTTTTTCCCACTCGGATTTTATGTTTGATATTTTATTATAAGCTGCTCATTTATTGACGCGTAAAAAAGAGGGCATCGAGGTGTGGTTTTGAAATGACCAAACAATCAGCTGCTTTAGACGGACAATAAGGCTTTGTGAGGTGGAAAAACCTCATTCATTCAGATTTAGCTATTGCAAAGTGATATTCTCAATCATGTATTCCTGCTTCGGACCATTCAACTTTAACTCGGCGACTCAATCGCCGGCCAATTCAACCAGGCAGCCTCGATGTCTTGTATTGCAAGACCTTAACCCGTATTTTATCAAACAGATTGCACGTAGTCTGCAGGTAAAACTGTTTATTTTTGTTTATTTTTCGTTACCCTGAACCATAATTTAGTTGAGTGACTGTCAAACATAAAATCGTTATTTTTATAAAGGAAAAAATTGTTGAGGCAATCCCATTTGTCCATTAACGAAATTAAATATACAACCGCATTATAATTCATTTGATAATGTAGTTGGGTAGATGTTTACCAACTTTGTTAGTTTTGATGTTTGTTTTAAAGCAATGAGTTTTTTCTGATACAAATGTACCGTAAAGATTTGACTCGTTGCGGTTTAGTGTGTTGATGGCTTTTTGTCGTAATTTGAACAGCTTTTCTTCGGTTGTGTCATATGGGAAACACATGTTTCCATTCATACCAAGAACTACAATACTTTCATAGGATTTGTTACATCAACAGTTTTCTGCTAATTTATTTAATTAACCTACAGTATAAAGCTACATTTTATGGGTTAATGTTAGTGGTACATTTGAACAGGAAAAGTTAATTTCATCGCATGCAAGTGCTAAAAATTAAGTTCTGGTATGAACTTGCTGATTACATAGATTTTGACTTTTCTAATACAGTGTAGCTCGACACACTGAAGTTATTTAGTCAGGTTTTTTGTTTAATAAATAAAGAAGTGCCATTGCAGTTTCCCATCTGCTTGCATATTACGTGGAATGATGTGAATATTATACAGTATAAATAATACGAATTATTAATTTATTGAGAGAAGAGCGGAAAATTATAGTGTAAATACAGCAATTTTAAAGAATATAGTTTTCCGTGTAGATTAAAGACAAGTTTAGTATTAAAAAATAATGTGATTTTAAACAAAAACAAAAGTGCAGATGTTTTTTTTGAAGTAATTGCCGTCCTGTCTTATAAAATTGGTTAGGAAATTATCTCATTTCCTTCTTACAGTATACATGTTATAACGTTCAAGTTCAAGGATGGAATTATTGTTCCACATGATCAATAATTGCTGTTGATCCATGTAAATAAAGAAATTGGAAGGCAACAAATAGCATGCAATATTAATGGTTTTACAAATTTATTTTAGTACTGAATTTAATTTCAATAATGGTTCAATAACAACCATTGCATTCATATGTAAAATTTAATTTTTCCGAATTTAGTTTTTCTGGAGGTTTTAAATGGATGTTATGTTATACAATATATTCAGTGACAGCTAATTATTTTCTTTTAAATTTAATTAAAAGTATTGACTGTATTCAAAAGATAGTTTCTCTGATCAAAGTCGAAAATGTCATGAATGATATCCCTGATAGAAGCTGAAGTTCGAAGAATTATGATTAATTGACAACGTTTTCTAGACGGATGAGAAAACTAAATTACTGTCAGTAATAATTTGTTTTGAAAGTTTGAAAAAGGAATGGTGCTTAAATTTTTACGATTATAGAATTACCGTGGTCTGACTAACTAACGAGTTATATAATATTATGACTTTTTTCTCCATGTTTGAAAACTTGGGGGAAGTTGTTAATTTTGATCGTTTGTTTTGGATTTAACAACTCAACTTTATGATTTATTACTTGAGACCATAACTAGTTAAGCCGTGACATTTTCATTTGAATTTTAAATAAGTATTTTAGTGTCATTTTGTTTTAGCACTAAAGACGTTGACAAGAGAATTAACACCCTTATAGAAATTGCAGCTTAGCGACAAACAGTCTGTATTTTCACGTTACTCAAAACCCCTGAGTGTCGATGTTCTTACTTTCTAGCTGGAATATTATTTTGGTTATTTTATCTTTACTCAAACTGCTCATATAGATGTAATGAATATTATATGGATTTAGGAGGGGATGTTAGGTCAAACAGGGGTCGCAACCCTTTTTATTTTTTAATGGTGAGATTTAAAAGTGCAGATAATGATGCCAACCAGCCGGTTAAGTTTAAAGTTAATACTTTAAAATATTACTTAACCCCTGTAATCTTCTGCACTTTGAATTTAGATTTTTTCTCTCTCACTGATGGTTTGTCGTTTGTTTTGTTGGAAACACCAATTTCCTTAAACTTGTACTTTGCTAAAGTTGATTATCAGGAGGTTGATGAGGATCAGATCCTAATTAAAAATTTAAATGAAACGATGGCAAAATGTAGTGTACTGTATTTCTAATTACATTCTAAACAAAGAAAGCTTTTAATATTAAAGATATTGTGGTTAGATTGCTGATTAACTAGCCGATAATAATATCGAATTTCAAATTGAGAAGTTTTAGCTTTTTTTTAATTAGTTGTTTTGAGTAGAGTATCTCATATAATTTTTGGTTGATATGTAAACTTAGAAAAGTGGTTGAATATAACTTTTAAAGTAGTTTTTAAGTGTTGTAATATACAGTACATGTTTTACATACAGTAGGAACAATGTACACTGAACAAATCTACAGTGGAAATACTGTACTTCATTCTTAGTGCATTCTTAAAAATTAATTATGAATTATTATAATACCTATACTAATAATAATTTTCCACTTAGCAGTTGTTATTAAAAAATTACGTTATTACGTCATTAACTCTGAAAATGGTGATGGTTGTCAAGTAAAAAAGTAATTTATATTAATGATGGAAAATTGGAGAGACGAGATTGGTTAATCATAGCGTGAAATAATGATTCTTGTTATTTTAATTTAAAATGACATAATCTTCGATCGGTCTTTCTTTGAATTTTATCATTGCACATTTTAGGGTATTAGGTTTTTGTCCTTTTCCTATTGTTGCAATTGGAATGTCGTGTTTGCCTAGACGTGCACAGAATAGGAATTATTGCAATGACAAATGAATAAAAAAACTTTTCTTTGTAGCTATACAGTATAGACAGAAAAAAGGTTATATATTCGTTTGTAAATTTCTTTATTGGTAACACTGTGGGAGAGTAGTTTACTTAAGGGATTGGTAATGTTATATTTTTAGGATAAGATCCAGGGACATTAAACGGGCTAAACTGTTTCTAAAAATAACTTAGATCTACATTTTGGTTAGTTTAAGATCCGAAGCGTTGCTATTTGAGATTGTTTTTAAAGAAATACTTTTTTTTTAAAAAAAAGTTTTTATAAATGGAGCAAAGCATTTCCCAATTTTCTACGTAGATGTATTTTTAACTCGGATTTTATTCAAACAAATATTATGTCGTGATTTTTATTTCCGTTCTAACCTGAATTCAGGAAATTGTACAGCACAACATAATATTATTATGTAAAAGTTTTCCTTCGGTTTCTAGTCTTAAAATTTTTTTTGTGAGGAGAAATAGAGGAAATCAACATCGGATGTTACGCATATGAAAAAAATCTAAAAATGTAAATGGTAAATAAGAAATTCTATCGTACGATGTAGAAACCAGTATCAAACCGAGAGAAATATATTCAAGGTGTGTCATTTGTTGCAAATAAGGCCGTTCCCATTAACACACTGCCCTCTTGTATTTTTTGGGTTTTTATCTGTAGTTCTTTTATTTTATTGTAATATCTTCAAATTTAAATGGGTAAATCGATGTGTTTGTGTAGGCGAACTTGTTAAATTGCGTCATTTCTCAAAAGCAGATTATTATCTTGTCAAGTGTATCAGTTAAAATGCTAATTTAGAGTAATAAACGTTGAAACAACCGTGTGAAAGCGTCAAAATTTCTCCAAAATACGGGTACCATGTATATTATACAAGTTCAGTAGTTCTAAACTTTCTTCGATAAACAGTATTTGTTTGAACTGTTTTCGCAATATATCAGGTGTTCATTTTTTCTGTTAAGAAACAGAGAACTTTTTGTCTTACCGTTTCCGGCTGAACATTTACAGTTTTTGTTTTTCTTGAGAAAAATGATATGACCACGTTACATGAATAAATCAGCTGCTGCTTTGCTCATTGTTGATTTTAGTATTGTATTAGTTAGCTGTTGCTTTTTTTTTGAAATGATGTAGTCTGTTGTTTGTGTGAGGGTTGACCTGTTCTATAGGGTGTTATGAAAATTTTCTTTACCTTGGGTCAAGCAAGCGCCATTGCAACATCAATAAACATAATTTCACATTAATCGAGAAATATTTATCAACGTCGACTTGAATGTCAAGTAGTTGACCTAAATTATATATGTTATCATTTTGATTGATTTCCATAATATTTTGTCGTTTTTAGCTCTATAATTTTAAAATTGTTTTTAAAATAAGTTAACTTTTTTTTTTGTTAAAAAACAATTATTTTCAAGCACTGGTATTGTAAAAGTTGGTCATGGCAAGCATTGGGTTAAATTTTATAACACTGATAGTCAGAATTCGATCAGGGTGGGTTCTTTGGTAACTGAATAACTTAAGTGTAGGAATATCTATTTAAGTTATTTTTTATTTGCACTTGAATGCTTATGGAGAAAAGTGTATTGCTGAATTCGTACATAGCGATGGTTTATTATAGGTTTCAAACATTCGATACGATAACGCAAAATACTTCTAAGAATTTAAAAAATAATGTTAACATTGGTTTAGAAATTTTAACGATGGTTAAAAAAAGACGATCTTGTGTTTTGTTTTGTAGCTTTAGATTATAAGTCTGTATAAACTTACTGTGTTTTTATTGGGGCTTTACGTAACTGAATATTTAGGAAACTCGACTCTTGTTTAGAAATGACTTTTTTTTACAGTTTTTGGTAGTAAGATTTTGACAGTAGTTTGCTTATCCATTTGCACATTTTAAAACTGGGGATTACTCTTAAGAATTTTGACATTTTTCATTTAATTTGAGCAGATGTTCGGTTGCAAGTAACTTGTAGACTCGAGTTAATTGACACCATTTGGTTTCCATCTGCCTTTGAGGAACATTTTGTTTGCATTTTTCCTTTAATTTCCTCAGAAATTAGACTGAAATTTGATTGCCTCCATTTTGTTTATGTAATATTGTCAGGAGTTCGACCTGGAACAGAAAATAGATCTGGAAATAAAAATGCGTGAAGGAACTACTAAACTATTAGCTGCTTGTCACCATCCGTCTCAAAGTCTGGAAGCTGCCAAATCTCTTTTAACTTCAAATGAAAGAATGAATGCATATTTGGATGAGTTACAACGTCGAAAAACAGAAAAACATAAACAGCAGGAGAATGACATCAACCTCTCAACGTAATACAGTATTTGCTTGTCGCTTTTTTATTTCTATTTCTGCATGCCAAACTGTTATTTAACATTAACATTCTCTGTTCAGTAAAACGTCTCAAACGTTTATTTATATTTTTTTTGCTTAAAATATTTTTACTTTGTAGTGACATAGGTATGCAGCAACCCCGGTGCTCAATGGCGAAGGTTTCGGTTGCTGGTTAGTACATTCATTTGCTTTGATTCAAGGACAGCGTTGAGAAATCAACGTTTTCACCTGCCGGTATTTTTTCTACAAGTTAATAAAGTTATGTTTGATTAATAGATATAAGAATGCCGCTGATTTGGAAAGATTCAGATCACTTTAAAAACAAGGGAGATTATCGCAGATTTGCAGTATTTTGTTTGCTACGAATTGGCACAGAAATTTACGATTCAGTAATGATTACACAAGTGGACCGTAGCATGACGGACATTAGCTTTGAAGACAGCTTTGTATTGTAAGCTACATTAAATTTTTATTCATATTTTATTACATGTAAACAGCATTTTGAAATCGATGCAGTACACCAGTGTTTTGCAAGATAATTTTTAAGGTCTTGTGAAAATTGCCAAGATATATCTTAATTAAATGTAGCATAAGTTAAGAGAGAACTTAACCTTGGAGCTATATTTAGTGTCCACTAAGTGGAAGTTTAACCTAAATGACTCGATTTATTATTGCAGCAGTCAAGTGCCACCTGATTTTGAATTCCACTTAGAAGTTTACAGTACAGTTTTGCACGACGATCTAAGTATCGCCAGCACACCATGCAAAATAAAACACAAGATTAACGACTCACTAAGTCGCACTGTAGGTCGAAAGCTAGCGGCAACTTTGGTGAGGATCTTTTTTATTAAACAAATTATTTTATCATAATAAATTGGTTTGTTTTTATTTAATTTTGCAGAAGGATGAATTGGCGTCTTCTAACCTGTAATTTCTTGAAGCTGTTTTTATGATAGTATTTTTATTTATATTTGGTTTGATGTTTTTTTGTAGTGGTCCTAAATTTGAGTTAGTAGCAAGGGCTACATTAAGATTAGATGATGCCGACGATCATATAACAACCCACGATCTCGTTATTGAAAATAATGGTATTTTAATAAGCGTTTAACTTAATTATACGAAATGTATTTTTTATGTTAAAAATATTTTAAAATATTTTTTATTTTATAAATAGAGAATCGATTTAATCAGCTTCCATTATTTGGCCATTTTTGTTGCCGGTTGGCTGCTCAACCAGAATTCTTACTTGAAGACGGAATATCAGGCTCCATTTTGTATCAAAAGGTTAAATCTATTCTATACAGGATTATATTTGCGCTATTGCATAATCTAACGTTGTCTTATTTTTTGCAGGATTTGGACCAGAATGTGCAGCGTTTTTGGAGCTCTCGAAGAGGACTTCAAATTTCTTTTTGGAATTCAGCTGAAGCAGAAAACTGTGGTCGTTCTCCAGCACTAACAATAACATTATCGAAAGTAAAGCAATTAAATTAACTATAGAATAAATTCGAAAATACTAAATTTTATTTTAATGGTAGAATTCATATGTGGAGTTACTAACAAAAACAAAGAATCAATCTGTTATTCATGTTAAATATGTGGAGGATCATGTGGGTCAGGAATGCTACATGCACTCCAATACAAATGAAGATACCGATCGGTGGCTTCTTGATCTCAGAACGACAATTCACAATTCCGGTAAATTTGTTTCTTACTAAAATTGGATTAATAGTTAAAGTATATTTCAATTTTTAGTTATGTGGAGGCATGCAGCTGAGAAAGTTATGGAAATTCAATCTCCAGTATTTAGAAGAACACCTTTGTTTTCATTAGCCAGAAAAGGGTCACTTTATGATGAAACTCCTTTGAAACAAGGTCACATTTAGTTTTTGCATTTATAACTTAGGTTGTACTCTATTTTTAATGATTGTTTACTATTAATTTATTATAGATTCTCGCCAGGGAGCTTATTTTCAAAACTCTAGCATAAGAACTACGGTGTCATCGCCCATGTTAAGAATGCGAAGTCGTAGTTCTAGTGTGTGTTCCAGTACAAGTTCGAGTAGTAGTGGAACACAACCTACTTTAGTTGCACGTCCAAAATCAAGGCAGCGGCTTTCGTGTCATGAAACTAATGTATAAATGTTTGCGTCTAACGTGTAAAATACAAGTAAGCGTTCAAAAATCAGTGTTTATTATTAATAAGCTTATTAAAGTTCAAATAAACTTCACTATCAATATTTTATAGATCTTTTAAGTTGCATTACGAAAAAATCTGAACCCAAAATCGTTTTGGAAATCAAAAGTGTAAAATCGAAAGAAATGAACGTTTGACGAATGAACGAAATGAATCGTTTTGCAATTTTCTGCGTTTTGAATCTTAAGATTCAACAAGGAGAAATAAATACCGGGTACTAATTAATTACGTAAAGGCAATTTCGTTTAATGTAAAGTTCCCTTATTGGAGTTAATTTTTTAATTGTTTCCATACTTTGATTAATTCGTTTTAAGGTTGTCGAGGTAACTTTGAATTCGTCCACATTGTTTTGTATAATTAAGTTGTAGTGTTTTGAGTAAGTTTTAATATGTATACAGTAGCTTGTCTTTTTTTTTCAGAGTAGGCCCCTGCAGTTAAAGACTTCCTTAAGGGAGGAAATTAATTAAATCATCGCAACTATTCAGGTTCTTCTCTGTGTTAAGAACTACTGTAAATTGACGCATACAGAAGGCCAAAAAATGTTCAAGTTGACTTTTGTGGAGCATTAAGAATGGAGAATACCCAGTATCCTTCAAAGAAACCGAAAAATTGTTTTTTTTTGTGTAGAAATATAACAAAGTTCGATTGGAATTGAATGACCGTAAAAATGACTACTGTTTTCTTATTCTTAAAAAATGCGACCAGTCTGACGTCCAACGTCACAGACAATTATGTAAATGTGGTGCTCCCCCAAGTTTAATGTATAGGTATTTTAAAATATAATAACCTTAGACCTTGGGTGCTCTTAAAGCTTTTTTGTCCATGTGTCACTGTAGTTTCAATTTGCATAACCACGTTCGGTCAATAGTTACGTCAATGTAATCAAGATGTAATTGGCGGCGCCACAATAGAGAAGTTTTTAGTTGTTTAGTTGACAGCTTAAATTTTGTCATTCCTTCGTATGGAGCTTAGTCAAGAAGTTTCAAAATTTAAGATGCTCTCTAAATTTCGTGAAAAGAATCTGCAATCGGCAATGAATCTACTAAAATGTTTATTAATCCTCAGTACAATCAGCTTTGGTTGTACAATCGCTGATGGTGAGGATTTTTTGTTCTGTAAAAATGTTTTATTGGTATGATATATTAAATTCAAAATTTTAGGATCAGGCAATTGCCCCGAAGGAAAATTTCAATGCCAATCGGGCGAATGTATTGAAAATGCGAACGTGTGCGACGGAATTCTCCAATGTCACGATGGAACCGACGAAAAGAACTGCGGTAAGGAATTTTAATGTTTTATATAAATGTCTTTTAAATTATGATTTTATACGATATTTTTTGCGAACTTTAATCTAAAGATCGATGTCGACTTTGATCAAGCAAGCGTGATGATTGTTTGCTGTTTAGATTCGATTGCACTAATTGTAGTCTATAAATCATGCGTTTATCTAACCATGATTGATCAAAGTATACCTGATTATTAAACATTTATTACCGTTGTAGTTTTGCAACTCATTTCAAAACTTTATATTAAAAATCATCATTCGTTAAAAACAATCGCCGTACTTTAAATAATTACTAAATTGTTTGATTCAAATCATTAGTTTGGTCAAATTTTAAAAACTTCAAATCAATCCAAAGTTTAAGTCTTAACACTATGAAGATTGTAGTAATATTAGTTTAAAAAATGTAATGCTGTATATAAGCCAATTTTCTGTTAAATATTTTGTAAAACTAAGCAAACAAACATAAATAAGTTTTAAGATAAGTTTAATCGATTTATTATCTTAAAATATGGAACGGAAATTTTAATTAAAACTGCGTAGGTTCAGAGTTGAATTATAACAACGACGACGACGATGACTCTTCGATTGGTGACCAATTATGGACACTTGAAAATGATTTCAGTGATTATTTGGCTCAAAGATTAGGCAAACTTTTGCCATCAGCTACGCTTCCAGCCGAACCAGTTATCAAAGGTCATCCTCCCCATTTGACCTTGTTATTTGAACCCCAACCTGACATCCAATTATATTTTTAATTTGTTTGTTTTTCTATTAGTTTTTAAATTGTATTTTAATTTTGTAGACACAAAATCTACATGTCCCACGGGTTGGTTTCAATGCGCTAACCGAAATTGTATACTTATGCGATGGAAATGCGACGGTGAGGATGATTGTGGTGACAATTCGGACGAAGGACCATCTTGTCATCTTGTAGCTGCCCAGTGCGACTCAAAGGAATATAGGTGTCACGACAACACAAAGTGCATCGATTTGAGCTGGGTTTGTGATGGTCACATTGACTGTGCGGACTTGTCCGATGAAGCTCCTGGATGCCATAAACAAGGTTATTAAATTTTGAAATTATTTAAGTTTTATTTTTAATTGTTTGGTTTAAATTTTTACAGAAGTGTGCGACGGCTTTACGTGTAAAATTAATGGTGAATGTATGGCTAAACACTGGCAATGCGATGGGACAATTGATTGTCCGGATCAATCTGATGAAACTAACTGCAGCATTACCGAGAACTTTTACTGCCGAGATGAGGATTTGAAATTTTACTGTGCTGACCGCTCATTTTGCCTATCGAGACAGTTAGTTTGTAATGGAATTAAAAACTGTAAAGATGGAAGTGATGAAGGCGGTCAATGTGGTAAGTAAACTTTTTTATACCATTTTGACCCTTAATTTAAATTGTTTTCTAGATGCGAAATCGTGCGAAAAAACTGGATGCAGTCATGGCTGTTTTCAAACTCCCTTAAAAGCCCATTGTTATTGTCCATCCGGTTATAAACTTGGCGTCGATGGAATCCACTGTGAAGATATTGACGAGTGTATTAACCAGACTTGTAGTCATGATTGCCATAATACCGTTGGTTCCTACATCTGCACATGTCGAGAAGGCTATACCTTGCAGTTGGGGAATGGCGCTGACCAATTTTGTGCAGTAGAGGATCCGGAACCAATCCTAATCTACGCCTCTAGTAAAGAGCTGAAATCGTTGAAATTGCGTAGCGGTCAGATGCATTCATTAAAGACTGGGTTAAATCATGCTATTGGAGTCGATTATGACAGTCACGAAAATCGAATTTATTGGACTGAAATCGCCAAAGGCGTTGAAAACATTAAGTCTTGTACTATCGACGGCGAAGACGAAAATTTTATCATCAATGTTGGCAAGTTTTATTTTTAATTTGTTAAGATTTCTTTAAGAATTTTGAAATTGTTTTTTTTTAGGGATTAGTGTAGTGGAAGACGTTGTCATCGATTGGATTGGACACAATATTTACTTTACCGATTCTGGACTTATGCGTCTTGGTGTTTGTACTAAGAATGGGCTCCACTGTAAAGTTCTGTTTGACCAACTACTGCAGCCTCGAGCTTTGATTGTTGATCCCACGATCGGGCAAGTATCTTCTGAAACGATTGTTTCGATCAATATCAGTAACGTTCTATTTAAACCAATTTGTCCGTTTCAGAACAATGTATTGGAGTGACTGGAGTCATTTTCCAATGATTGAAAAAGCTGGAATGGATGGTTCTTCGCGAACTCCACTTGTCATAACCGATTTGGGTTGGCCAAATGGCATGGCTGTTGACCATGTTTTAAATCGTTTGTACTGGATTGATGCCAAATTATCTCGTGTGGAATATATAACCTTAGATGGTCGCAAAGAACGTCATGTTGTCGTAGAAAAAGTAATGCTTCACCCATTTGCTTTTGCCTTATTTGAGGACACGTTTTACTGGACGGATTGGTCGAGAAAAACTCTGGAATCGTGCAACAAATTTACTGGAAATGACCATAAAGTTCTAGCTAAAGAAGAAAACGACAACATTCCAATGGGCCTTCATGTATATCACCCGATCCTCCAAACCACTGATCGAAACCCATGCTTAGGTCACCGTTGTAATCACTTGTGCTTGATTGCGCCAAATAATGGTCACAGTTGTGCTTGCAGTCTTGGATATAGTTTGGCAGCAAATGGCCTGAATTGCATTAGGAACGAATCTAGGAGAATCTTGCTGTCAATTGAAAGTGGACTATTTGAATTTACGGAAGCCAAACTGGGAAGGCATGCTTTTAAACAGTTGATACAAACACAGCAGCATTCTACTATTGGTGCAATTGCATACGACCCGTCAAATAACAATGTTATCTATAGTGACATGGGAACTAACCAGCTAATCGCCTACAATTTACAGACATATCAGCAAACGTAAGTTTACAGAGTTTCGTAAATGATTGCAAAAATGGGCTTCATTGCTTATTCCGATTTTGTTAGCGTTTTAATCTCTGCCCACGTCGAAGCAGTTAACTCTATTGAAATCGATTATCTAAACGGAAACATTTATTGGGCGGACGCTTCACGAAGGACACTTGAAGTTGCCAATTTAGATGGAAAGTATAGAAAATTGCTGATAACAGAAAATCTTGGGCATCCAATGGACATGGCATTAGTGCCTCATAAAGGGTCAATATACTGTAAAATTAATTCGATGATCATGTAAAATATTTCGTTTATTTTTCAGGATTATGTTCATGTCTCTGTCGACTGGCAACCGTCCACGTATTGAACGCTTAAATATGGACGGCACCAATCGCCACATTCTGCTAGATTTTAACAACGATGCTCCAGTTTCCATTTCCGTCGATTTAGAGCGCGAATTGCTTTATTGGACGGATGCAAATTCTGGAAAAATCGAATGGACTCATTTTGATGGAAAGCAGAGGTGAATTTGATTTTTTTTAAATAAAAACTGCACTGAAATTTTAATACAAAAATGTAATTCCAGATATACGTTGGATCAATACTCTGGGCATCCTGGAGTTGTTTCGGCTGCTCCAAACGTGGTAATGTGGACAGATTTCTCTGAAGGACTACACTTGTGGATGTATGAAGAATCTGCCAATCTAATAAAGACTTTTGAGCTACAGCTAGACTCTGATATTCATTGGACATCGATGAGTCGGTTGCTGATTACGCAATCTAACTACAAAAACGGTATTGTCTGGTTTGGTCTTTTTTGTTTAAATTTACTGAATGTTTCTTTTTCAGTTGACAAGGGCATCTGCAAAACTGCGAAATGTAGTCATCTTTGCTTACCCAACGAGAAATCGTATACTTGTGCTTGCCCGTCTGGGCTAAAGTTAAGCGAAAATGGCCACACGTGTGAAATTGAAACTGAATGTTCCCAATATGAATTTAAATGTTCAGACAACAAATGCATTCACGTTTCCTATACTTGTGACGACATTCACGACTGTCCCAATGGCGAAGATGAACAGTATTGCAGTAAGGTTTTCTAGTTAAACTATCATTGATTCAAGTTAAAAAAAAAATGTATATTTTTAAGAACCGGAGTGCACGGCTGAGCAGTTTGAATGTCCGGATGGCCAGTGCATTCCTATGGGTTGGCTCTGCGATCGAACCTCTCATTGTAGCGACGGGGCCGATGAATTTGGCTGCTCTTACACTTCCTGTCCTATAGGATGGTTTCAGTGCGCTAATGCAAAATGTATCATTAATGATTGGTTATGCGATGGAAGCAATGACTGTCTTGATGGTTCAGACGAGATGAATTGCACTCAAAAACCTACTTGCAAGTCGGATGATTTCCAGTGTCACTCTGGACATTGTGTTCCAGCGAATTGGCGATGCGACGGAGAAATTGACTGCAGAGACGCTTCAGACGAGGATTCCACATGCGGTAAGCAGTATTAAAATATATTGTTAATTATCATTTTCTTTTAAGGTTGTAAACTTAATTTTGATTGGCAGAAACGGCAGTTAAAAAATGTGAAGCCATGGAATTCAGTTGTGCGAACGGTCACTGCATTACAACAGATTTAGTCTGCGATCATGACGACGACTGTGGCGATGGATCTGACGAGAAATGTGGTAATTATTTTGACAAATTACTGTAGTATACATGTCGGCATTGCTTATGTTAATTAGGATTTTTTTCCATAGAACATTTGATGATGTGTCCAATGGGAATGTATAAATGTTCACAAACCAATCGATGTATACTGTTAAAATCGTTATGCGACGGTATTAACGACTGTTTAGACGATGAAGATGAACACGGATGCACAAGTGAAGGTTAGAAGACAACGTTGTAAGCTAAGCATTTTTTTAAAATTATTTTTTAATAGTGAACGGCTGCAATAAGGAAAAGGAATTTAGCTGTGTGGATAATGGTCACTGTATACCAAAGGACTGGACTTGCGATGGTGATGGCGACTGTGGTGATGCATCGGATGAGAAACTGGAGGAGTGCCACATTGAATCTGAACCAGAAACAAAATCGCCAATTCCATTGTTTCCCGATCTAAGAGCACGAACATCGCACCCTCATCATGAAAAAACACCCAATGGATCCGACTTCGGAACTGTACTTGAGTGTGATTTGATGGAATATCAATGCCATAGTGGAGAATGCATTGAACTTCACGAACTTTGTAATCATTTTAACAACTGTAAAGATGGTTCAGACGAAGGATCATTTTGTGGTACGTTGGATTTTTCTCGAATTGGAAATTAATAATTTTAAGTATTCATGATCTAGGTCTATCGTGTGAAATCGATAATGGTGACTGTTCCGACCTTTGTGTCCCCACGGACCATGGAGCTAGTTGCAGGTGTAGAACAGGCTATCATTTGGGAGACAATGAAAAGACGTGCTATGGTTGGTTGGTTTAATTGTTTAATTAAAATCGACGAGTTATTTTTTTTCTGAATAGAAATTGACGAGTGCATGTATGTTGGCGCCTGTTCGCAGAATTGTAAAAATATTCCAGGTTCATTTATTTGCTCATGTGTTGATGGATATGAACTTAAGCCAGATCAACGAACATGCAAAGCTAAAGGTATTTAGTTTTATATTGTATTTAACAATTAATAGTAAAACATTAGTATGTGGGTTTTAGGAGATGCCGGCCAATTTTTAATCGCTTTCCCTTCTAAAATTGTTTCTACTTCATTGGGCAGTAACCATGAAAGTCTCATTTCTCATGGAGGCCATAGTAATATAACGGCTATAGATTTTGATGTAAAAACATCGACAATCTATTGGGTGGACGCCGGAGAAGTAAATTAGTTTGTACTAGTAAATTTTATCACAATACAATTTATCCTTCTTACAGGGAACATTGACCAGATACAATACAAAGACAAAATCTCATGAAACTTTGATTAAAGGATTACAATCTCCTACTGCGTTGGCTGTTGATTGGATATCTAGACAGTTGGTTTACTGGGAAGGTCGAAGAGATGGTCACGTTACAATTTGCGATTTAGACGGAAAATACTGCGTTAAAGGTTTTAAAATTAGGTCTAAAGTAGTTGGAAGTATGGCAATTGACGCCAGATACGGGCTTCTATTTTGGACAACATGGAGCTCCTCTGAATATTCAGCTGAAGGAACGATTGAAAGAGGTTATTTAAATGGAAAACAAAGATACGTTTTGGCATCGGATAAATTGGTTTGGCCAGTCGGTTTAACAATCGATCATCTGCGTCATGAATTATATTGGGCTGATGCTCATCTGGAAATGATTGAAACTATGACAATTCATGGAGAAAACAGACGAGTTATCACGAGACAAGTCAGTCGACCAATGGCATTGACTGTATTTGAAGACCATATGTTTTGGGCCGATTGGAAAACTAATTCAATTAGATCTTGCAACAAATTTTACTGCGATAAAATAAATATTTTATTCAACAATACTGTCAAAGTGTACGACTTGGCAGTCTCTCACAATGTCCAGCAACTACGAGGTATTGCACTGTTTTTGTTGAACGGAACTTTATTATCATTTATTATTTTGTTTCTTTAGGTTTAACAAGTTGTATGTCCGGTGATGTCTTTACTGGATTGGATAAAAAATGTAGCCACATTTGTATTTCGGCTGCTAATACCTATACTTGTTATTGCCCATTTGGAATGAAATTAGACAATGAAACTAGCCGAAATTGTATCGAAATGCCAACTCCAGAGCCGAAGTCGTGTAAAGACCAAAGATATTGTTTTAATGGAGGCAGTTGCCGCGTCAGCGCATTTGGGGATATGTTCTGTGATTGTTTAGCTCAATTTGCCGGCTCTCGATGCCAAATTAAAGTTATGAAACCATATGAAGCTGTATCTTCTGATAACGAATCTAATCATGGACTTGTAGCTGGATTGGTCATTGGAATTATATTTATAATTGTCGCTGCTACAGCTGCTTATTTTTACTACAGAAGATTTGGGTAAGATATTTTGACAATTGTGTAACAGTAGCCAGTGGTTAAGTGGAAATTGAACTTTTTTTTATAGATTTACTACTGATAAATTCCGTAACCAGTTTGCTGCAATTCGATTAAGAGATCCTGAATTCGGAGCAAACGGCGAGCCAATCGATGAAACTGATATTGATGAAGTCTGCTATGGCACCGATTCTTACAAAAGCTATTCAAATCCAATGTTTAACGAAAAAGTGTCCATCGATGTAAGAATTATTTTTTCTTTTCAATCTAAAAGAAATTAATACGTTTTGTTTTCTGGCAGACTAGCAATTTGAAAAACGTAAGATTTCATCCAGTTGGATCCTCCGCTTCATTGAGTAACAGCGAGTCAAGTTCCACACTAATCGATTATACAGATAAGGCAGATGAGTCTTAATATTTCACTATATTGTAGTTTATTAACTAAGTATATTAACTATAAATTTTAAATTATATTTTACTAAAAGATGTAATATATTTTGTGACTTAAAGTTAAGTATAATGAATTTCTATTTATTAATGAAACCAATCTCCTAGATTTTGTTAAATTATGATAACGAAAATTATTTATTAAAAAAAGCGCAGCATTTTATACAACAAATTTTTTTTCAAAATTTTAATTTAAGCCTGCGTCTTGAAATTTGGTGATAACTAAATCAGATATTTTAGTAATTTCAGAATTTCACATTAGGTTTTGGGTTATTGATGGAATAATAAATGAAGTGACCGGAAACGTAGAAATCAAGACTGAGTCTTCTATAAATTTAAAATTGGAGACATTTTTGCTGCAAAACTTTGAACTTTGCACAAGGTTAGCAGATTTGAATCTTAATGAAATTGAGGCATTAAATTTGTAGAAAAAACGCTTTGGTCATTAATGGAGAATGGGGCATTGCAGGAACCTTATGACCGAATATGAGATACCGGTAAAACAATTTATTTGACAACGCAGAAACGAAAAACTGTTTCTATTGATTTTTAAGCAGTTGATAATAAACTTTTAATTCGGTTCTCAACATTTTCCGCAACTTATAAAAAAACCTCTTGAGCCATCTATTACATTTTGTAAAATAACCCAGAAAAATTTGTAATGTCTTAAAATCATTCTAGAAAATACAGTATGCCAAATTTGTAAATTTGAAACAATCTTGTTTTGCATTGAATAGTTTTGGCTATAATAGAAGCACTTGTTGTAAGGTACCAATTAGTTACGTCATAGCCATCAGTGTGTGTTTGTTTGTAGTTTGAAGGAGGTGCGCAATATTTAAATTTTTTATATAAAATCTAGTGAATTTGATTTTAATTACCTTTGGTTTCTAAGTTATCGTCATAAAATGATTGTTTTTTTGAGCGAAACTATGCAATTAACCAAAAAAAGATTGCTGCAGTGATTGACGTATCAGCTGATGCTGTTGGCTGATTCACAGGACTTTTGTTTCCCAGTACAGTACATTGGAGGTGACGGTGTATGAAAATTATGTAAGCAATGTAGAGATTTGATATGTTTTATAAATTTGTGTTTCGTACACAGTATAATATATTGTATTATACCTGTACTGTGTACGAAACACAAATTTAGTTAAGTGGTTGAAATTATCGAATGTACCTTTGTTTATATAGCCCAGTAAAATAGAATTGTTAAAAGTGGTGTTGTGATGTTAGATTTTCTGTATGTCAAAACGTGGAATTCGAAATTCAGACGTACATACTAGACACACAGACGGTCCAATTGAGACGTCAAAAGAAACTTCAAATAACGCACAAAATGGTATTTAAAAAATATTAAATAACGACGAAATTGGAAGTTCAGTGTACGAGAACTATAAGAATTCAGGTGGATATAAACAGAGTTTAGGTGATTGTTTATTTTTAATGCTGCAACTTGTAAGTGATTTATGATATGTAACTTGAATCATAACTTTGTATTAGAATTTCAATGTAATTTGACATTAAGAATGCTATTTTAATGGCAGGTAGATCTCTTTTTAAATTCTTTAGTTCTGAACTAACTAGGCACTATTTACTGGAAAATGATGAAGCTGGATATTTGGAGAGGAGAAAGTATACTCTTTTGAAAATACCATGGGACTTGGAAAACGTAAGTATAATTACTGTATATGTATGTTAAATATTAAGTAAGGTATTCTATTTTACCGGTAATTGGTTTTAATTGTGAATGAATTGTAATCGATTGTGCTTAGTTTATGATGTATGGTTGGATGCAGTGACTGGATGCATTTCTACAGTATTTCTTTCACATTTTTACCACTTAGGCTGGTGCTAGAGGTGTTAGGAATTTATTTGGGTAATGATAATCATTGTAACTAGTAAAGTTGATAGCTTGTTTACTAATTTAATGTTTTTGGTTAATACTAGCCATTGTCATCGTGAGGTTATTTTACAGCCTGCTGAAAAATGATCTTAAAAGCAATTACCGGTGCTTTTGTTGCTTTGGTTGCAGGTGCTTTTTTTAATGACTTGCATTGATACATCCATGATTTACCACCTCATAAAAAGTCAAGTCTGTCATCAAGCTTCTTTTAAATATGTTAGATGCAAGTAAAAGCTCCTTGTTTTACATATACATTAATGATTGAGATTCATGACTGGATTAATTTATTTGGTTGTTATTTTTAGGTTGGTGATCGCTTACTGTCAGCGTTTGGGAAAGACATTTTTGGTTCACTGTTATGGACAGGCGCATAACCAAGACTGAAAAAGCGAAAATATTTTGGCGTTATTCCTCGTCTGTTTTTAGCGATGGTTTGTGTGTATCCTTTTTTATTATTTTGGTTATTGTTTTCCAAGTACAGTTAGTTTTTACCTTATTTCGAATTAAAGTTCTACTTACCTTACCAGTCCTTTTTCAAGTTACATCATTGAACGTTGCCATCAACTCAAAAAACAGTGGACTGCTTACAATTATGATGTAAAACAATGTAAGATTAAATATTACTGTCATTTTGTTTTTTGAGAGTAAAATAATTTTAAGACAATTATTTTAAAGTTTATGAAGCTGAAAGGAAGTGTTTTCAAGAAGTTTGAGAAGAATAATTTGTTTCAAATGTCATGCAGTGATGTAAGGGAGCGTTTTCATT
>JAAFCF010006680.1:21749618-21853472 GCA_013389785.1 Helicorthomorpha holstii
TGGTTTAGCCATCGGAACACAAGAATTAACACCATGGCAAAACTTGGTCCTCAAAACTTAAACCAGTGCCCATCAAGACCTGCGATTTTGGAGCTTGAAACATACATCTGGTCTATCCAAAACCATACTGTCTGCTCAAGCAATGGTCTTTCCAAATTGCATGGTATCTAAAATTAAGAAAGTTCATTTAATAAACCTCAAATGGCAACATTAGCTTTGTTTTCCATGAGAATGTTGATCCAAGTTTAACAAATTATATTGAATAATTCCATAAAAAATGAATTTTTATAAGCTTTGATATTACTGATAGCCAAATGTAAGTACAAATTGAAGGAGGAAAATGCTAAAAATGTCTCCCATAGACTAATAAAATACTAATGCAAGAAGCTAATCAAAGACAAATGCAAAAAGCTAATCAAAGACAAATGCAAAAAGCTAATCAAAGACAAATGCAAAAAGCCAATCAAAGACAAATGCAACAAGCTAATCAAAGACAAATGCAAGAAGCTAATCAAAGACAAATGCAAGAAGCTAATCAAAGACAAATGCAAGAAGCTAATCAAAGACAAATGCAAGAAGCTAATCAAAGACCAATGCAAGAAGCTAATCAAAGACCAATGCCAGAAGTCTCCCACAAGACTTCCATGCAAAATGTCTCCCATAGACTTCATTACAAAATGTCTCCCATAGACTTCATTACAAAATGTCTCCCATAAGACTTCATTACAAGATGTCTCCCATAGACTTCATTACAAAATGTCTCCCATAGACTTCATTACTAAATGTCTCCCATAGACTTCATTACAAAATGTCTCCCATAGACTTCCTTACAAAATGTCTCCCATAGACTTCATTACAAAATGTCTACCATAGACCACATTACTAAATGTCTCCCATAGACCTCATTACTAAATGTCTCCCATAAACTTTATTACAAAATGTCTCCCATAAATTTCATTACAAAATATCTCCCATAGACTACTATACTAAATATCTCCCATAGACTTCCATGCAAAATATCTCCCATAGACTTCCATGCAAAATGTCTCCCATATACTTCTATGCTAAATATCTCCCATAGACTTCCAAGTTAAATATCTCCCATAGACTTCCATGCTAAATGTCTCCCATATAACCTAATGCAATAGAACCTACTAGTGACAAATCAAAGGAGGAAAATAAAAAAATTGTATTCAAGTGAGTAAGCTTTTATGTAAATGTTTCAATATTACAAGCTTGTTTCAAACAAAATAATCCAACCAAAACAGACTAAAATCATTGCAATACTAACACATTGGAAATGTTTACATGTTCAGTGTCAATAAAAATAATAGTAGTCAACAACTGCTAATTATTGACATATATTACCTTAACATTAGCAACAAATCAGTATTGAAATTAAAATCTTAGTTTAAAAGTACTTTTATAGTGCTAATGATTGAATTATTAATTAACGAAGTACTCTATTTGAGAAATTAAAATGTAATATACAAATACATTCATATCTTTGAATATCAATGGCTGTGTAAAGACTGTGTAAAGAATCAATAACTAAAAATAATTAAATCAAGCCTAATTCTGTAGGCAATATCAGCACTAGAGATGTTTTACGACAATTTTAGATAAAGTTACATATGAATAAAAAAGTTTCCTAAAACTTGTATAATAATTATACATTTATTGTAATTCGTTTCTCTCAGCATACAAATTCAGCTTATTGAATGTAATTGTTTAAATGTCACCCCTAACATTCATTTAAGTTACTTTTTAAAATACAACTAAAAGTTAAGTTCATTTCTTATATTATTTAAATTATAGTTGTTGCATCAATTTAAAGTAGAACATTGTAAATGCATACACTACAGCAGTGGTTCTTAACTGGTACTCTCAAGCATTTCAAGTGCTTTGCGAAAATTATAGTTCCTTTAACTAGAACTTTGAAACAAGTTGAGATGAATTTTGAACTTCGATTAAAGAAGACCAGCCTCAAATATTAAAAGGAATAATTCAAAAAATTTAGTGTACTTTACAATTATTAGGGATTACAGTAAAATATTGAAATAAAAAAGATTTTAAACAAAATACCAATAATTGCACGACAGTAACTGCTGAGAAATTATTCAACATTCTGATTAAGATTAGCTAGGATAAAGATAAAGTTCATTGCTTAAATATTGAAGTCATATAAGTAATGCTACATTGTCGTAAACCAATATTAAAACATTCAAATACAAACTTTTTTGTGATACATGTTAACAATAAAAGTGAAAAAATGTAGTCAAAAAAGTTCTAAAAAAATTCTTGCTCTGAAATAATCACCATATTGCTAATTTAACCAAAACTCCAAACAATCAACTTAAAATGAGACAAATTTTGAAGGATTTTTCATACTGACAATGGCACATCAAACTTTTTCTGATAATGCATATTATGTTTGAAAAATGTATTAAGGAACTAACAGCGAAAATCAAGAAAAACATTTCCTACCTTATCTTCTTATAGTGAAGTTCAGTTCTCTGTTTCCATTAAGTTGAAGTTCAGTTCTCTGTTTCCATTAAGTTGAAGTTCAGTTCTCTTTTATCATTCATTCCTTTATCAGCATGCAAACACTTCAATCCATGATTATCCATGAGATTATACATTCAGAAGCAACATAATCCAATATCACCACTTATCACAAGCACTGACGTTTAGGTAAAAGCACTTGCAGCATAGAAGCACAGGAAAAGCTTTGTCACACAAACTACCACAGCACAGGAAGACGACTTTTGAGAAACAAATAAATTAGTAAATAATAAATCTAAAAAAAAATTATTTTTACCTTTAGATTTCTGACTAATTAACGAGTTTTCAAAATTCTTCACTGCTTGGTTAACAAGTTTCAACACTTTCCACTAACTCGAGTTATTTGATATCCTTTCATTAAAAACGTTCAACCAAGTCAATCTGATTCAAAAACGATTAAACAATTATTAATGACAAAACAATTAATAAAAGTATTTAGTTTTTATAAAAATATCTGAAAGTAGGTACTACTGAAGACAAAAAAAAAATTTAACAAAAAAAATCTACTAAAAAATGTTAACTATGGGATTATTAACTATATGGTTCACAAAAAATATGGGGCTCAAGATGTCAGACTACAACTTGTAAACATGTAATAAAATAATGTGATAAAAAAAGTTTCTTTTGTGGATTTTCCTGAATGGTTCTTAGTGTGCGTGATGAAATTAATATTTTAATAATTATCTGGACCATCAGCAACAAATCAAAATGAAGCTAAACCAACTTTGCAAATAAACAACATGAAAACCCAAAGTCTATTCAAACCAATGACAAAAAATTATAAACCAAAATCGGTTAAATAACACTAATTAATTTTAAATGGCATGTACATAACTTTCCTTTGTTTGTGCTTGTCATTAAAACTTTTCTCGATTCCGAAGAGAATCTACAGTTCCTAATTCTGCAAAAGCCCACCTAAAATGAGCGTAGAAAAGAGTCAATAAACGATACAATCAAAAATATCAAAATAACGTAACTTTGGCAAGTGTCTGTGGTACAAGATTGGTTAATCAGTCTGACGTGACATGACATACTGATTTTTCTATACAATTAAAAAAGAACAAAAATTACATACAATTAAAAAAACAATTGTATAGCGAAATCCTAGAATAAATGCATAGAAAATAAATATAATTACAATTTTTTCAAAACGTCACTTTATCTTTCATCTAAACATGCAGCTCCATCTTAGACAATCCTTCATTCAATGTTCTATTCTCCACATACCCGCCTTCCAAAATAAAGTATTGCATTATTAAATTATGAACATTATTAAAATAAATTAATTGGTTACTTATCATTCAGAGATAAGCGATGATTTGGTTTGTTTTGACTTGCTCTTCGACATTTCGTTATTAGTTAATATTATTGCGTCAATATTGTTTAATATTATATTGTTGCGTCATCTTGTTGCATAAATCATGGACTTCTACTGCACAATATTACTGTACGAAACATAACCAAGTTCTTCTCATTCCCCCGGTAGGCCATTTCTTTGGAGAACATGCTTGGAGAACATTGGGATAAATTCAATAGTACATTGAAATACTGTATATACGATACTCAACTTTCAATAAATTCATTTCTAATTTTTACTATATTTTAGCTTTCAGAAATTTAGAGATTAACAGGAGCTTGGGGCAAACAATGCTAATTATGCAACCTGAAATAATTCATTATGTAACAAATGGCGTAAAAAGTAATTACAAGAAAAAATCTGGGAAGAATGTACTGTACTTGCCTGCTTGGACGGCTGTTTATGGAATCGTCATTGCAATCCTTTGAAACTGATGAAATACGCTGTATAGCCAAAACCGAGTGCTTTTAAGCGTTATTGTTTTTAGCAAATTGTTGAGGTATGAAGATGGAGATGACAAGGGTCTGCACCCATTGATGATGGAGCAGCAGCTTATCAAATTCTAAAACTGATGAGAGGTGATGTTATTTTAGATCTTTTAGGAAAACGATCTCTAAAAGCTGAAGATGAAAAAAAAAAGTTAAAAACGAGAAGATCAATTGCAGCTGGTACAGAGTGCTAATTGAATACATTCCTGAGTCCTTACAAATTTTGTAAAAATCTAGTTATTCAATTACTCTAATAGCGTAATATTGTAAAACTTGTTAGGGTTGACTAGCTAGTAAAATATTTGGTTAAATTTTGTGTGTCTTGTACTACTGTAAGTTAAGTTGATGCGAGTTTCTTTTTCTTGTAAGCACCGATTTGCCTTTGTGATACATGGAAAATTGACTCCTTACTCCTGACATGAAAAAGCAATTCATGCATAAAAATATAATAAAACATTAAGAATTGAGACTTTTCACAGATTTACATTTGCTCTCAAATAGTATGTAGAATTAAAATCATAGTTTACGAGTACCAGTACTTGTATAGCTTTTGATAATAAAATAAAATTGATTCAACATATTAATTTGTAAATCAAACAACAAACTCGACAATTAGCACTTCTAAAGTTTTGAAACTGTCAATTACAACCATGCATCATTAAAATGCAAATCATGTTAAGGAAAGTCCTCGTACTTTAGAAAAGTTAATAAAAAACTAAAAATGCAATTTTTGACACATCAAAAATAACGAATGTAGCAAAAGATAAAAAAACAAATGCCAAGTAACAAGTACAAGTTATTGATATGATTTCAAGCTTTCATAATTTTTCATGTACAGTAAAAACCTTTTAACGCGAAACGCTCGGGACCGAAACTTTTCTTCTTGTTAACCGATTTTTGTGTAAAAAGATGCATGCAAAAAATAGTACTGTACTCACAAAAATAATATTTAATATAGTACAGAGCATTATATATCATACACTTGTATATACCCTTGTTAAATTCGAAATTATCATACATTTTGTATTAAACTTTTATTTTAATTTTTTTTATATAAAATCAATAAATTTTTTATTGATTTTAGACTTGAAAACACACTCACAGAAGCCCAAAAATTGATTATGATGCCGGTATTTCAAAGCAAAGTTAACTTCCTTTTACACGACACACCAGAAGTCATGTTTAGTGAGAAAAATTTTCATTTTGAAACAAAACCTTTGCGTGTTAAGCGATTTTTGTTCGTGTTAAAAGGAATAAAATGCGTGTAAATGTATAGGAGATAATCGGGACCGCAGCATTATTTTGTGTTAAGAGGTTCTTTGAGTTAAGCGATTTCGCGTTAAGATGTTTTTACTGTAATTATCGAATTAAGAGTATGTTGAATAATATCTTTAAAAATGGTTTTCCATAACGTCTGATACAGTATTGCCGATTGCAAAATGTGGGAACAAACATCGTAGGGGAGAAAAAAATGCTTTCCCAAAGAAATTTTCAAGACAAAAAAAACCACTAAAATCAGGGCATTATTCAACACTGAAGGCGACAACAAAAATCGAATTCAGTCATGATACTAGATTATGATCTCAAAAGAAAACCTGTTGTCCTGAAATAATCGCCATAGTTAATTTAATCAAATTAAAACGAGATAAATTCTAAACGTTTTTTCATACTGATAATTTACATTTTAATATTAAAAGCTAACAAAAATAAAAAAAAAAATCTTACCTTCATCTTCATGTGGTAGAGTCCTTCATCAAAGTGCCCAGTAATATTTTTCCAAATAGTTCTATTTGACAATAATTCCTCCAACAGCACAAAAACTTAAATCATGATTATCCATGTGATTATTTGATTACACAAGCAGTAGGATAACTCGATGACAACGCTGCTGTTAACCTCGCAAGCACTGACGATTTCACGATGGCAGCAAAGCAAAAAGAACATGGTGGATAAATCACTTTAACCGAGTGAAGAATAAGTCTCCGGGAAAATTTCAACTGAACATATGTAGCATAGAAGTCGATGGAAGCACAGGAAAAGCTTTGTAATATAAACTATCCCAGCACTGGCGGGAAACTCTTGAGAATCAACAAATTAGTGTAATGTAAATCTGAAAAAAAAATCAAATTTACCATTAGATCTCAGACCGATGTACGAGACTTTTGTTCAATATGCTTCACTGCTTCGTTAACAAGTTCCAGCACTAACTCGTAGTTGAGTTTTCTTATTAAAACTGTACAACCAAGTAAATCTGTTTCAAAAACGGTTTAAACAATTATTAATGACAAAACTGCATAATGAACCAATAAATAAAATTATTTAGTTTTTATAAAAAAATAAAATCTTGTATTATCGAAGTCTTAAAGAGAAAATTTTAGCATAAAAATCAATGTAGGAATTTTAACTAAGTGGTTCACAGAAAATATTCGACTCAAGATGTCCGATTACAACTTGTGAACATGTAATAAAGTAATGTGATAAAAAGTTTTTTGTAAATTATCCTGAATTGTTCAAAGTGATTGAATTTATATTTCAATAATTACCCAGACCATACAGCGACAAATAACCAAGTGAGATTCAAACTAAATCAACTTTGCGAATAATAATTAACCTTAATGTACTGTGACTAATCAACATGCAAAACCAAAAACCTATTCAATACAGTGACAAAAATTCTAAACCAAAATTATTAATTAACATTGTAATTAATTTGAAAAACTATGAATATTACTTTCCTTTGTTGCTGCTTGCCATTAAAACGTAACTTGATTATTACCCGGTAAGAGAATCTACAGTTCCTAATTGTGCCAAAGCAGAGGCCATTAATTAGAAGCACAAACTGAATTCAATATTTTTAAAAGCTGCACACTTGCATTCATCTTTAACATCGATGATCTTTCCATCACTAATGAATGAATTAAATTTTAATATCTTTCAACTCGTAAGTTACAAGATATGGAGTTCGGAACAAGAGATTCAATATTACTATTAACAACTTAAATTCTTAACATACACACACAAAAAACTTCAAATTCGAGATCTCTGAGTAAAGTTCGTATTACATAATACTCTCGGCGGCGCAGGTGCTAATAAAATTAAATTTAAATAAACAATTAACTTCGCTCTATACATTAATTATTAGACATTCAAATAACAATAACAATAATTGCAATAATAACAAAACAAGTAGAAAAAATGATGTTGCCAAACATGATAGAAATCACCTCGAAATAGAAAACCAGATCAAATTCACTTCAAATAAATAAAAAATAAATAAAAAAGCTGGCATTAAGACAATTGTTCACAATACACTTTAACATCAAAGGCTGGCTGTCCTGTGAAGGCTAATTACACATATATTTGACACTTTGTACAGGCTGGTCATGCTGTAAGGGAGAGTGTGCCCCCCCCAGGAGGGCGGCCAGGGCAAGGCTGACCTGATTTCTTCACAATCCCAAAACCATTCTGTTGCTCCAATGACAACTCTATCAAATTACTCCCGGCATTCACCTGATATCGTTTATTTTCAATAAAAAGGATGTCATCACGCAAAAAGGCAGTTTTCCCCTTCCCAATGGCAGAATTTAGTAAAGGTTGAAGTTTTTTTCGATTTGAGTAAACTTTTGCAGAAAAGTGTTCCATAATCTTAAATGGGAGCTGACCTTTACTCTTTCTAATCTTTCGAAAACATGACAAAATGTCATTTCTGGTCTCCATATTTAAAAAACGCACCAAAATAGTTGGAGACTGAGAATTGCTTGGACTCAAATTATTAATCGATGAGATCAACCCAGAGTCCAAATTGAAGCTCAAAGTATTTTTTAAAGAAGTCAACACTTGGTTCCTTAAATCACCTCCAGCTTTCTTCAAGCCACAAAAAATCAAATTCCGACGTCGAGAATAATTTTCATTTTTATCAATCCGGTTGTCCAATGACCTAACTTGCTGTTGGAGATGACTTGACTCAGCATTCAATCTTTGGACTTCCAATTTTAAAGTTTTGTTCTCCTTAATCAAGTCTGAAATTACCTCCATAAATTTCTCTTCATTCAAAGAAAACCTCTGATTCAAATCTTCCAACTTAGTATGAATAAAACCATTTTGTTGAATAATGAAATCCTTTAAGTTAGTCAAAAGAGAATGTGGCACAGATTCCCCTAAACTATTTCCACTTACAGACTCTTGAGGTTGCCTAATACATGGCGTCTCAAATGAGACCTTGGTTGTTTTCCGAGGGCCAGGGTTACACTCAATGCCTCCAATCATCAATAATAGTAATAAAACGTAGTAAAAAGAAAAATCCAGCTTAGGCACCCACATTGAAAACATATTAATCATTCTTACAATGAAAAATAATATACGGTACGACGACAACAAAATAAGAGCAATTAAAAATTTCACAACCAAGCAATGAAAAATGCAAGAGCGAAAAAAAACACGTCTGCACTCTGACACACCGCTAACCGAACTCCCTTTCCATCACTATTTTGACAAAAAACCATGTTAATCAAGATAAATTTTTCGCATCAAAATTTTATGCATACGGTATTCATTACATGAATTTAATTGTTAAATCTTTCTCAAGCTTCTGAAACTTTGTCCAAAACAGCCTAAAATAAACGGAGAAAAGAATAATCAATAAACGATACAATCAAAAATATCAAAATGACGTAACTTTGGCAAGTGTCTACAAAAGAAAATGACATTTGCAGACCGCAATTATAGTAAATATTTAAGATAGACAACTGAACAATAAGAGTACAGTAACGACGCGAATCAACTTCAGTGCCTCACATTCGTTAAAATTAAAAATTTAGTTTTATAGCCAAAACTTTTGTCTATAAAATTGAATTTTCAATGTTTTAAAAATAATAAAATAATGGTGAATTCAAATAAAAATACGAATAAGTGAAGAAATAACTGACAAAGCAAAAATTGTGACTCTCCACAGTAATATAATTTAAGTTTCTGAATACTGTTAAAATATCATCCTCTTTCTTAACAGTCCTCAACTTCTGCTTTTTAACGTGTTCCTTCAACTGCTCTATTGCCATCTGAAGCATTTTCACTTTGCTAGGTATTAGCGAGAATATATAATTAGTTATTGTATTCCACTTACTAATGGTATCATGACGAACTAAATAAACCCCAAAAACAGTTTATTAATTAATTTTAAAAAGAACTGCTGCTGATTTTGAAATATTCTGAACAAATACGTACAGTCGGCCATCTGTAAAACTTTCCTTTCTTCAGTACGTTCCTAAAGTAAATCACAATTGATTAATAGTTTAAAATACCAATTAATAAGTGATTTCAAGTATCTTACAGGAAGAAATTGATCTTCCAAGTCTTTGTTAGCTTCTCTCAGCGAGTTTGCCATCAAATTTAAATACAATAATAAATTATTAACCTACTGTAGATATAAAAGGTTGTTCAACATTATTAGAAAAGTCATAGAAATATTTGAAAATTTATCTGAAGTTTTGAGTACTGTAGAAACCGTTTAAATAGAACAGTCAATTAACTAAATTGAAATAAAAAATCTATAGTAACTATCAATGTAACTATAGTAACTAAACAAAACCGCAATAATTATAATTAACCAAATAACTTTGATTGAAGTTTAATAGTCTTATTTGTACTTTGGATGCTAATCTGATCCGTAATTTATGCTTGAAACAGATTGTTTAAATTGTGCGAAAAAGCTGAATACGTTGTTACCGTTAAGAAATCTTTGTCATTATGTCGCTTCAGCGTACTGTACACAATATTCTATAGGTTGAACGAATAGGAATGGGTTGAACCCATTTAGTAATATAAAGTATAATCTAAAAAATGAAATCAACGTTAAAATGCAACAATGATTGCAGCAAAAGCAAATGTTTTAAAAATCATTTGAATGAAAAATATAAAATATTGTACAAGTGGTTTGGTACATGTATCTTTTGTAATTATTACATAATCGAATTATTGACCATTTTTGCTTTTTGACCTTTGCTGAATTTCTAACGATAAATTCATTCACACTTATTCAAGAATTTGTTATTCAAAGTTAAAATTTCTTTTTCATTTACAGTACCTACCGGTACGGTATGTGATAAATTTTAGTTGCTTTAAACGTTTTACAGTAAATTAACTTGAACAATCACCTCATGAATTTACTTTCTAAAATAGTGTTTAAAATTTACATGAATACAGTATACAAAAACGCGAACTAACTATTGATCAATGGACTACAAAACCGACCATAAAAATTCAAACAATTGACCAGCACTAATATGCTGTATTCATTAACTCAGTGAAATTTAAATGGAGATTCCAGTTAAAACAGAAAATTCGCATTAAATGATTTTAGTTAGCCAAATTAATTCCCAGATACTGCATACTAAAAATTTTAGTAAACTAAATTTGTAATATAGAAATGTTAAATTGAGTAAAATAAAATAATGTATACATTTTAAATTAATGTCCAATTTAAATACATCATCATTATAAACAATGGATTCACGTGTACAAAATTAATATACAGTAGAAGAAATATGAAGAAAAGCAAAGTGGCTACTCGTCATATTAAACAACTAATCTTTAGTTCTTGAATTTTTCCCTATTACAGTATCCATTACTATAGCTGCCATAAATCCAAATTGATCAATACAAAAGTTGATCAGTATTTCAGTATCAGTAATCCGTTAATCCAAAATAAATAAACTAGCCAAATAAATTTTGGATTTGACGTCTTTAATAAAAATTAGCGATTGGACTTTAGTCACCTTTGCAACATCTTTAACAGATTTTCGAAAATTATAAATTTCGTTTGACTATTGCAAGTGCTAGTAAATTTGTAAAGGAATTAGTTTTTTTAAAATAATGGATTAATCTAGATCCGATTTGTTTAGGGTATTTTGATCTAGTGGTTAGGAGTCTTGCATTAATAACTTTGTTCATTGGAGTCTATAGTCGTTCTTAGGATCACGGATTTCTTCCACCGTCTGAGTGCTTGTTTCGATTTGCATAGTTAACCGATTATCTTAACTATTTACGAACTAGTTAAATATTAGTAGCTTCTAAGCGTATCTTTCGTGGAAAAACCATGATTTATTGCAGAATATGCAAAGAGTTCTTGTACAACGCTAAATCTGACCGAATTGTACTTGCTTTGAAATTTGGAGGCCCCGGTGCATAGCACCCGCCGCAACCCCAAGATAGTTTGCCCTACTGTCCCCTGGGTTACTTAAATCTAAAATAACTACAGCCACCTGTATTTTTAAATATCTAAATGTGTCATTACTATAAGTAACTAGTTTTACAAAGAATTCGGTTAAAAGGACATCAACATTTCCATATTTAACCAACGTCTATAATGTACAACATTTGTACGATTTCACTAAAAACAAGTTATTTAAAAGATGACCCTAAATTCGTGTCAAAATAACTAAGTTATGCTTCGCTATTGAACTTCATTAACTTAATAGTTTCCAGCCAATTTGAATTGGCTTTTCAGACTATATTTGATTTCTTGTTCTTGACAAATAAACTTTCCTTTTAATGACATTTCTGTATATTGTGGAATCTTCTCTATATTATTTCACCCTCCTTTTTCCTAAATATTAATTGGGATGTACACGTATATGTTGTCATCTAAAATAATTGTTTTTATTTTTCTCTAAAAGAGCAATAAAACCGCAATAAGAGCTGAGATAAAGATCAAAGTTATTAGTTCCAAATAATTTCGCCACTGTACTTGGAATAAATTGATGCAGTTGAAACCAGTAATGACAAACTAAATCAAGTTTTTCCAATTGCATTGCATATAATCCTAGGTAAATATTCTTTACTTTATCAATTAAGCAGCCATTTTCAGTTTACTTGTTATGGGGCACAGTCACTGGTCACACATACAGTATTTACCACGTAACTTTTCATTCACAGCATAATAATCACTGCATTATGATGACAATAAATCAAACAACTTTCATTGAAGTTTAATGGTCTTATTTGTACTTTGAATGCATGAAATTTATTTAAAAATTGCTTGTTACCTTTAAGAGATTATTGTCATTAAGTCGCTTCAACGTACATCATATTTTATTGGTTGATCCAATAGTTATTGGTTAAGTCAATATAGTAATACACAATCTAAAAAATAAAATAAACGTTAAAATGTTGTAGCAATGATTTTAACAAAAGCAAATGCTTTAAAAATAATTTGAATGTAAAAAAATATATATATATTGTATAAATGTGTTCGCCATATTAATTTAGTATTTAGAGTGTTTAAAATTTGCAAGATAAAGCATCATAACGTACCTTTCTTCAAAATCTATCCTCTGTTACAAGATAACGGTATAAAAAAACGCAAACACTAGCAGCTAATCCATTGACTACAGAACCGACACACCACACCAAGCACAACAAACTAAATGAGTTAAAATGATTAGAAGGTATCCGCCCCTTATGCGACGTTGCATAATTAAATTACCGATATTTTAGAATCCACACTACAACTTAATTAAATACGTTGTTATATAAAATAAACTTTAGTATCGTTCAATCGGTTTGGCTTTTTCAACAAGTAGCATAAAATGATATTATTAGTCATACTAAAGCAATTAAACTTATTTAATAAAATCACTTTAATCAAAACGATGTCCGGCGTTTTTGTGAACACTATTGTTCTCAAAGATGGCGTACTAAAAGTAAGGTACAGTATTGCACTTGTGATTAGTAGTGACGCGGTCATTTTATGTCAAGTGTGTTACTTTCATACCTTGGCTAATCTTTGCTGATTGCTGAATTTGTCTGTGAGTTATTTGGTTTGTCTAAAACGTGATGTACGTCAACTGGTTCTCATAATATGATTAATGATGTCTGGGATGGAGGGCGAGTTATGAAAGACGAGAATCTCCATTCAACGCTTTTGATCTTAAATTTATGAATGACTCATGTCATGTTCACAACTTCAGCAGCTTTTATTTGACTTGCTTTCCTATTTTTCTATGCGATAAGTATTAACTTGTTTATATAAGAATTAGTGATTAGTTTTATAAGAGAATTATATGGAGTCCAAAGAAGACTTAGATACTGCTTCAGCCGCTGGTGATAATTTGGAGGAAATTCACTCGAAAACAGATGATGAGGCAACCACAAGTAACTATTTTAATACGAACTGTATGTAGTTCTATCATAAATTTTATAACTGTATTTGTGTAGGTAAAGTCTATAATGAATGGACTGTAGACGAGGATTATTTAAAAGAAAGCGAAAACGAATTAACTAACGAAGAAAAGCAGGTTAAATGTTTAAATCCGTTGTTTACATTCGACATAATGTGATCTACAAAACAAGATCATTATCGTAAATGATCTGCCTTACTGATTTTATTATATTTGTAGAATAGGAAAGTTGAAGCTGATCGTCTAAAAAGTGATGGCAACGAAATGTTTCAAGCTTTAAATTATGAAGAAGCTGCCAAAATTTACACTTTGGGTTTGAATACCTGTCCTCTGACATACGAAAAAGACAGATCAATCTTCTATGCTAATAGAGCAGCTTGCTTCTTATATTTAGTAAAATGTTCAGGTTTTTAAAACTTTAAAAAGTTTAACTAATACATTATATCGGCAGGAAAAATACAACGAAGGAATAACCGATTGTAATAAATCATTGGAATTAAATCCTACGTATCTTAAAGTTTTACTGAGAAGAGCGTTGCTACACGAAAAAGCCGAAAAATTAGACGAAGCTTTGGAGGACTATAAAAAAATTTTAGAGATGGATCCTAAGAATCCTAAAGCATTAGAGGGTTGTATGGTTAGTTGAAGCGTTAATTGTATAGTATATTATACTCATTCACGGTTATAATATTTACCTTATTTCAGAAATTGCCACATATGATTAACGAGAGAAACGAAAAGCTAAAAACTGAAATGTTAGGTAAACAGATCATTGTGAAACTTACCTTTTTTATGGCGACTTAAATTTGCTTCGTTTTTGCAGGTAAATTAAAAGATCTTGGAAACATGGTTCTACGACCTTTTGGACTTTCAACAGATAACTTTAATTTGCAAAAGAATCCTGACACAGGATCGTATTCTGTTAATTTTCAGCAAAATAAGTGAAGTCAATAAACAATTTTGAAACAAGTCTGTTTTAAGTACAGTATGTTATAGTAACCAAGAAAGCGCAAAATCATTAATTCCTCCAAGAAGCAAAATTGCACCAGAGAGAAACCGTGTTGATAAAGTTTTGAATATTTATCGTCATGAAAATTAATACTGTATTAACTTAATGTGGAATATTTATCTGTCGGTATATAATTACACTATAGCTGTACATGTATTACGCAAAAATGTTTTACTTTAATTGTAAATTAAATGCTCTTGTGGCTTAATTTTTGGCACTGTATATAATTAAAGTCAACACGGTTCCTAAATTATATTTGCAATTTTCCTTCAAACAGTCAACAGATCATTTGTATTTATGTACATGTTTATAATTAAAAAGCTTAAAAAATACCAATTAATCAGCTGTGTATATTGATTTACCCAACAGAGAAAATAGTGCTGGTACTAAATTACCAAAAGATTTGAGATTTAACTGTACAGCGAATTTAAAATGAGACATTTACATAGAATAAAAGTGGTGTTTCCCCCTCAATTTTCACATCCCATTCCACACCCTTACCGTCCCTTAATTTTTATGTACAAACTTTTAAGTTTACCTCGTGTAATTTTCGATTGTTAGACGTTGCTAATACTTAACAGTGAGTCATCAGGGCTTAAATTTGGAAACGAACGGAATGCAAATGCGCATTGAACTTTGCAAACGTGATCCTTAAGAATGGCTTCTCTTGAAAATTTGTTGGCTAAGGTAATACAGTCAGTGATCTTCAACGATTGACAAAGAGGCTTTAAATAATGAAACAAATCCATTAGATAAAATGAAAACGGTTTAACCATTTAAACTTATTACCCCTTCTCTGGTACACGTGCACATAACACATGGGGAAACTCGTTCAGCTAAGCCAATATTTATAGTCAGAGGTCCGACACTGCAAGTTACTACAGAACACAATTTAATGAATTATCGGCACACGAGAAAAATGGTATATTTTGTAATGACAAAATTACCTCGTTCTTTCCACGCTTCCAAATCGATAGAAGGCAATGAATGACAAGGAACTCTTGGATTACTAAAATGTCAAAACATTAATTAAAAAAGACAATAAAATACGTGTTAATTAATACAGTACCGGGATATATACTTACAGAAATGAGTCAGTCAAGTCAAATATTGACCGTTGTATTGTGTCGATATTTTCAGAATTTTCACAAATAACTTTTGCAAGACTAGATTTCCTAATTTCACTTAGTTGTGCTATAAATTAAACATATCAATGATAGATTACTATTAATTAGGATCACATTTTGATAAAAGTAAAACCAAACATTTAACTACATATTGGTATTTAGTATAACTTCACTGACCTTCTGTGAATCGTATGAGCGGATTGGAATTTTCGTACCAAAACCTATCGCAACGTTTAAGAAGATTAAACTGTTTTCCAATTACACAAGCAAAAGTTGGTCCTACTACTCCTCCATGTAGAGATGTTTCCAGCATACCACCAGTGAACAAATCGATATCATCTGGATGTCTGAATTATTGATTTCAAACATGTAATGGTTTTTCATAAATCTCAAAAAGATAAATACTTACTGATAAATCGCTTTTAAGCGTTGAATAGAACTTTCTGGCATTTCATTAACCAGGTCTTCAAATCTTGATGCTCTCGTTAAATTACACAACTTTCTAATTTGATTATAGGTTCCTACGCCGTGTTCTCTTGCCCTCTGAATGTTGAGGGCCACTAAATCTAATCCTGAAAATTGATTTTTCCTATCTTCAAACAGGTGGTTGGTCACTGCTTTTGTTATAAATGGATCCAGGGTCTCCATGCTCGCTGTTGCCAATCCTCGAAGAAGCTCGTCAATCATCCCTGGTTTATATAAGTCGTCTGACACAAAAAATCTATGGCGCAGTGGTAATGGTTCTAAGTTATTGTAAAAAATGTCCATACGTGGAATTGACGGTTTGATCAGACTGTGACCAAAACGAAATGCAGCTGTTGAGAACTCGTTGACAATTGAAGGATTGCAAGTGGAATCATGTTTATCATAGTAGCCTTCAGTTAAAACATCCAGTTCATGTTTATGAACAGCACTCCAACCCAGAATACGTGGCAAAAATTCATTGTAAGTAATATGTTGAAATATGGAGCTTAATATGCGACGACCTATTTGCACAAATTACAATGTAAAATTATTGTTTGCTAAAATGTTAACCGTAAAAGTATTACCCTGTTGAAACAGCGTTTCGTCGTCCCATTGAGGATTTATTGTGGCTAATCGTCCAACAATACGATTATGCTCTCTTAACCAAATGCTGTGTATGGCGGCTAAACCAGGTTGCTCGCTGGGTCTATTATCACCTATTACAAATATAAAATTGTGTTATTTTAATTATTTTGTTGCTGGCCGATTTCATAAAATTCCATTGAATTAAAAATAATTGGGGGTTGCTTAGTTTACCCGAAAATTACCTGCTTTAAAGCAAATGCCATTCACTGCTCTGCACTCTTTAATGGTCAGGGTTTCCGGCAGCAATTCTTTTTTTAATGCTCGATATCTGGTGGAATTTAATCTCCCTCCTACAAACGAGCGAAGTTCTCTAGACACGCAAACATCAGATCCATAAACAACTGAACAGTCAACAAACGCTGTTGCTTGGTTAATTTGCTGCCTTGGGCCTTAACAGTACCAAATCATATTTTTAAAAAATATAGCTATAAATTAATAACATATACTATGCTTACCCATTGTCAATTGTCCAGGAAGAGATCTAACGAGAGCAAGACACCGTGGTGTATTTGTGGTAGTGCTGGTAGAGTTTAAAGGTGGAAAATATGGATCATTAAGAGGAACTTGTATTGGAAAACATTCTGGGTGAACAGTTTGTGCTGAATCGCAACTATGGCAATCAAGTAAAGCTCCCTGGAAACCTAAATAAAAACCAAACCTTAAATTTCTACAATCTCAAATACAAATTATTTATATTACGCGGCATTACCTGTGTGGACTGGAGTAAATGTCAAGTCATGGTCAACAAATTGAGCAAATTGCATTACCATTAGCGTGTACCGAACGTGAGGATGGGTGATGTCCGGATGAGCCATTGTGCTTACAAAACGAGGAGATGGCAATGACGAACCACTAACACTTCGAGACCTCGGAGAACTTAAACCTGTTTACAATGTTTACAATTTTACATGTTTTAAGCTTATAGAAATTTACATTATTTTACCATCATCATATTGAGGTGAAGTCAAACGTTGAAATATTGTAAACGATTTTCCACGGTTAGGTTTCTCCAAATTATTACACCAACCGGTAAAAGTACGATACTTTGAAGTGTGATCACATGGCAAGGTTTGTTCATCGCACTCAAAAACCTGAGGAATTTCTACAAATTCTGATATATCAATATTTGGTAGAATTTTCATCAGTTCTTCAATAGGCACTGATGAATTTGAATTTGATTCAACATCTTTCAAATGTCTGCAAATTTAGGATCAAAAACTTTAGCTGTGTAGTTAAAAAGAATACAATATACATACTCTTGCATGAAGCTATTCAGAAATGTCTGAGTGGCAAACTGAAGAATCAAAGAGCTATTTGATATTTGAATTGCTTGTCGTTTAGGCCTTAGTAAAGCTGAGCTAGTTCCATGGGGAGACTTATCATCCACAATGCCTATATCTGTAAATAACAAAAAAAAAAAATTAAAATTGTGCAAATTTAAAACTTAAATATATTTATAATTCTATCAAATTTGATTGTTTGGCATATTGCAGCCTGTTGTTGCTAGTAAACTCAATACATGTACTTGCTTTCCGCAAACATCCTATATTCGTCCAGTCGCAGCTCTCCAACCTGCCTTTTCCCCCTCTCAACTGACTCCTGAATTATACTGCTTGGAATGATGAAATTAGTTGATGCTACATGAACAAAATAATATACAATTAAATTAATTAAATTTCCTCACACTAAAACAAAACTCAATTACTAACCGGTTCTCCATTTCTTCAAATTAATAGAAGGGAACGAATCTCCGCCGCACTCCATAAAAGCATTTCTGTACAAATAAAATGACAAATAAACTGATTCATCAAAACAACTAAAAATAAAAATGTAATTACAAAAATTGATCAGCTTCCAACATGGCTTTAGGTTGTACGTAGTAAACATTATCCGCATTATCACAAATTACTCTCGCCAATGTCGATTTACGAATTTCAGCCAATTGCTCTGCAAATGTTTCAAATAATTAGCTGCAACTTCCATAAAAACTAAAAGTATAAATATGTGTTCTGCTAACCTTTATTAAATGACGACGGTGGAATGTCATTTTCAAACCAATAGCGATCACCTTTTCTCAAATGGTGAAACTGTCTAGCCAACAAACAGCCAAACGTTGGTCCAACTAAAGCTCCTTTTGATGAAACTTCAGAAGAACCACCGGTAAACAAATCAATGTCAGCCACTTTCCTTAAATAGAATTATTTGATAAGACAATCGACAAATTCTATACTATATCATCATAAACTATTCAATTTTTTTACTTATAAATTCTCTTCAATCTGGCAATTGTATCTCTTGTCATGACATCTTGCAAGTCCTCAAAACTATTGGCCAATCGCAGTCCGCAAAATTCTCTCCATTTTACATAACCAGGAATGGCATGATCTCTTCCTCGCTGTAAAACGTCAGCAACGGAGTCCATTCCAGCTTTCGTAGTGTTTCCAAACCAACGACTAGTAAGCTCTCCAGCGACATACTCGTCATGTGATTGAATTTTCTGGCTAATGAGACCACGAATGTATTCATCCAGCTTTCGCACATCATACATATCGCTTGGATTATAAAACGTAGAACTAATGGGTCTCGAACTTAAATGACGGTGAGTCGGGTCAAGTAATTCGAAACTAGATGGAATCAATGAGTAAAAAAATTTCATGGCTGCTGTGGCCACTGCGTTTGATAAACCAGGATTCGCATTGATATCATAGCCGCTATAATGATTGCTAGCTTTCAGTTTTAATCCATAACGATCCATCATCGTTTCACCAAGAACCACTGGCAAAAATTCGTTGTAAGTAATTTGTTGAATCTACAATAACATTTCATTTGAATCTATGTCAATGTATATTTAATAAAAATTAAAACCTGTGCAGCGACAATTCGTCTAGCCTCTTGGAAAAGTGTTTCATCAGTCCAATGAGGATTTATTAATTTTAGCTGCCTGGCGATCCGATTATGTTCTCTCACCCATAAGGTTTCCATGATGGTTACTCCAATATTTTCGTTAATGCGATAGTCACCTATAAATATAACATCAATAATTACAGTAAACAAAATTTTAATCTATTGAAAATATTATTTTTCATTACCAGCTTTAAAGCATTTAAATCGACTACTGCTTCTGCAATCATTTGGATTTAGTTCTGCTGGAAGAAGACCTTTATTTCCGGATGGAGACTGCTGAATTTTCAATAGCCCTACAATTTACAAAAAAAATAAATTCAGTTCCACCCTTTTAAAAAATGATTGTTGGACTTACCAGAATGGAAACTTCTAAGTGTTTTGCAATCTTCTTCTGATGACCCATATACAACAGAAGCATCCAAAAAAGCGGTAACCTGATTCACTTGCTCTCTAGGGCCTATGCAATATTAACAATGTTTTTGTTACATAAAATCAATTTTCATGTTTGAGTAAAACAATAAAATCATAATTAAAAGTTTCATTGAAGAAGAAAATGATGCTACAATTAGGTCACGATTGTATAATCATTACAAGTAAATCGGTTTGAATTTTCGATTAAAATACTTGGCACACAACAATTGTCCAAATGAAAAGAAACACTATTTCATTCCAAGAGGTCATTTCCAGAGGTCACGACAACCCAATATGGAAGTCACTAAAAATAACATGCAGCGTCATGCAAAGAGTTGGTATATCAACTGACGACCGCCTTCAGCTTTTTATTTTCTTCTTCTTTCTCCTTTTGATTAATTAGCTCAGTTACCCACTTTTTGTAAGTGCATTTCAAAATCAAGTTTCAAGACTCAACATTTAACCTACTACAGAATTTAAAACTACTAACATTTTCTTTAAAATAAAAAAAAAATACTGCTGAATTCTGAAACTTAATTGGACGAACGCAGTAACTTCTTTAGTTTAATCTTAAAAGCTCTTTAACATTCTAAAAGTGAACCTTGTTTTTTTTTTAAAAAAATATAATGTTTTATATACCCAAGGTGCATCCAGTGCGAGGACCCATGCATGACCTTATGTAATCTTGACAGGTGATTCGACTCCTTCCGTAGACAGGATCGTTAAATGGAATTACAATTGGGTAACATTCAGGGTGAAGATAGATCGAATTAACTTGACAGCATCGCAGGCGTTTCCCATCTTTGCCGACTACTTGTCCGGTAAATGCCACATCCAAGTAAACAAACTGAGCCCAAACTGCTAAAATGGAAGTCACGTATTGGTGTGGCTTGTCTACGTCCAAATGAACTCCCGAGCTAACTTCACGGGCGCTTGGTAAATCAGCTCCATCAGCTGATTGACGAGGAATGCTAACTCCTGTCAATTATACCATTTATTAGAGAACATCAAACCACAGCATTTTAAACTTACCATCGGCATAATCTGCTGGAAGAAATCTTAGATATTTAATATTTGCATTTCCCCATCGTGGATTTTGAACGTTGTTACAGTAACCACTATGGGCGCGATATTTTCTTGGCTGGCATGGAAAATCAACTTCTAAAGGACAATTTTCGGCAAGCAAAGTGTTGCGAATGTCAGTTGTTGGCAGTCCATATGTAATTTGGTCTTTGTTCAAACTCAACCTAAAAAATAGCTCGGTTAATTTGATATATTAATGACAAAAAAGCATAATTAGGACAAGACTAACGAATGAGCCATTATCCGGGTTGCTTCTTCGGCCACAAGAGCCACACGAGAAACATTTTTGGCTTCAGTTGTAGTTTTCGATGACGCAGCAGCAAACCATTCTGGAGAACCAATTACCTGGTTAGCTTCTGCAATAGAAAAAAATTATTTTATTTAATATGTAAACATGGCATTAGTTATTAAGCATTTAAAGTTCTGTTTTTTTACTACGAATTTCATTAGCCGATTTATTTATGATAGACGTTTGAATTGGCAAGCAGCAATCTTCAATAACAAAAACGTTTTCAAATTAGTAATTACTGTAATTCCATAAAGTTACATGAACTGACAAAAGTTATACCGGTAGTATATTGTAACAAAACGATTCAGTTTATTTAGTAAATCCTTAAGCAAATAGCGTATTGTAGCAACATTTTAACGTTGTTAAAGAATTCTATGCCAAATCATTGTAACCTATTTGCACAATTAAAAACAAAACTCTTTCAACTAAGTTACTTTACAAACTTTAAAAAAAAATAGAAATAAACATCACAAATATTCAACTTTTCAATGCATTTAAAATTTTTAGTGTTTATCAAGTGCGCCATTTCCTCTCTCTTCTTCCGTATTTCAAAGAAAATTCATTGGAAAATATTAAAATAAACTTTTCGTAAGTCAGCACATTAAGTATCAGCCAAGTGTAAATTTCATTTGTTAAAAACAACAAACAAAAAATGCATTTTATTATGCAAAAACGAGTTATGCAAATAAAAATGCGTGAATATTTCCTTAGAAAATAAATCCATTTATCATGTAAAAAAAATTCTAAAAAATCTCAATGATTAAGGCACAACGTTTTAACAGCCGACCAAACAAACTTATCAACGTTTTTCTTTTTAAATTTTAAAACTCCAAAAGTAATAACAAATTACGAGCAATCTTTCGAAACAACTTCATTTACTACAATTAATTTCATCCTCCCCTGACTTTTTAAGTGCACTGGAAGTAACTTAGTTTTGTTCAAATTTAAACGCCCATTCACATTAAAATCACATGCAGATCTGCCATTCAACAACTCACAGATTTTTTTTTTAAATTTCCATTTGGCACATTTATTTGTAAAGAATTAATCGACCTTGCAGACTGGAAAACACCTCAGCGAAGGTCGACTCAAAATAGATCACATTTCCATTTCAATGATAAATAAAATTGTTTGCTTTTGGAGTGGATGATTTCACCTTTTTATAATTTCTCTACAGGACGTCTACTGTATACTTTCCTCAGGAAATAAACCAGTAAACTTTACTTTTATCATTATTTTTATATATTTGTAATTCAATAGGCGTCGAATTTATTTATTATCATATAGAAAGTGAATTTCATATTATATGATTCAAAGCTCCAAGATTGAAAAGTAGAACGTGCGTTATCGTTGATGCTAATAGAAAATATTTTCCTAGGAATTATTGCACATCATATAAAGGTGGAGAGAAGGGATAGTGAACTTGGCAGTGAAAATGTTTGCATACAATAGTCATTTTCCATTTCACATATGGAAATAAATGAAAGGTGGAGTCAAATAATATCAAGATATGAGTCAGGGTGAAGGTTGTTGAACGCCCTTTTCATAAATTTTTGTAATATTATTATTATTATTATGATTATTATTCTCCTACTCTTTTGTGGTCCCTTAGTCAAACTCAAAAGGAAGCTAAATTTATTAAAAATGCGATCACGAATGATAAGAAGTCTCACAAATACAACTCACGCAATGTGTAAAATTCTTGTTATTAATTTATCTTCCCCTTCCCTCAACCCCATTGCCTCCTACTCGACATTAAATCAATTTAAACATCAATGGTACAGTATATTATTATAAAGCTAACATCATTAATGAAAAGTCATTAACTTATAGCTTATTTTCGACAATAAATTAATTTAACTTAATACGCTGCTAACTTAACGTATTCGCTTTCTGTGATGTTTTTGTTGTGGTTTTGCTTTTATTTATTATACGTATGCTACTTTTTAAGAAGTAACTTAAGTGTGAAAAAATTAGCTCCAAGAAGCTGACAGTGATAATGTGGACATTTTTTGAAGATATGAACTGTCGATATAATAAAATTATATTTGCTTTAAGCGAGTGAAGAGCATTTTTGTCCCGTTCTACGTGAATTATTTTGAACTTATTCAGACGTCTAATGAAATATAAAGGATATTGGCCCATAAACAAAGACATAAAGAAGCAGCCTAGAATTTCTTACCGGAAACAAATAAAACTACCATAATATAAGTTTTTAGTAAAATTCTCAAACAAGAATTATTTCCTGAGAAATTCAAAAAAAAAATTACTTTCCACACGACGTGACGTCAACAGCACTTACAAAATGTAATAAACTCAAAAAATTCATGTTGTAAAGTTAAATACTAAAATTAAAATAATTTACACTAAAAAATCAGAATCAATAGATGGCACCCAAATTGATTATTAAAGCAAAAAAAAAATTCTATATGTCTCATTACGTCAATTTACACCAATGATTGTAATGCCATTCTATTATCAAAATTGACCACTATGTTATGAAATTATGAACGTGTAAGTACAGGAAACACAGTACAAAGAATTTGAAGCTTATTATGAATTCACTATACTGCACAGTCTATAATGTATATTTATGGTAATTATACGGTATAACCATTAACTGCATTGGCATAACTAACAGCCGCTGTGGATGCCTTAACCACATGCTGCTATAAATAATATAAGCATTAAAATATCATGTTAAATGTGCGGTTTTGCTCACTATAGTTTTCTACAAAATCGCATAATAATTGTTAAAAAGAGGTATACAGAACAGTAAAGTTTTGCGTTGAACACTTGCGGGCGTAACGTCGGTCATATCGGTGCAATGGGAGCGGCCGCTGGCAGTTATTTTACAGTATTTTGTTGATGAAAACAACCGATTATAATGGAATGTGTTTGCAACCCGTTGGATGGGAAACAAAACGCCACTTCCGACACAACTTCACATTTTTTAAAGAGGAAACAAACTGCAACATAGCAGTTTTGCCTCTCTTGTTTTTTTTTTTATTTAGAAAACAATTTCGATCATGTATAACTTCCGCACTGATTGCATCGAATTTAAATTCTTTCTTTATTTTTTATGTGTGTGTGGGAGAGAAAGTAAAGCCAGGCTTAAAAAGATGAATATGACTTTTTTTTTTCTCAGTAACTAAAACATGATTAGAAAGATCTTTCTTTCTTCTCCAATCCTGAGGTCTAAGTTACTTCCATTTCTTTCTAATTTTTCCTACCTAGCGGCAACTGGGAACGTGATTGACGGTGTAATTTTTAAACGCGTTAAAACGCCATATACTAAGAAGTTAAAAATAAATTAAAATCGCATCATCATACATCAAATTTACACTTTAACAACAAACGGCTTCCATAAAACTGAGCATAAAACGCCTCCAACAAATTTAAAGACAATTTAAAAGCATTCAAAAAACTACTTAATTTGAAATTTGAAAAAGCTGGTTAATAAATTATTTCTATATATTATTTAAGACTTCTTAGTATTATTCTGGATGTTTTTGACCACACAGAAAAATGTATAACATTCTAATCTTAATCCTCAATCTGCTAAATCCAATTTATTTAAATTGCGACTATAAGTTATTGTGTTGCAAAATAAAAAATTTCAAACACCTTTATCTGTTTAAAAATAAAAACATTTAAGATTTTCATTAGTAAATAATTATAGTAAAACACAGGAATTGTCGTTTTATATATATTTATCTTTCAATTGTGCAATTGTCTTTTGATTGATACAGTATATTAAATTTTTTTATTTTAGATTATAGTATTAAGATCTATTGTCCCATTGAATGTTGCATAGTGTAATGTTTTAAGACAGATAATTGCGTATTTCTTGTCTGCTGATTTTATTATTTTCTATTTAAAATATCTCATCCATGATCCAGTCATTTGAACGAATTTAAGCGTGGTTCATCTATTGTGACTGTTCACTCGCCTTTGTAAGCATTTATACACAAACTGGAATGCCATAATCAGCATGATACGTCAAGAAAATTGTATCCCAAAAAAATGTAATTTCTTTCAGGTATTTTTGTGAGACAAAAAAAGTGAAGAGAATGTTGTTTTTAGGTTTCTTGCTTCAACTGTCGGACAGGAAATAATAACATAGCATGTACTGCTTAGTGTGTTATTTTAATACACAGTTTCATATAAAACTATAAAAATTAATTAACGTTTTAATTAATGCGACACTGTACAAAAACACAACCTGGTATTCATAATATATCTGGCTTTTAAATCACTTAAAAACTATTTGATTTTTTCGAATATTATGTACTATCCATGCGTGTCCATGTGTGTGTGACCCCTTTGCTCCTCAATTATCATATACCCATACTGATGTGTGTTTTTTTTCATTTTGACTAACAACTTAACTTCTTTTCTCATTCCACGCTGATTACTTCCCCTCCCAAAAATTCAGTTGTTCATGTCTAACCAACAAAAAATTGAAATGTTTACCGATTGTATTAACAGATAAAATGTAGTTGTTCACGACGTTTCACTTTGTAAAGATTAAGCTTGACTTTTAACTATTATGTTAAATGGAGGACGTGGTCATAAGACTCATTGTAAGACTACTTCAAAAATTTGAGTTAAAAATAATAACTTTCAAATTTGACTGGGAATTTTAAACCAAAACTATTTTTGTTTAATCACATTGCAAACTTGCAATGAATTATTAAGATGGTTCAAGTCAACTGCACATTGAACAATTCGACCTAAATTTACATGGCATAAACGAATCTAAATTTTACCAAAAAAAATAAAATACAAATCATATTGTTGTATGAAACAGTTTCTGAAATGTGGAAAGTGTGACCTTTTATCTCCAGTGTAATAGTCAGCGGATGTAACAAAGGCAGCCGCGACCCGACTTGGTAAGTTGGTAGGAACCCAACAGTGTGTATTTATAGATGAAATTGTTTCTCAACCGTTGAAGCATTTCTAATCTGGCGCTGCGAGGAACGAATCAAAACTATTTCGCACACATTATTATTTTCTTTCATTATTTATACTATTAAAAAAATCTTATTACGCGTAATAACACACATAAGTCAGCTACAAGTAGGCAATTTTATTTTCCTTTTCATCTTTTTGTCTTCTTTCAGTATTCTTGTACTAGTCATAGTGATACACATATGTGAGTCACGGTTGAAATAAGCAGCTAAATAATATGCTGTAAATATTTGGATTCTTCTCTTGATATACTGTACTCAAACCTTACATTTGATAATTTTGTCAATAAAAAAAGTTTAATAACAGATATAGAAAATGAGTTACAGAAAGCTGATGCAGGTAAATAAACCCGTTACCCACTTAACGACTATTTGAACCTAAATATTTCGCAAAATAGACGCCGAAAGAAAACTTGTCAAACAACGTCATAATATTCACACGCAAAAAAACGTTGTTTCATCAAATAGTAAAGATAATAAATGCTTGGTCATAGTGATAAGAGAAATGCAGTTTTACATAAAGACATTGACAACACATTACAATACCGGTACGGAATGTGCTAAATGGTTTTACAGTAGTACATTAAAAAATAGCGGGCCAACCAGAAGACCAAAGAATTTCTCTAAAACCAAATTCGGTAACTTTAAAAAGCCATTATGTGTATAACAAATTGTAAATATTTTGGAAAGTAATTATTGTAATTTATCCAAAATAATGCAGTTTCTAAATGGGAAACTAAAAAAATTGGGTTTATTATTCTTGTTCCTCAAATATCATCTACGTTATAACGCTATACAGTTATTAATTATTATTAATAACTTTATTAAGTTACACAGAGAACACAACTTATGGCAAATAAATAAGTTTTCTCGAAAACGGTAACAGATAAAAAAAAAAGTCAAATGCAAAATTTTTATTTGTATTAAGGAGGATAATTTCAATTCAATAAAATTGTTAGTTTTATTTGATAAAAATTTGAAAATATGATTTTGCTTATTCGAGCTGCCACATCATTATGCTACTCTACAGTTCACAAATGTTAAGTTTTAATCGATAGATTTCATTAAACGTACTCTTTAAGTTGGTTATTTTATAGTACAGTATATTAAATAGCAACTACAATTGGCAAGTAAAAAGTATGTGTGGTAACTATATTTTTTTTAGTAAAAGTAATATGCGATGGTAACTTAGATTACAATTAGTTTTTAAATAAGATGATTGATGACGTGATGTAAAAGGTTTGAATTTCTAAATAGCCGTGTACAATAGAGAAGCTGTATGACAGATTTATGATTTAATACCATAAGTTGTAACTGACAGTTACCATTGTCCAAAATAAATTTTTCATATACACTACTCAATAAGCATTAATTTTGACACGTATTTTCTTTTTAAATAACTGTAAACTTTGTATTTGACTTTTTTTAAATTTTTAATATTTCTGAGAATAGCTCATTTAACCTTAATTGTACCTCCATGATATCGTAATACTCAGGAAAATATAAATAAAGCAATACTTAAATTAGAATTATTCTGCCTACCTCCATTTTTTAATGAAGCTTCAATGGATTCCAACCTACTGTTGACCACTTCATTAGCCTGTATGACCACATTGGCCAGTTCTGTAGCATCCACTCTAGGCATACTGATTGATGGCATGGCTGGCAGCGGTCGTACCACAGATGACAACCTAGAGGAATTTGGTATTTGACGCTTTGCTGTTCCATGTTGAGTTAGAGGACCAAAAGGAGTGTAAATGACCACTCGGGAACGGTTGTTATTATTACGTGTTGAACATGAAATCAGCTGACTAACGATCACTAATGTTCCCACTACTAAAAGTACTCTGAAAATACAAACAAAAAAACCAAATGTTTATTTTTAAAATTGCTAGAGGTCAAAATGCCTGTCGGATCAAACTAATCATCGCAAAATCTTAACAACTTTTCATCAGTTTATTTGCCGATGATCTTCGTGATCATCATCGTCCGTGACCGTCTTTTTTATGGCTAAATGTAATCTTCAAGACAGCTAAAACTTTCCCTTTTAACTATGATATATCACGATTAATGCATTTTTTTTACCTATCATGAATTTTTATATTAAATACTTCGAAGAAAATTTCAGATATGATGCATACTGTGCAGTGCACATCCGGGGTTACAAATTGACCTTTTTCCCTTTAAATATATTTCCTAAAAATTGCAATTTCACTGCATTTCAATCACAATCTTCATTTTCCACTATTCGCAATTACTTTTAATTAGTTACACCGCTACATCTTTCACTTTTTCCTCATACCATATTAGAACGTTATGCTGCATTTTATAAATTCCTTGAGAGTTTTAACCATAATTAAATTTTTTTAAAAGTAAAACATTTTGTGTGATTAAACACACCATGTTTCATAAGCAATAACATCATCAGAGTGGACGGTCGACCGAGTCAAATTAACTTTTTTTTTTTTTGGTTTCACAAAAAAGAAAAAAAATGATAAAACCGTGTCATAACACACAACATCTGACAGATTTATTTCACGCAAATTTAAACCATGACAAAGTAACAACAAAGTATCTAAAAATGTATTCAGCAATGAAAAACACCTGCAAAACATTTCCCCTTTAAAATATTGCTGTATAGTATTTACATCTGGATTTGTAAATAAAAAATCATCAAAAAGCCGCTGTGTAATTTCCATAACAATTCCAAAGTAATCACTCGTAAATACTAGTATAAAGCAAATAGGTTACTAATTCATCCCGTTAACTATTCTATTCAATTTATTATAATCTTTTCAGTCTATAGCATGATCTCATATCTCACACAAAGCATCACTTTCAGTTTTCACAAGAAAGACTGTTATTATGATGATGGCTACCTAATAAAAGATTTATAGTGTATTTTAATAAAACCAAAAAATAAAAGAGAATGGCCTCATTTGCAATGCGAGGAACAAACAATGGATGACTGGCACACCGAAGGTCTGAACATCATTTTCTTTTACACTCGTAGTTTTTTCACATAACAAACAAAAACACCAAGTTACTCATGTCTGCAACGTTACCATAAAAATTTAAAATTATAATTACCGTCAATAATTTACAATAGCGGCTATTATGTTGGATACCAAGCAAAGATTTATCATAAACCAAATAAGCATGCAATTCATTTACTTTAAACTTAAAAGCCAACTTCGACTTCTGGTTCTCCTTGGCATGGTATTAATTACCAGTTAGAAAATATTTTATCCAGTAAACACATTGTGTAAATATCAAATCAATATCAAAAATAATAGTAATACTGGTGCCATAAACCACCAAGCTTTACGAGTAGTTTTTTTTTACTGAGAAAGTGATCAGGACATTCCAAAATAATAAATAAAAAAAGATTGACAAATTTATTAGTATATCCTAGATTTCGTGTCTTGGTGGTATTATGTTGTTTTTTTTCTATTTAATGATGCCACCAATTCAACTTTTTATTTATTTTTGAAATGAAATTCAGTGAGAGTTGAGATTTGCTGTTGTAATCTTCTTAAAATCTAGTGTGTACAAAAAAAGTACATATAAAAAAAACTTATTCTTTATCTCATCTTTCTCTCTCATGGCCAAAAACAGAAACAATCTACATCAAATAATTAGCTAGTAAAATTGAATTATTCTCCTCACGAAAAACCCATCTTTGTTTTATCATCTTCACTTACGCCCACTATATCAAAATGAGGTCATCGAGATGTTTTTTTTTTTCTTTCTTTTCTCTTCCAGTCTTAAAAAATTATAAAATGAAAAGCAGAAAGAAAAACCTCAGTGCAAAGAAAAAAATTAAAAATTATGTTCACATCGACAATTGTTATTCTTTCCACACAAATTCTTTTCTCGCAATTTTCTCATATACAATTCACGCTTATTTCGCATCCTCCTCGAAGGCCGTTTATATTTATCTTTTTTACAAAAAAAAATTAAAAACGTATCCAAATTTAGTTTTCAACAGTCGAGAAATTTAGCTTAAAATTTAAACTTAGACATATAAAAAATTAAGTCAAGAACATACTACATAAAAGTCACCATTAACTAATTCTCCTCATTAAAAATCCCCTTAAAATTAGTTTTCATTTATAATCATAATTTTTATACGTTTGATGTCATGCGTTTAATTTCATTGCTAACTTTTAGCATTTTTGGTTTCTTTCGACAAACACATCAAGCATGTTTAACAATCTGAGACATCAATTTAAATTTATGTAAGTTACAAAAAAATATTTTTGCTTAAAAAAATATATGAAAAATTGCATTTTAAGATTACACACGTGTTAGTCGAAGCATGAAAAACACGTATAATCTTTAATTAATTAGAAGAAATAAAAACCTAACAATAGATAAAAGTATAAGTCATTAACAACAACAAAAAAAGATAAATACAGTAACTATAAATTATAATACTTCAAATTCGTTTGCATGATGAAACAAGAGACAATGCCACATAACAAACTAACTTACACATCAATTAAAAAAGCATAAAAATATCACTACATACTTACATAAAGATAAAACGCTTAATTTCTAATCGTTTTTTAGAAGTAAAAAATTACAAAAACTAAATTAAATTATGCTCACGAAATAAAGCTAAACTAGAAGCTGAAATGTAAATTCCCCGGAAAACATTAGAAACTCAACAGCTAGCAATACCTTAATTTATTTCTCTTGGACACGCAATTGCAATTTACGCAGTTAGCTGTTATTATAATAAACACTGTTAAACAGCTTTAGTATAAAAACTTACAAAAATCCTAAACTTAAAATAAAATTTGTAACTTTCTTATCAATTGTCCAATATTTTTTGTTTGGGCACCATATATTTTACCACCCTGTCTTTTTACATTATAAGCACACAGTATAATCTCTGACGGTTCTCAGCATTGTCCAACTTTTTTTAAAAGTAAAACTAGCATGTTTAAAACAATGATGTTTAGACATAATAAAATTTTTTTTACAACTGCTCGTATCAATACATTTACATTAAAACTATACCATCCATGTTCAATAAAAATATCACCGAAGTTTAATGAACCATCAGAATAAACCTCCCACGATAGTCGATAGAAAACAACAGATAAACATTTTTTATGACAACTACTTAAACAAAAGCTTGGCATCTGCATTGTTTGTTGCAATCATTTTCATCGTGATACCTAAATTAAGCGTGATTAAACGTAAAAAGGCAACGGCCTATCTACTGTGCAGTATGCAGTTCCTCATTTTATCAGGAAAAAAATGTTACAAGTAAACTTACAAATAGTACATGTTCAAATACAATCACACTTGGCACCAACTGATTTGGTGGTTTTACTTCACTCGATAACAAACTTATTTGAACACATGCTAAATCTTATAACGCTGAGTCTGATACTAAAAATCTATTTTTTTTACTTATATTTACATTTTTTTTTTGGAAAGAATTCTCAGCTGCTGAACTGCTTACGCAATATGATCGTGCACATAAAATTCTCGTTACAGTTGTTTGGCAAGTTGTAACTAATCTGTAAAGGTAATTATTTGCATCACATGTAAACTGTGTACTGTATACAAGACACCAATACCCCCCTCTTTCATTTTCATCCCTTTTCCTACTTTCCATGTACGGAAGAAAATAATATAATCAGTTAACAATACAATAAGATTTTTTCCCCAGCTGGCGCCATGTCCACCTTCAACCACAACAGGTTGTACCAAAACGTGGGTGTGATATATGGACATGTTTCTCCTCTTATAAATAGATGCAATCTAATAAACAGTCGTTACATAAAAAAATATTCTTTACAATGTAAAAAATGTTTCCTTCCTCAAGTCAACGGTTAACTAACTTAAGTCTATAGCACTTTAAAGTATAACACATCTATAAAAATGATTGCATCTATAAAAGTTAACCCATACAGACAAAACTAATTAAATAACAGCCTCAAAAAAAAAATCAAAATAATAGCAATGATATGCACCAACTATTTCTTTTAAACACTATTGCTAATTTGTAATAATAATGGTTTAAAGTTAAAAAAAAGTTTTATTATATTAGTTAATAATATACAGAACGTATGCTTTAATAATACTTGTGCACTACATTATAAAAAGCAGAGAATAAGTTAGGAGGAGGGCCGTGCATAAATTATAATGTTGCAAATAAATTCTAAATTATAACTTATGAATTGCTATATTGGTGAATGACCCTTTCATCAAAGAATTACATTTTCATACTTTTTTTTATAGGTAGTTCTCATCATTCCTTTACAATAAGTTCTATCAAATCTCTCTAAAATTCAAATATTTCATATTTAAAAATCGCTATTATAGCAAGTTTAGTTGTTCAATAGCTTACAAAATTCAATGAAGTATTTCTTTAAAGAAGCCGTTGAGGTATCATAAATGACGTGGAATTATTGGGAAAATTAGAACATAAAAATAGCAACACGTAGTCAAGTCGTGATGCAATTACACTGTTTGACAACAAAACTGACAGTTTTCCCCTCAAAAGTATAAAACACAAAACTTACTTTTAAAAATAAAAAAAAAAGTTGTAATAAAATTGACTAATGAGGTTGGATATTTTTCCTGGTAAATATTTCTTATTGGTTATGTAATCTAACCTGGTTAAGCGAAAGAACTGCTGGTTAAATGTCAAAGGTAATCAGTCCATATGGCACAAAAGTAGCACAAAAATAAGCCAGGCAGGTAAAAACCCACGTTGAGAGAGTAATTTTTTTTAAATAGCCTAACAAAGAAGACGTTTATTATTAAGAATTTAAAAAAGTGGCCACTCGATGAACATCAGATATGAATAGCAAGAAATTGAGGCCAACCATAGAAAAATAACGTCCATTAAGCAAACTTGTAAATTTCTCAAAAGGTCAACAGCTCATTAATTTCTTTAATATTATCAAACTTTTGTATAGCTCGTTTATTTATTTATTTAAGAAAAAGTAATAACATCGTTTAAAAAATTAACTCTTATTTTAAATAATAAATTGACATTTTACTATTTAGTAATTTGCCAAAATAAAAAAGTTGAAGAAAAAATTCTAAAATTAAATTACAACTACTGTTCAATTTATTATTCTGTGTGCAGTATAAGATTAAAACCTTGGCCCTATATTTCGATGTCATCAAATGACCTGAATTGTTAAATTTAGTTCATAAAAATTGCATTATTGTACTTTATTTCGATTTACACCATTCACATACCAATAACGACTGTTCTGGTCCCTTACTTAATTATTAACTACAGATCCTATAAAGAAAACTACTAACTTATCATAACTTACTGTCAATTGATGCATTTTCGTGATTTGCTATTGCATCACTGTAAATTAATTAAAATACAAAATTGAATACTGTTTGTTCTACCCGGTAACATTTAATATTATACAGTAGAATTACGAAAATGTATTAAAATACAAAATATACAACTTGTTATTATGATTACTGTAAAACAAAAAGTCACTAGTGTCAGTGAAACTACAATATCCCAGTTCAAATTCATTTTTTTTAAAAAATAACACCTAACTTACTGTATACAGTATATTATATCTAACCTGCACTTCCCTGAAGTCAGTGTATTTTCCTGCCGTAAAAAGTTGCTTCTTAACGGTAGAATAAATTTCACCTTCGTGACAACACATTTGCATCTTCATGCTTTTCGTGTTTGTTTTTTATTAACCAATTTCTACTTTTAAATTTTATACAGAATTTTTATCTACTTATAGTTTGTTTCAATAACTTTTGATTTTCAATACAAGACATCATTTTCATTTTAGGAAAAGTATTTTTTTACTTCTAAATTATTTTAATATAATGCTTTAATAAATGAACCACATCTTTATTAAAACATTTTTGTCCAAAAAAAAATGTAGACAAGAGTACATGTAGTACTTTAACAATTATTAAAAGTTGCATTTTTAAAACTTAAGTTATTTTAAACTGTTAAGTTTCTGTCTGCTGCAAAAATTTCATCAAATTCAAAACCGACGACTATACAGTAGGTACGCTCACTTTCAGCACCAGACTAAATTGCAAATAAAATTTAAAAAGTTAAATTAAAAACCTAGCAAGTTTAGGTTAAATTGGTGTCAAAGTTTTAAAACTCGACTTGTATAGTACTTCTTTACTTTACGTATTGTTAAATATTTTAAAAAAGATAAAGTTTTATTTAAAAAAATTCCTCTTTCGGAAAAGATTTTCTTAATAAATGTTTAAATAGCAAAACCGTTGACATATAAATGCCAATTCCACAGATTGTAATGGCATCCTAATAATTTTACAAAGTGGCTGTAACGTTTTCTCACTACTTTTCTGGAAAAATGAGTCATTAAAGATGCAAAATCTCCAAGTAAATTCAATTAAAGAAGGGCAAGTGGAATAGGTTGACAGCCGAATGACAGATGAATACAATTACATGTACTTGCAAAACTTGCGGAACGAATTCACCTTAAACATTTTCGTAATCGTTAAAATTAGGTTTGTTTCCACGCCACCATGCAGTAACCACAACCGTACATTGCAAATGGAAGAAAATAAATTTGATAAAAAAAATAGCAATTGAAAAAATTACAAAGTTAGACGACGTAATGTATAAAAAAAAAGATCCGCAACCCCGAAAATTATTCGCTGAATTACAAGTTCCACTTTTCCAACCCTAATTCTCGGTATTCCAATTACACCCAGACCTTTTGACTTTCATCTACCAAATCCACACTTTTTTCGCCTCATATACCCCCTCATCTTGTTCAAATCTCGACTTCTCTACCTTTACTAATCGACCTTGGAAGTTAGGAAAGTAGTGGTTATCAGATTCCATCACCATTGCATTTGCCAGTAATTACGTCTACTGTTAGTCAATTTCAGCCACCACCATACGATTACTTAATAGATTTTATAAATAGCGATGCTAATGCAGTGCATTGGACACAATACCACCTAGGTATTGATCATTTGCCCACGATGACATAATGATTGGCGTGTGAAATCTGACCCACCAAAAATTAAATTTTTCCTTAATCTAAAACATCAGATGAATGACCGATAAAAACATACTGTACGAGTTGAGAAGCCCTTCGATTTCCCAATTACTTCAAATAAGTTATGAAATTGAAAAGTAAATTCCTGCTAGGTAAAATAAAAACGCGTTCAATAAACCAACGCAAATACAGTAAAGCATATTATTTGAAAATAAAAAAAAGTTGTAAAAGAAAAATACATTTTATTATTAGTTGAAGAAAAGATTACCCACTTCAACATAGGTTAAACATGAGGTCAGCTAGTTTTCTTTTAAACTTTAATAATAAAAAAAAATTCACCTAAAAATCTATTTTCAGTTTCTGAACGCCAAACTAAATTCCTTACTTTGTCAGCCGTAACACTATGCTACAATCGTCTTAAAAAAATTATACTCATTTTCAACTTCAAGAAATTCGTTTTTTACGACCAATACATATACTACCCATAATTTATAATTTCCGCCAAACATATTGAACTACTGTAGTTACTAAGTTACATACACTGGAATAATTCAAACATCTAGCTACTAAATTACTCAAACTCTGCAGTTTCAAATATATTTTAAAAAAATTGACATCAATTTCAACGAAAGTAATTGTTTCCAGTAAAAACATTATTTGAACAATTTGGTTATAATTGAAGTAAATTCTCATATGTTTTTTAAAGATACTGTACGTTAAACAACAGCTATCTAAAAGTACAGTAGCTAGATTTTTTTTATTAAGCATAAAAATAAATGTTTTGAGAAGTTAAGAAAAAAATCTACCCCTTTCAAAACAATTTGGTATTTTTCCCCACTAATGGATTTTTTACCACGAGAATTTCATAATAAAAGTGAGTGTTAACAAATTTGATTTAAAACAATTTCCTCAATAGGTAAATCGTGTGCATTCCTTGAAGCGAAACGGTTTCACTTTCATAAAACTGATTTTATAAATAGGTTGTAATGTATTAGCCATTGATGTGCGTGTTATGCTCTGTTGAAATCGCAGCTGGATGCAGTACTGAACGCATGATACAACATCAATATAAACAATTTTCATCTACTGGTTTCAGAAATCGAAAGTATTTCCCGTCCCGAAGCCAGTTTAGTTTTGTCATTTCAATTTCTAAAATCCCACACACACCATCAACACTCGAATAAATCCACACAGGCATGACAGCTTCATGAGTATAAACAAATTGAACGTCAAATTTCTTTTCGCAAACTAACAACCACAAATTTACCCTCAACAATTATGTTCAAAAAACAAGTCAAGCAAAACTAGACAACGATTGCAAATTAAAAACCATTCACTGTACTTTTCAATTAACGATAATTGGCATTTTAGTGGCCATTTGAGCTAGAAAAAATACACATTCTCAGCATTCAAACATTTTGATGTACAATTTAGCATAGACTGTACAGAAAAATGCAACCAATTTCAACTACCTAGAAAAAAAATTCATTTTCTTACGATTTTACAAATAAAAAATTTCCTAAAAAATCAAACTTTACTTTCAACCAATGAACTTGTAATAAAAGAGTAAGATAATTGTCGTACAGACCCATGATCATTTGAAAATCGCATTAAAAAAATCCACAAAAAGTAATACAACAAAAGCGGAAGTATTAGTCGTTTTTATAACCAATTTTAATTATTTATAATGTAATACTAAAGCGTTTATGCTTAATTTGGAAAAAAAGAAAAGCATTGAAAGTGCTTCGGTCATTGTTTGACTGTAAGAGGATGAACAATTTCCTTTTCGGTACAGCTAAATACCGAGCAATATCAAAAAAGTTGTAAAAAAAAAAACGAAAAAGCGTTTGTTGTTCATCATCACGCTTGCTCGGCTAAGCGCAAAACACAGCGTAAAGTGAATGAAAAGAACGTTAAACGTAATTTAACTAATCTCCATTTCATGCATAGTAAAAAAACATATGATGACAAAGCACGTTACTGCTTTGACAAAAGCAGTCAAGTCATCAAATTCAAATTCTAACAAACACTTTCGACACTAAAAACTTTTCACTTAATAAAATTATAAAATGTCATTCTCATCTCGCGCTAAATAGCCATAACTACTAAAAAAATCCCAGACAATTTTAATTTTGAAAACCAAAAAGACCTTATCTGATAAAACTTTAAAACTCCATAATAAATCCAATAATTAAATTTGATGCTTCTTACCTCGACGGCATAGCCGGTCGTAATCCGTTCAAACAAAACAGTTAAAATGATCCTTCGAACAAAACTTATTTTTGAACACTTTCAGTCAAAACGCCGAAAAACTCCTTTTTAAGACCGTGAAAATCTCAACCAAAATTAATTTAATTAATTGCTGAGTAAGTTTTTTCTTTTTACTTAAAACTGAAAAAAGTTAGTAGTTCTCGCGGTTGGAGTCCCTGTGTAAAGAGTCTCCCCAGTGTGCACTGCGTGGATAAACCAGCTGAGCTAAAGATCTACTAAAGTCGCTGAGTCGTGAAGGAAAATATAAGCAGCTTTTGAAACAAACAATACAATGTGTTACCTAAGCGCATCTCCCATTCGCCCATCCACTTTACTTATTTTTATTAAACTTTTTTTTTGTAAAAAAATACATCATCTTCTTGTTCTTATTTTCCATCGGTGTTTTTTTTTTACTTTTCCCTTTGTCCCTCCTCCTACTTTAAACTTACTACTCTCTTTACTCTTTCACCCTCCCCCCACACTCTACTCGTCAGTACATCTCCCCCCTCCCTCCCCCCCTTTAGCGTCTGACTGGTCCTCCTACTATACAACACAAGGATTGCATTGTAATACCAGAACACAATGCACCCAATCCTTTACACACATTCTGAACCATAGTCATCAGCTGACTTTGTCAACTTCCTGAAAAATAGCCTGCACTATAAGAATTTATCAATATAAATACTATATTGTACCCCATCAATCAAAATTCACTGGCATATATGACATTATGAAAGTTCACTGCCATTTCAGCACTTTAAGTCACAAACAATAATATAACTTTTACATTAAAATAAATAAATCAAAACACCTGATAAAGACTAGTTATGGCGCACCTACTGTAAAGGATTAACTTCACTTTAACTTGATTTTGCCATTTCTGATACGATTGTATGTACATTGGTTCTGTCTGTCTGGATAGACACAACTAAGCGTAACATTTTAATTTAATAATATAACACTAATAATGTTATAGACAAACTAAAAGTTACATACTGAAATTCTTTTAGAAATTTAAAATGTACAGGTATTACTAAAAAATGCTGCCCTTTCCACATATAGTCATGAAACATAGTACATTGTAGTGATCTAACAATTAACCGGTGTTTATTTACATGCCTTCAAGTCAGACTGCAACGTTAAATGACTTGACAGTTCACTAAATTACTCATTTAATGATACTGTAATAATAAAGTCCGTTGACAGTTGATAAACATCAGTACAGAAAGCAATTACCGTTGATTTCATAATAACGGTAAACGAACTGAACGAGTACTGAACATATCGTCTAGTACTTAAAACACAGTTAACTTTATAGAAAAAACCATGAGCAAAATTAATTCTGAAAGTTATTTAATATAAATGTTGTACTTACCATTTGCACGAAAAATGCGCCATTATTTTAGAACACAAGTACTGTGCGTATTACGTAAGGCTTAAGAAGTCCTTACGTAATACATGTACGTACAGCGCCTCTTATTGCTGTACCGGTATTAGAAATTCTTCTCAATTTTACAGCAACGGGTCTGGACTTGCCACATTAAATTTCGCAGTTCACCTAATATCGTATCCCCGTAAATTCTTTCATCTAAATCGTGCTTGATATTCTCAAATATTATTGTCATTTTTAAATATAATAAAAATACCAACCATGATAATTCGATAATAATTTTAGCTCAGGTTCCTTTAAAAACGTTTTTAATCACCAAGTTTTCAGCTTGATTGCACCCGCGTTCAAATCCATGATATTATAATGTACAACTTTTCCTGATTAAATTTCTATTTATTGTGACGATTTTGATAAACTGATAAAAAATATAATGCAAATACATATACAAGATCATACAGGCAAAAAAAGCTAATGTCAATTACTCCTTTACTAACAAACGAAAAGGAACGTCGCTCTTACTTATCTCTGATATGTCCAGATTTTGCTATAGTTACTCAAACTTCACAACTGTCCTGACAATTATATTAAATTAATTTAAAGGCAGCATTTCAAACGATCAATTTAAAAAAAAACTAAAAAAATTTAATGTCAGGTTTACTTTGGCGATCTACTTTTCCAAATTAAACGAGAAGCTCTTGGAGTGGCGAGAATATCCAATAATTTCGAACTCTTCCCGTCATTTTTCGGCTCTAGGCGTTTTCGTTGTAAAGAACAATAAAGAGATGTCATCATGTCGTCTCTCCACACATACATAAGCTAAAACACATTAAATCATAAATTACATTAATTTGATTAAGGTCGCGTTTTCCGCTTTGTCAAAAAAACACACTAGGAAAAATGTTTATCTCGTATTTATACCTCATGAATGTTTAAGCTATTCGTTCTACAGTTTAATTTTGATAAATTTTTATGAGTAGATGGCATTAATACTATCAATTACAAGATAAACAACTTTCAGTCAAATTTATGTACAATCCTATTCTAGAAAGTATTTTATGATCAAACTATAAACAACCTTAAAAAAATCTACTGTTTTCAATTTGAATTAAAATTAATGTCTGTCATTATGTGCTAAAAGCATAATAAAGAGCGGTGCTTAAATTGTTACTGAGTCCGTTATTATTTAAAATAACTATTGCAATATAAACGTTAAGCATATGTTAATTTCCAAAATAGGTCGTACAGTTAGTTAAAACAATGAAACAATTACTTATGTGTTTCTCTGCGCTAGAGAAGAGCAAGATGAAGATGCAGAGTGAGACAAACGAGGATTTGTGCCGTCAAGAACGGGAGACATTGAATCACGTTCGGAACCGCTATAATCACCGAGTGATACAGAACCGGTCAAGGTATTGTAAGTACCATAAAACCTTTCCTGTTCCTCTATCTGACGAGCAAATTCTTCTTCCAACATCTATAGCAGCGAAAAAATGGTGTGGCATAGATATTAAAGAAATTGATACTACTTGTATAAGCGGTTAGTTTGTGCCGTTATGTGTTGCATAACTCGATTATTATTATAAACAAAATATGTATAAAAACCTGTTTTCGTGGTTTAAGTTGGGATTTCCATTCCTTCAACTCTGCATTATATTCTTCGTCATGCTGTTTCAGCTTTAGTGTTTCGTGCTCCATTAACAACTTTCTTTTCTCGTTCTAAACAGTATTACAATTTGTTGCAGTATTGTACGTCAACCTATTCATAAATTTTTGTTTACCTGTAATTGCTCTAATTCTTTAATAGTAGCCTCTGACGTAGACCTTAAATCTTCTAATTGACGAACATGTTTATTTTCTTGGCGAAGATGCTCAGCTTTGTATCTTTTCTTTTCTTGCTCTTGGAACTATTTATAAGTACAAAGTGTTAACTTTTAATTCTTAAAATAATTCAATTTAATTAATTTACTTTTTTCAACTTAAATCTTTCGTGTTCGGGAGAATCTGGTAGATTAGACACACTAAGTCGTAAACTTGCTCGAAATAACTGTTCTCTAACTTTCATTTCAGCTCTAATATGCTTTGGCAATAAACGTTTTTCAACCGCTTGTGTTTTTATTAGTTCCTCTTCTGCTCTACTATTCATTCTTTTAGCTTGTTCCAATTCCTGAAACATAGAAAATCATTTAAATTTCCATATAATCGGTGCAAAAAGATTTTAAAAAGAACATACCTTTTCATGCCTAACAAGCATTTGATGCCTTTGCAAAAAGAACATGTCTTTCAACTGCCTTTTATCTAACTGGTGTTTCTCGTGTAACTGTCTTTCCTCTAGCTCCCATAAGCCATTTTCACGAGCTTTACATAAAACAAAAACAATTTATATAGATTAAAATATTCATTTTAGAAGTAGCGCACATGAGTACTTTAAACATTTTAGACAGTTCATTATAGTAGAACTTATTTAAAAACAGTACCTCTTAGAAGATGTTGCTTTTGCTCGAGAAAATGTCTTTCTAATTTGGCAATTTTTTCCCTGTGTTTATCAGACAGTTTCTTCATGTGTAATTCGTGACTTTCATTTAGTTTCTCCATGAATGTTCTCTCCTAATAAAATTCCTTTTAGCAAGATTTTTATTGATAATTTTACTTGCAACGTACTCGTTCAGCATGTTCAATTTCTAATTTCTCTTTACGTATTCGGAATGTATCTTTTCTACGCTCTTTTGGAAGAAGGTCCATTTCATGTTTAAGCAATTTTACTTCCTGTTTTAAGTCCTCTCGAAATTTCTTCAAATCTCGATCCTGTAATTATATTATGTTTATTTTATGACGTATAAAGCAACAATTTCTGAAATTACCTGCTCCATTCGTAAACGTTTTGATTGCGCCTTCAAATCCATATCTTGCTGTGCTTCAGCTTTTTCAACTTGCATTTTCTGCTGACGATTCAACGTTTCTAAATCGCTGTCAAATGTTCTAACCAAGGTCTAAAATGCAATCAATTAAATAATTTAAACTAATTAATCAAATATTTAATTATATACCACTTTTTCTTGTTCAAAACGTTTTTCCTGCTGTTCCTTAGCGTATTGAGCTTTAACCGTCAAATCTTGAAATTGCTTGGTCTCCAACTTCTGCAGCATCTTTAATTCCCTAAGTTGTTGCTTCCTAACAAAAAAATAAATTTTAATATTAAATAATGCTTTAATAATTCTACTTAACATTCTGGCTTTAATAAGCTATCTGAGACCGACGGCTGTAAAATTTACTGCGCACATAAATATCTAAAATATACATGTTTCCCTTTTTTGTAAATGCATGACTGGACAAATTGCCCAGTCATGCAGGAAACTCAACACAAAACATAAAAGTTTAACATTTCCTGTTATTAAAATACCTGAGAAAATGGTCGTTCACTGGTCGATCCCCCTCGTCACCATAAATCACTTTACTGGTAGTTGTCGTCACTGTCACTCCATCAATTACAAACTTCCTTGTTCTCTTTAAAGTTTTTTGTTTCACGTGATTTACATGATGTTGTTCATCTTTTCTTTCTCGTAGAACCTGTAAAAATAATAACGATTTCATAATAGAACAATCTAACATAACAAATGTCAACATCATTACTGATTCAGTTTGTTCTTTTTTCCTATAAGGCACTTCATCTTTCTTCTCTCCTTGATTTTCTTTGTCGCTACTCACTCGACTTTCGCCGCTTTCAACAGTCGAAATGCTTTCGGTGTCAGACGGCTTTTTCTCTGGTGTTTTGGCTTTCCTCAAATCAACATTTGGAGGCGGAGAAGCACTTTCAGTAGATGAAGATTTGGAAACTGATTTTTTTGGTGCAGGCTTAACCGCTTCAGGTATTGGTGGAGCAGGTGCTTTAGCTTTCACTGTGATTTCTTTCGATGAATCCTCTTGCTTATAGTTTACATTAACTTTAATAGGCAGTTCTTTGGGGAATACGGCCGGAGGAACAGTGGGAGCAATAAATACATCACTATGACTATCAGCATCACTTTCCACTGCTTCTAAATCGTCCACATCTGTTGACTCGGTTGTCATGCCGGGTAGTTCAACAAAAATCGAAACTTTTCGTTGTTCAGAAACAACATCTGACGTTGAGGAGTCTTTAACTTGAACATCAGAGTCAATAGTAACGATCGATACATGCTCACGACTAACATTAGCAGCATCTTCTTCTTCAGGAAAAACCACACTAGTTACTGTCACTTCACTTTCATCTAATTTTAATTCGCGTTTTTCAGGTTCGACAATGTGTGTGGATCCGTTGACTGACGTCACACATACATCATCCGTGCTCGATTCAGTCTGCAAATGCATACCTTCTTCGCGGGTAAACACCAAGATGTGATTAACAGCCTCATTAGCCTCGGATTCGTTGTTTTCACTTTCCTGAACAAAAGATAACTGCTGCTCCTCATTTATTATCTTATTATGCACTTCTACAATTTCATTTTCGTTATCTAGAATAATAAAAAAATTACACTGAATTCGAATTCTCAGATAAAAGTTATCTAATATTAATCAAGTTATACGGTTCTTATTATAAAATGCATTAATTACCAGCTATATTAGCCAAATTAACAGTTTCTGGTTGTTCTTCACTTCCAACTTCAATAACTTCTTTATGATCAACTGGAGGGTGTTCTTTAGAAACTTCCGAATCGCTAAAATGATAACACCAATTGTAAATCTTAATCTTATTTCTTAATAAAACTAAATAGAATATACATCAATTGTTGTATTTGCTGTGCTGGAATTTCTGGCTCTTCTTTATTCTCCTCGTTCACCATTACTACTTCTTCGTCACTTTTTAGACGTTTGCGAACATTTTCTTCAGAAGCTTCATTTTCATCTAACTTTTGCTTAGGGTATGACACATTTTCTGTTATGTTTTCCTTGTCAGCTTCGACTAATTTCTCAGGCACTCTGACTGCTTCATCAACAACATCCTCTTGAGCTGGTGGTGGTGACTCAACCACCGTTGGAGTAGCAGGAGCTGAAGTAGGTTCAGAAGTTAAAGGAACCGGTGAAGATTCAATTTCAGGCACAATTTCACTTGGTTTGGCAAGAATTTCTTCTTTCTTTTCTGGTTTTTCTTCGACTTTTGCTTTTACTTCAACTGCAACTTCTGCAGGTTTCTCTACATGATGTTAAAATTTATTTTAATAATGTTTACTGATTTAAATTCCACCGAAATATACCTGACTCTCCGTTTACCACGGTTTCCGGAATAGGTTCCGGTTGTAACAATGTAGAATTAGGACGTGTTGTTTCCTGTGTAAAGAAAAATATAAATTATTTCACTTAATTACAGCTAGTTTTTCAGAAATAAAAATGAATATTTGTAAACTAATTATCGTAGATTTAACGTCACCATATATAAAACTTACTTTACATTTTTTCTTGCGCTACGAATGAAATGCATGTGAAAAGAAATAAGCGGAAACATAATTAACAGTGTCAGAAATATCATAAATAAAGGTTGGGTCTCTTTTCTTATACGTTTTCCAAGAATGAAATTTATGATAGATCAGCTTCGATCAAATTTAAATGTAGATTATCGATCAGGAAGCCAGTTCAAATTGAGGCTGAGTGATATCCACAAAATTCCCGTTTGTCAAAAGCTGTTGTGTGTTACATTTGTCTAAATAAAAACAGCCGCTAACAATAGTCACTTACCTCCACAGCTTCGTCTTCAGCTTCTTCGATTTCTTCAACAACTTCAGCTCGGTATTCGCTGATTAAATCGCAAATAAATTTCTTATCAACATCTTTAAGAAATGGGTGCTAAACAAAAAAAAATTAAATTCAACACCCAAAAGAAACTGGTTTCCACATTTGACTCACTTTAAGTAAATCCTCTGCTGAAGGCCTTAATGCCGGATCTTTATTTAGACATTTTGCAATAAAATCATTAAAAGATTTAGACCTGCATAAAATAATTAACAATAAACTTAAAACCAAAACGTTAAAAATAAAGCATACCATCTAGCTGGATTATCTAGTGTGGGCGGATTTGACTTTTGAATTTTTAAAAGAACTCTCATTGGACTCATTTCGTGATTTGGAGGTTCAATTTGAGCGAATTCAATTAAAGTAATACCAAGACTCCAAATATCTACTCTCTGATCGTATGGAGTATCACGAAATGTTTCACACTGAACAACCTCAGGGGCCATCCTAATAAACAATAAATACAATTATAAGCATAATTACAATTTAATTGTTGACCATTTTTTAAAAAAAATACAAAATATTAGTTTTGAATAAAGTTCAACAACAATGCATCTAATTTCAAATCTAATTGGTTTATAAAAAAAAAACAATAGAATGCAGGCCATCAAAAATATACATGCAAACTAAAAATGGAACAAAATTATTATTAGTTATCTTCAGGGCTTATAATAAATGCTGTTCCAAATAAAATTTACAAAGAATATTTTGTTAATAAAATAATAAATATTACATTTACTGCTTCATAAATAATTTAAGTAATTAACAAATTTAAAGTGAGTGAAATGACAGATGTCATTACCAGTATGGTGTTCCGATAAACGAGTCTCTCTTTTGCAGTGTGGATCTGTTTTTGGCAGAAACTCCAAAATCAGCTAACACAAAAATCAAATATATTTCAAAATATAAACAAACAATGACCTTAACATCATTAAAAATCATTAAAACACTTCACTGAAATTTACCCAATTTGACTTCGCCATCCATTGTCAACAATACGTTTCCTGCTTTTAAATCTCTATGTATGACTTTATATTTGTGTAAGAAATCAAGTCCTTGGCACATCTCACGGCAAACATATTTTATTTGCTTCTCCGTCAGTGGCTTCTCCAGATCCACCATTATACTATCTATAGCCCCTCCTCCACAAAACTCAATCAACATCTAAGACAAAACGTTGCAATATGAAATGGTAACTTCCGTAATAAATAGTTGACCCACTCACCCATAATTTATCATTATAGAAAAAAGAATCGTATAATTCAACAACATTTCGATGTTTACATTCTGTCAAAATTTCAATTTCAACGACGAAATCTTCGAGGTCATCTTCACCTTTCAATTCACATATTTTCGCTGCTGCAAACACTCCAGTCTCCTTATTTTTTGCCTAAATGAATTAATTTGTAATAATTAGTCAATAATCGATAATCTTATCTAAATAATATAAAACAACTATTTTACAAATTGTTTTAGTCAGAATTGGCATTTTAATGAATTGTAAAACATGTATAACTAGTTTCATTTAAGCATGCACATTCTATTTGAACCAAACCTCGTTACATAGCCAAATGCCCTATAAAATATCAGAAATGTAACTAGGCTAGCAATTTCATCAATACACGATTTGCTACAAGATAAGCGACATGATTTATACGAAATAAATCAATCATAACCGCAATTAAAGCGTTTATAGTTTAATAATTATACTGTACAAGAAAGTTGTAAATGCAATTTTTTATGTGTTACATGAATTAGTCATGCGTTTCCTTTCCAAAATTTAGCAGAAAAATAGCAATTTAAAAAAAAAAACAAGCAAAATATTATTATCTTAAACATGTACAATCAAATGCAGTATTTCAATTTTATACCCGGTATATAGCGATTCTTAACTGTGATAAATAAGTTAGTGACGGGCACTTTATGAAATGCTCCATTAATTCGACCAATAATAAAATACATAACACAGTCTCTCTGTTATTAAATTTTCTTCTTTCTATTAATACCACACACTAATAATACGTCACGGAAAAATTCCATCATTAATTAGCAGCCACTATCAATTACAATAATAAAAATCTAGGATATAACCAGTTAACGAGGCGGAAATTAACGTTGCTGTACAAGTAAAGTATGAAATATTTATAACCATTTAAAAAAAATTCTGCACTCAGACAAAATAAATGTTCATCAAATACAGTTACAAAGATTGCATGATGTCAATAATGAGCAATACTGTATTAATAAATATTGTGTTCAGAAATGAACATGCAAGCTCTATTTTTTTTATAAATAAAATCAATTGTGTATTCAATGCTATTGTTCCAATTAAACTACCAACAAAAAGGGAATTTTTTATGGCAAAACGTCTACTAGTTCACTAGACGTAAAAATTAAACGCTTGATCAATTCTGTCGCTTTATTTCCTGTATATTTTCATATCAAAAGAATAAATAAATAGTTTTAAAGACGTAATGAATAATTTTAAAAAATTGTTTCTTGACAGTCACTAAACTTATGAGTTAGTACTGTAGTTAATTTCTAATGCTTGAAGGCGAACTCTTGTCAACTTACAAGAAACTTATTAAAGTTGATTTGACAACGTCAGTAAAGTTCATTCAAACTGATGACCTTGCAAGTTGTAACAACACAAAATTGAATGACACATAGATGCCATTTTCGGTATATCCTACCTAAAATTTTTGATAAGAACTTAATTTATGCTGATTTATCATTCTACGTGTTCTCTCAAAGAATAGATGAATCACATTATATTAAAACGATAACGTTGCAGATCTCACAGATTGCATTCAAAAAATTACATGATTGTTGTAAAATTTTTCGATTTTAAAATTCAGAAAAATTCTGAATTTGCTTGATTTTCAAATAATTTGTCAGCTTCCTAGATAATTCACTATATCTTAAACATGTACAATACTCGGAATTGAAACTGGCAAAAGATAACAAAGATGAGTCATACTCCTTCCAATTAAGATGAATTCATGATCGTATTTAGTTTATTGTAGCATAATATGTTAAAGAGAAAATATTGAATAAATGCAAAATTTCAGCGTACCTTATACACTTTGCCAAAAGCTCCATCACCCAGTTCTTTTACTATTTCCCAAGTATCCTCTGGATTGACGTCAAATTTAATATTGTTGAACACTTTCTTCTTGCTTTTTATATCAGTCGCATTGACCAGGTTAAAAATCTTTTTGAAAAACGCCATATTATTCTTCACTGACACAAACACGCTGGCATTTGCCCTTCTCCAACACAGTTTAAGCCTATCACTCAATACCACTTGCCGGAACTTTATCACTTTGCAATTGAAAGTTGAAAGTAATTAGGCTGACTGCAACATAAAAGTACTTCCGATAACACTGACGATTACTCATTTAATTAATGCTCAATTTATGTGACAAACTATTGGACACATTAGAATTAGGGCCAGCTGCTGCAGGAGCACCCATTACTTCCGACTAGAAACGCAGCCATTTTCTCACCCAACACACGATTTTAACCACACGCCTGCAGCTTATACGTCGTTCATCCTCATAAATGGCGTCCCACATAAACAATAAGCTGAAATAAGATAGACATTTATCTTAGATTTTCATGTTACAATTTCTCGATATAAGAGACTTTTGATCAAACAATCTAGTTTAATTAGCTTAATTAAATACCAGAATACGTCACTTAAGATAATAGTTTATAAGCAATTTATTTTTCTTTTCCTTAACTTTAGTGGCAATCTGTCAATTTAAATTCAACTTTCCTAATTTACTACAATAATCTTTTAATTAAGTTAGTGACATAAGTTATTTTAAATCAATTTTAAAATTTTTTAAGCTAATACTTAATTGTTTCTATTAAGTATACGGCGTAATGCATTACTGTAATTATATATGTTTTAAATTTTTCTATAAATTACTAATATCAGTCGATCAATTTTGCTCATCATTGAACTAAAATTACCTGATAAGTATAAAAGTTTGAAAGTACGATATTATAAAGTTTTTTGATAATTAATCGGCCATTCTTTATTGAGTATTTTAAATAATAAGGCAATTAAATCAGTCAAAGGGTTGGCAAAATGCTATAGACTTTATAAAGTAGTGGAAACAGACTTTACTTTTGAAGAAGTCTCTTATATCGATGATAAGCAAAATCATTATTATGGTAAACCGGTTCAAGAAAGTAGATATCGAGCTCAATTCAGACTCTTTGGTTGAAAAGAATGAACTATGACCACCTCCCATTCACGTATTGCGGTTGTAAAATCGAAAGTGGAGGAAGATAAATATTTTCTTTTCAAAAAATAAATATTAGCATTTTTAAAACTATGGTGAAAACATCACCTGATATGATTCATTTTTAAATGACAAAATACTTCAAACTTACATTGTAAATTCGTTAAAACAGTTTCTAAACTTTTCAGGAGGATTATGGGCGATTATTTTTTTTTATTAAATTAGCTTACCTTACCGGTACCCAGTCATGCAAACAATATAATTACTTTTTAATGACTCATTCATAAACTTCATAAAAAGTTACCTGAAAGGTCATTCAAACATTGAGAAATTATCTTAGTTTTGTAAACAGCAAGTTATTCTATCCCTTAAAAATTGACAAAAATAATAAATTAATAAAACACGAAATGAATTAAAAATTATGCTTATATGGATTATCTTAATCAAATTGTATAACTTTTGACACTGATCGACTAGATTTGTAAGTATAAACAACAAGGTACCCGTCAACTATAATTTGAAATCGTTAAATTTATTATATTTTATAGGCATAGTGTTAAGACACTTTCTCATTTTTCTTTTGCTAATTTTGGCAGATGTTTAATAATAAAAATTTAAGTACTGTATATATAATAACGCAAAAAAAATGCATGAGCATAACTACAACGCTATACTTTTTGCATAATTAATATAAACAAAAAGATACTTGTACATCATGTCGATATGAAATCAAGCATACGGTTGCCAATTGCTTCCATCTTCTGGCATTAATCCTCCAGTCACCAAGAGAATAATATCAACTATCCACCAAATGCCCACTCCGCCTAAAGTTAGTAGTTTCCCAACAGCAGTTCCAGTATGACCTAAACAGAAGCGATCCAAACCAATAAACCCAAGTAAGATGGAATAAATTAACGTCGTAACAAAATAATGCCCCGAATATCTATACAATAAAATATTATCTTAAAAACTTTTCTGTAATGTCATTTCAAGACATTCATAATGCTACTTAATGCATGGAAATCCATCCTTTAGAAATGTTCGATTGCCATAGCATTCGATGTCGGGCAGCACCTTGCACCAAACTTTTGTGGTCTCAACATCTTCGTATCTTTGACCGCCAAACTAATGTACCAATTAAAAAATAGTAGTTTATGCAGTTACAACATTGAACCAAGATGTCATTTTACTTTAGTGCAACCATATCCTTGCTCTTCTTTCTTTGTGTCATTGCCTTTCAAGTCTTCTGGCGGTGAACAGTCGATAAAATCCATGGATCTAAACAGTATGAGATTTGTAATAACTTAACTTTAGACTTACTTTATAAACAGAACTTACAAATATGAGCACTTGACTAAAGGTGAGTGGGCTACATGTGGTCCACAAGATTCATCCATACACGGTCTATCCTCATTTGAACGTTCATTAGTAATAGCAGAAGAGATAAGTTGTAGAATACCCACAACAATCACAGTTAAAATCATGGCACAATTTGAAGCCATGTTTATCTTCGACACAAAACATCAAGTTTCAAAATTATACAATTTACAGTATTTACTAATGCGACTTATGAACTTATTAAAACTAAAACCTCATTATTACAACTTTCCTAGTAACTGCAGTGAACGAATTTCCATCTTTACTGTAAAAAATCAGAAACAGTGAGTGTAACTGCTGATATTGAATGCTTATTGATGGATTATGTTGCTAAAATAATAATAATCATAATATGGTCACATCTTCAGCGTCTTCTTAAAAACGATTCTGAATTACGTTTGGTATTATCATGCATTGAATTCACATGCATTCAATGTATACGAAATAACAATGCATTTTCAAACACATGTAATATTGTTGACATCAGCTGCGATCACGTAACTAGTGTCTCGTAAGTGCATAATTATTAAAATTGAACAATTTATTTAACTTTAATTAAAGTATTATGTTATTATTAATATACTGTGTTGGCTAGCTGACAGAAATATTATTTCTATTTAATAGAACATGGATGTAACAAATGTGTTTAAAGCATATGTTAAGACGATCAGGACCAGGAATAAATCGCTTAACTCTGAAAGTGAGTCTGTAAAAAATGCTACTGATATTTTAAAAAAGAATAAAGGAACACCAAATGGATTTGAAGGAAAAGCTAAAGACATCGTACGAGAAGCAAATTTACTGGTTGACAACTTGACACAGCTTAATTTTTATGCTTTTTGGCTAGGTTATAACTATTGCTAAACTACAAAATTTTATTCAAAAAAATCGTCAAGCTTACATAAATGTGGAGTAAGAATGAATCATTTTAAAGTTTAATGTAATTCACTAATCTAATGTTACTGTAGTCAATTATGGGATTCGCCAGCCATGGATAATTTTGAAAGGGATCAAATAGATGCTGACACTCAGACGTTTATGAAGACGTGTTCTCACGTAATCAAGGAATTTAAACATAATTGTAAATCAATATTGACTTATAAGTATGAAAGACTAATATTTAGTTTTAGATTTGCAGCAAAGTTGCTCTGACCAAAACAGAGAGCACAGGCAATTTGTATATACAATGCTAGAAAACTATTTAAAAGGTACGATACATCTCGCAAATTTGAATAATATTTTAAATAATGGACCAAATGTAATTTTATTTTGTTTTTTATCTAGCCGTGTGTGAAGTATATAGTGAGCAAAGAGCAATCAGAGTAAAAAGAACGATTGAAAAACAGAAAATGTATTTGAATTTTAGTGTAGTGGTCTGTATGTAAGAATGAAATCGTTCTTTCATGATTAAAATTTAAAATATAGCATTAAAGAACTACAGCGAAGTTAAAATACTTACTGAATATACTGTAGTTTCGTGAAAGCTTAGATTAAAGCTTAAATCAAGATTTCAGAATGTCGTGTACTTCCAAATTTCTTACATGAAGACTGCTGTTACTGCATTCCTTTAATTTTTTTAATCATACTTTTTAATGTAGGACCAGCTTAGAATTGAAAAATAAGCGTGCTAAACTAGATACCTTATCATTATCCGCATCTTCTGATGATGGCGAAATTAAAAGTAATTCTATCAATATATGGTTTTTTCAAGAGAGTTTTAACATTCATAAACTACAGGCGAAACTGAACCCATTTCATCTTCGTCTAACATCTGGAATCCGATAGAAGACGAACTTGTATCAACCCCTGAAGAAATTCAAATGGTACAGTAATTAAAAATCATAAATGGTTTGGCTAACGGCGGGCTTACACTTACTTTCTGTTAAACTCTTATAGTTCGAACAAGAAAACCAGAAATTGTACGACGATCTTGCATCTTTAGCGGATGACGTTAGGTAACCAAATAATCATGAAGTTATAGTGCATTGTGAATCTAACATAATGTTTCGGTAAACTAGACATATCGAAGGGCAAGTGGTGGAAATATCAAAGCTACAAGAAGTATTTACTAATAAAATTTTAGAGCAGGTAAATCACTTTTCTCTACGATTTGGGCATTTTTATATGTACATTAAGATAAATTGCTGTGATTTAGGATCAAAGTCTAGATCATATAGCAGATACTGTAATGAACACGAACGAGAATATTAAATCGGCTAACGAAGATATCAGAGAAGTAACTTAAGACTAGTTGAAAATATACTTTTTAATTATTAACAATTTTGTATCATTCTGTATTAGGCAATGAAGAAGAATGCCAGTTTTCGAGCTTGGATTCTGTTCTTTTTAATCGTGATGGCGTTTTCTTTGCTATTTTTAGATTGGTACAATCCGTAATTGCAATCTTATTGCTCATTTCGAATAATGAAATTATAATTAATACTGTATTAAATAAACATCTGTTGTTCTACTAATTAGGTGTGTCATTTCTTCCAGAAACTTTTCGCAATACTCTAAGTAATTTGTTAATAAGAATAAATTGGCAAGCTACTTAAGCTAAGTAAAGTCATCAGTCAGTAATTATTAATTTGATAAATCATGTAACACAGCATCATACTTGGACTTTTGACCTTATGCATCTGCTGGAACAACGCCCTTTTTCAGAATTATGTTACCATAAGCAGCCGTTTCACTGTAAATGTATCATCATACTAACATAATAAAATTGTCAACAGAAAACTATATGTACAGTATATCAATTACCCCGTATGAACAATGGCAAAGGCTTCTTTAGCTTGTTTATAAAACTCAAAACGTTCCACTCTATTCAAATTAACCTGTTTTTTTTAAAAAAAAATTGTAATTGTTGTAAACTCTAAAATTATTATGGTTAACATGTCAATGTTCAGAATATCAACCGGCTTTTTCTCAGCTTTTTCGATAATGTTTTGATAAATTGGCCAAACAGCAGGCAATTGTACACCCTTTGCTTTATCAGAGGCAGTCACATCCATAACGCTTACCTGCCAAAAAATATATTGTAATACTAATTTTTAATTATTGTTTTTGAGTTGTTGTCAAACCGGATTGTCCACGTAAGTATCAAGTGGAAACAGCTGCAAAATAGCTTCCAACAATGGTGCAATTCCATGGCCTTTAAAGCAAATAAAAATGTTAAAATTAATTTTTTTAATAAAAAAAAGTAAGAATGAAAACTTCCTATTTGGTGCCCCTCGCGATTTAAACTTCAATTTCAAAACAGCATGGGGCATTTAAGGTTACATTAAACCATTAATAAATTGTGTTGCGTAAACTACTGTTGTCTTACTTGTATTTCACGTCAATTTCGTGGTAACTTAGTAAAACATTGACCGTTTTACGCTCTTAATAATAATTAAACCAAAAGTTATTAAATTATTAAAAATATTTTTAAGCATATAGTTCCCAAAAGTTTTATAGTTTTGAAAATCTTTATAAAATGTATTGATTTAAAAGTAAAGAATTAATTAAAATAGCTCAAATTCTCATTGTTACTCTTAATGACTTCAGACTGGTGCACAATACAGTAAACAGTCTGTTTATATATAAACACTACTAGTAAAAACTCCGATTTATATCAATATATAAGGAAATGGGTAACAAAAACATTGAACAAAAGAAACACTACGGTAGAACTATAAAACTTCTTCATTTTTCAATATATTGTAACTTACACTGAGGCAATTGCAAGAAGGGAAAATTTTGCCAGGGCCTCTTAAGTGGACACAAAAGAAATGAGTTAGTTGGGGATAAAACTCAAGGGATGCTGAAGTTGATGAAGAGATATAAAAAAAATTCTTAGTGAATTGTTATTCATGTCAAAAATAGGCTATCTGAACGAGTCATAAAACTTTTTGTAAACGAAGAAAAAAAAATAAATAAAACGAAGAATTAATAGTAAAATTTACGACTTCACTTTTTCAATTTTAACGGGGCTCCGAATTTGGGAAGTGAAAAAGATTTTCCAATTGATTGTGATTGTAAATACCGTCTGCTCGAATCTCCACTGGACCACCGTTACTGCAAAGACTGCTTGATGGAAAATTGGCGTCACCAAGTACTAAAACATGTAACAACAATAACAATTATTAGCATATTAGTTAATTAAATCATTAGTTTATTGCAATGCAGTTCATCAAATTAACTTCAAACAGTTAAGTCATAAGCTGCCTAAAATAGTAAAATTGAGAGTTTTTTTTTTTTTAAATTCTGTGACATTTAAGAAAATAAATTTTTTTAAGCATTTTAGAGACTATAGAAGGGATCAGTGGGCTGCATAATAGTGCCTAATGCATGTTCATAAAATGAAATGAATGTTGTTGTGGACATGTGAAAATGGCAGCGTTTGCTCATGTCAACGGTGATTTAACCTCATAAAATCCATTACAAAAGTTTCAAACTGGTTTTCATTTTGGATGGCATTTATTTTTATTTAAAAAAAAAAGCTATTTAGTAAGTTAAGTTGATGTTGACTATTTCTACCAAACGAATTTTCAGTGATTGAGCGCGCCTTTTCTGGTCGTAAATTAAATCAAACCAAGGTTTTTCTCTGACTATGTGCAAATGGGGTACCAAAGTGGAATTAAAGACCGGTGTACATTTTTTTCCTTTGACAGTTTCCCTAACCTGCGGCTCATCAGTCGCCCAGATTGAGAAAAAAATAGGAGGGGTCAAACCGGAAGAGCCCAAATCGAGGTCAAACAGTGGTTTCAACCCACAGTAAATCACTTATCATCCCTAATGGCGGCCTTCAGCGTCAATAGAAGACGCACCTGGGTTAAATAATAAATAATTATATAGCCCAATCAACATAATGCAACAAGACATCATTTTTAAAAGCTACATTACGTTTACAAATTTTAGCAAAAAAAAAAAGAAAAACATAATACGCAGTAGAAGGTCAGCTATTAGCAATTGCACTATTTGCAAAGACCTAGCAACACCATTATAAATTATTTCACTTTACCCACTCAAAGTCGTTTGTAAAGTAAGCCTTTTAAACAATAAAAACAATCTAAATTTCAGAAAAGAATTTGTACTGTACTTCTTAATAGCATGGAATGAAAAGTAACAGAATCAATTACGCAATATATCTTTTTTTTTCTTTCCAAAATCCTATAAATGCTCACTTTAATCTAAAGTAATTTATGGAAACAAAATTAGTCATAAATTAATAAGAAAATTGGTTTCAAACCCCTCGATAAAATGACTATCTTGAGGGAAACCCAACCAGTCAACAGTCGTAAAAATACATTTATACTTAAGCATTACTGTAACGTAATGACTGGCTTTCTTGTTGCCTAGCCAGTCGAAGGGGCCTCTTTTTTACGACATAAGAAAACTTTCACTACGCATTTTTGCAGCCCGACTGTTGTTTGCAATACCTGAATAGTGACCTTGACCAATCGCCTTTGTTTTGCCACTCTTATTTTTTATCACTAAAAAAAATAATTTCACTCAGTCACTAGGTCTCTCAAACAAAAAAAGTTTCCATTACGATGTGCGTTAAAATAAAAGGTAAAATAAAGATGCCAAAATGCCCCATCATTAACAGCAAACGTAACCAGTGATGAATGGACAACTTTCACTTTGTTTCCAGGCCACTTTCACTTTTAAACATTCACTGCATTTTTTTCCACATCTTTTAACAATCACTGGACCTTTTTTTTTTCTTGTTTTTAAGCAACTGAAAGATTTTTTCCCCCCTATTTTCAAACCAAAAAAACTAAAAAAATAAATATAGAAACAAAAAATTACCTAGAAAAAGTAAAAGTCAGTACATGTATTTATATGACCTGGTTGGTGCTGCAATCGCAACAATATAGACTTACACATGAACTTAAAGATTTACGAGACATCAATAAACCTATCACTAAATTTCGTTTCAATTTTTTTAGTAGTTTAATTTTTTCTCAAACGCAAAAAAGCCGCCTCATTCTAAGCTTTTTTTTAGGTTTTATTTTTTTGCTGTTTGCAATTTAACTTTTAACTTAGTTTTGACCATAATCAATTGTAATTGCAAGCCCAATTATTAGGTGATTACCAAGTAAATGGAAATATTTCTCCAATTTAAGATTCACGGCTGTCAAAGTAATTTTTAACAAAGAACAAAACTTTTGCTCACATTTTCTTTCTCGTAATAATAACAACAACAACAACGTTAGGGCCTCTAAGGTGTCAGATGATATAATGGGCAGTTAACCAAGTGTTTAAGGTTATCAAATGAAATGTAATCTCTAAGGCAAGTTTTTTTTTTTCATTTAAATGCTGGTCATTTTTATTTCTTCAAAGTTTTTACGATTATATTTAAGTGAAATGGGCCAACTGATAGGGCCAAGTGAATTTATATTTAGAGAAAGCAAAAACATATTATTTGGCTTTTACAATGGCGACACAACAACAATCACTTTGGCTTTAACGAGCAATAAAACATTTACATCGATAGTGACGCTGCAAGCCTGCTAAATAACACGCGACAACTTCAAGATCTTTAAAACACATTTTTATGTCACAACTTTTAACTTTTTTTTATTATTTAAAAAACAAAGCCAAACAAAAATAGGTAAAAAAAGAAACCTACTGTAGTTTAATCACTTCAAACTTTCAATTAAAAAAATTAATTAGAAATACGGTACGTGCGATAATAATCAAACGTTTAACTGAAAATATTTGCGAGATGTAATCAACAGTGAATAAAGTTGCAATATTGCTGCACTTGTACTGTTATTTCCTGACAAAAATGTTCAACTACCAAGAATGTCGTTTTCAGTTTAATAATATATTTTATGCTTTCCGACAACTATTCATTTATTTTCCTTTCTTAAATAATCTTACAACTATTTTTCTAAAAACTTAAACTAATGTATGTCAAACGGAACTTGGAGTCATGTGACTCTTTATTTTTGTGTGACCCCTATTTTTTCCCACCATCCAAAAACAGATTCGATTTAAGAAAATCTGCCCCCCAGCAACCAAAACTAATCTGCAATACACACTTAAAACGTAACATCAAAATTAAGAACCGACTCCACCCTGAAACATATACATACACAAATCGATATTCACTTAACCTCTGACCTAATCCACCACAAGGTTAAACTATCTAATTTTACCAGGTGGATGACATGGCATTTTAACAACTAAGACCATTTCCGTTCGTCCATCAATCCAATTTTAAACCTGTGTAAGGTCAAAAAAAATTAAAATAAAGCAAACAATAAATTACTATCTTACACTTATGCAGTCACTACTTGTTTACTAGTGTTCAATACTGTGTTTTTTAAGCTGTCAAATAAAAAAACCTTTCCACCTCATGTCCATCAAAGAAATTCACAAACCGTAGTAACTGCCCAAGTAACAATTTCAACTCCACCTAGTAACTACCAACATTATTTTAGTAATAACTTTCCGATTCTTAATACAAAAAAAAAAACACATACAAAAAAACATAAATTAAGACACCAATCTTGATGAAGCACACATGAACAGCCAATTTGAAATCTTCAATTAATAAGTTATCTGAATTTTAAAATATTGAAAACCAATCCAGTTTCTACCACTTTGTTTACGTGGTTAACTTTCACTTTCACTTTTATTTCAAATGTTTTGTTTTTAAACAAATTTCTTATAGTAATTGCTGACGTTGTTTTATAGATTGTCCACGGTTTTTAAGTAAAAGTTGGTTGTTTTGTAAGCCTATTAAGCAGAGGCTACCGTAGGTGATATACGCAGTTTTTGGGTCCAGAATTAACCTTATTATCTGAAATTATCTCAGTGTGGGAGACCGGAAAAGCCTTTGGCATGGCAAATACCAAGGGGACGGCATAACAAATATGTAGGCAAGAACAAAAATCAGGCCAAGCATACAGTAGATTGAAAAGAGAATTATATATGAGAAGGAAATGCCAAGTTTGAAGTGCTTTGAAAAACATTTTGGTGTTATACACACGTATATATCAACTCTTTTCTTGTTTTTTTTTTTAAATTACAAAAAAATAAAAAAAAAATAATAAAATTACCCTTATTTACGACTTTTTCTTAATGATAATAATTATTTTGAAATGTGAAATGCAGTTAGAAAAGTAAAAAATATCAAAATGAAAATATAAATAGATTTAAAAATTATCGCAATGTTTTATCATTACCGGTAAGTGAAATATTATAACTTAAGTTATTGTAAGTTACACGTTTAAATAACCTATCCTGTCTCAATCGTTAATCAGAACCAGATAAACTGATATTTATGTTTTAAATCATTTTGACTTCTCAATGCAATTTCGCAATCTAATGATGCAATTTAATTTGGCTGTATTTATTATTGTAAGTTATTATAATTTTACTGCAATTATCAATACAATAAAACTCAGTCTACGACATTATTTTTTAAAAATTAAATCAGATAATGCATTATTGTTATTAATAAAATATAATTTAGCTGCAAAATATAACTGATGGATTTCTGTTTGAAAATGTCTTTTTTCAATTAAATAGCCTCTTCCAAATAAGTTAATTGTACCAAACTTTGCTTTAACCATTTATTTATTTTCCCACACTGGTTGGTAATTACTGTACCATTAATACAGATTACTTAAATGTCATAACAGTAGTAAGTTTATCACATGATTTATAAGGTCCATCGTGACTTTAATTAACATGTATTTCAGACAGAAGCATGACTGGGTCCCCTGAATGACTTTAAACGTTATTATTAGAACTTAAAAGAAGACTTATTACACTTAGCACCTTTTTAAAGGAGTCCTAACTTTCAGTATTATGGATAATAAAGTTGTCGTATTCGAATTGGACGGTCTTTCAAGTCCATTCACGTGTTTGCAAAAATAACCTATTTAAAAATTGCAGTTCTTTCATGTTTTACTCAGACAGAAAAGGCATCAATTATCTTTCCAAAGCTTTTAAATGCAGCAATAAAATGGTCGTTTAAAAGCGCAACAATTATTATGCCAGGTGGCTCTTTGCACCATTTACACAAGTTCCTCAACCACTTTAGTCACTCATTCAAAAATAAATTTCTAGTTTAAAATGAAATTATGAAATGCAATTGTCTTTTATGTAATTCGCAATGCTGCCATATACTTTGTTTCCGACTCGAGTGTATCCGAATCGGAATTATTATAATCAAACAAGAGCTTAAAAAATGTATTTTTTCATGCTGATGTACAATACGTCTTGTCCTATAATTTCAATTCAGACCGAAAAACCAACAAGGTGGGATCAACATTCCTACTAATTTTACGTCCAAATTCGATTTATTTGGCTTTTCAACGCCGCTGTTATACAAATAATTGAGTTATTTGCGGGTGGTCAATTGTCCAACGCAACACGCAATGTCTGTTGTTCCCTTCAAAAAGAAAAGTAAGTGTGGGGTCTTCTCTGATTCTATATGACTATTGGCTGTGAGGTTCAAAGAAATTTCACCGCAGCCATTTCACTTCCTGGCTGCGACATGACCACCCACTGCCTGTAAATTCATGGCAATACAGTTATTAACGTTCATATCAGCGGAACTGTTTCAACTTTTTTAACCCAGGACCACCTGAATCTAACTTAAGATTAAGAAAGCAGTAAACCATGACAGAGAAGCTACTCTCTAAGTTCACCTAAACAAATGCTCGATAGATGGCGATACTGAATTAACTTCACTGGTAGATTTGCTTTTCTTTCGCAGTTACTTTCAAGGCTAAACAATTTAGTATTTCCCCAGCAATAATGTAAACCAGCTAAAATTACTTTAAAATATTGTTTAATACAGTACTTTGAAATAAAAACAATGCAAAAGTATGATTAAAATTCGAATGAATTTGTACAATCAACACTCAGTGCCATTCAATTTGTCATTCATACCAATAATTGAAGTTTTCATGACAAATATTATTTCATAATAATTATTGCAATTACTAAATGCAAAAAAATCTCCTTGATTTTAAGTCTATTTATTGTCACAACAAATAATTTATTCAATTTCCTCAGACCAGATATCAAGTTTCAAAGAATAGATAAGTTTTTTCTGCAAAGGAAATTTTGTTTTGAGAACTTTGAAAAGTTTTCACAATAAAGTTGAATAATACTCAGCTTAATTGTATGACCAATACTTTCCTCAACAATAAATTTCTAACAATGATGCTATATGTTACGTAAATGTGTCTCACGAGTTGGGGAATCTCCGTTACGTAAACAAGCGTGACTAGCGATGCGCTTAACGCTTGTCCTACGCCGTTTTCGGTTTAAGTTCGCCTATTAAAAGATTATGACGTTTGCATAAAACTTTTCTTTTAGCGTCCAAATTTCGTTGTAACGTTTCCGGCTGTAGAGAAATGTACGTCATGCAAAAATGAGCGTGGGGAGCCGTTACCTTATTTTACAAGGAATCGAAATTTACGGCCCTGACGTCAATACAGCCCTGGTGAACCGTATACACACTAGCATCAGTATCAGAACAGGAAAAAGAAAAAAAACGCAGATAAAGTTTCGTTTTTAGTAACAATGGAAAAGTGGAAAATAAAAAAACAAACGCCCCGGATACCCTTTGGATAAATATTGACGCAAAAGTGACAAATTAGAAGTCAACGAAATTACATTTGAAGGATAGTTAATTAAAAGACGTTCAAGAGACACAGCCGAAACTAAGCAAACACACAGTGATTCGTGCCTACGCAATTTACAAAATAACGGCTAAGTTGTAATCCTACGCAACCAGCATAACAAAATATTTAAATATTTAATCAGCAATTAAAACCAATTATCACAATCATTACAATCACAAAATATCAATGACTGCCAATCATTCCTAAACAGTAATTAAAAATCGAGGAACTTCCTTATTGATTAATTTGCAGTAAAAGTGTAAAAGCAACACGAAAACCATTTAAAAAGTTTCCTTATATTTTTCAAGTGACAAGCAAAGTCTACAAACACTTTTTTTTGTTTTTTTACAAATTCCTTAGGTTAAAAATACTATAAAAAAAATTAGTATATGGCAAAGTTTAAAATATTAAAAATGACTAAGCAATAGTATAGCAAAGTACAAAATCTAGAAATTTGATCTAATGTACAAATATTCGTGATAATAACATCAATATCAACAACTATTGTATTCAGGGGCTTATAAACTCACCCACGATACTGATATCCAAATTTATCAAGAACTTTTGGTGTTCCTATAAATATTTAAAAACTCTTCAAAGTAAATAAACGTACTATAGAATATAGTCAGATGTATCACTATCACGTACAAAGTACAGTGCCTTATAATAAAAGCGAAGGTGGCAAAGACGCCATGTGGCGTCTAGTAGTGGCGTCACACTTTTCATTCAACAATTCAATCGTTCAGTTGTGAAGGGGGGGAAGGGTGAAGTCGTAAAATAAGAGTCCAAACAAGGGTGTAGGACTTATACTGTGAAAAAAGATGACGTTGAGTAGCTAAAAATGACATTTTTTTTACATAATATTTACACATAATGACGTCAGGCGTTACGTCCTAGTTCATTCATCAGAACTGGAAACTTTTAGGGCTTTTTTGAACTAATAAAAATATTCACAACAATTTATGAAGATTACTTTGAAAACAGCTGTAAAAGTTTTTAATTAAAAACTGCCATCGTATATTAAAAAACAAATGGTTTAAAACTTTAAATCAAAGTTATTTTTGTTGAAAATTGTAATGTAAAGTTAAGACATTTTTTTTTGCTTGGTGGGCAAAATGAGAATCCAATATTTTAGTAAAAAATATAGCGATTTTTGATGTCAATTGATAATTGTTTCCTGAGAAGTAATCTTGGTAAAAAAAAAAAATTTCTTACTCTTTCATTATAATATTTTCGTTAAACCAAACGTAATTGACCCACATGTTAATAAACCAATCTGCAAGGGAGGATTAGTACGAAATCTGTCTAGCCTATCGCTATCATCATCTCTCCTTCTCTTATGTTTGTGTTTTATTTTGACAATATTCACACAGATAAATATGCCTATTTTATGACCGATTCATGCCTCGATTTCTTCTCAGTCTTAATAAAAACTTAACATATCTTAATACCTAAAAAGTTAACTTGGTACATAAGACACGCCCACTCAGCAGCACCATTTATCAGATAAAGATGCAGAAGAAATATTACGCTGAACCACAGAAATCATTTTTTTTTTCATGTATAATAATATGAAAATAACATAACTTGAGAAATATACGACGTTAGATTAAATGCAAACGATAATTACTAGTGATTAAAGTGCAAACACGCATGCGCCACTTTACATTTACAGATTCATTAAATTGGGCAGAAAATGTGGCAAATTAACCGCTGTCAAAGTCGAAACAAATCCAAGAAAAATTAAATTAAAACCATAAAAAATCGTAATGATGCAAAACACAAGTTATTTTATGTAGTTTGGGTAACAATAAAATATTTCTCAGAAATAATAACAAAAAATATTTTTTTAAGCTTATAAAAAAATATTGAAAAACAATCCTTTTTTATTTTTTTTTTTAGTAAAATACCAAAAGTCGCGAATAACAAAAAAAAAGTTAAAAGTTGATACGCATCAACAACAATACGGTTAATTGTGACAATGACGTTATATCATACTCAGCTATTGTAACCAATTACACAATAACAAAAGTGCTGATTTTCCCCCAGAATTGCATCGATATAAGATTTTTTTCAACAGTATATTTGGTTGATTCACCTCTAAAGTTGCATTGTGAATTGTTTTTAATTGGCAACTCGGGTAAATTCCCCCGGCAGTACCACCACTCATTCATTCGTCTTTATCACTTTAATCCACCAGCACCATCTAACACGCTCCTTTAAACTTTTCATCTGTTTGGGAAGATCAAGGACGCCCTAAATGGCATTTGCCATTTAGCATTAACGTCAATACAATTATCAGCGGACGAAACATGTTTGCAATACTGAACACAAAGTATTAGAAGATTTCATTCACTTTTTCAAATGCATTCATTCATGGCCATTATAATATATATTGCTCAGTAAATAACATCCTGTTGTTTAAATGCCGATCAATGTCCACCATTTCATCTCAATCAACAAAATAATAATGTAAATAAATTCGAAAAACTATTTAAAGGTGACATTACCAAGGAGAAAAAAGTCGTTAAACAGAATATTGATTCAATTAACACTCAATTAACACGATAACTGACGTCAAAATAATATTTGGAAGAGCTATAAAGCTAACACAGCCTGCAGATACAGTATAAAAGCCAAATCAGAATAAAATCTTAAACTTTACAGTAAGACAACCTGGTACTTCCAACTTAAAAATGTTTTTTCAAACTTTTGAGACCACAACATCAGCTTCCCATTGTAATTTTAAATATTGATTTGATTGAATATTATAAAGTTGCAAGCTATAAAATAAATATGTTGACCTATTAAGATTTTCTTAGGAAGTATTTCTTCAACCGCTTCCTTCGCAAACAAATTGACAATCTAATTCTTCGTCTGTCATCAACTGATTCCTAAATTATAACTGTGGCGTTACTGCGTTAAGTGTTTTGTCGTGGGCGAAGCATATTAATTGAATCCAGAGGGGAGTGAGGCTGCTCTGATCAACTTTAAAAATCAATTAGCGCGTTCATCGATAAGTCCGACGAGATGGCCCCTCTCACATCAATAAAATTGCTATTTTCATCTTTTCACTCTTTATGAGTTTATCACAAAACGTCATTGCGTTTATGTCTAATTCAATAATAATGGCGTGGGCCTTCAAATCTCTACCAATATCAAGTCATTTAACGTAAAAGTTTTTGTTGACGTCATTTAAGTACTTAATTGACAAGACTTTAATTGCTCAATACCTAAAACGTTGAATGAAATTACTGACTTAAAAATACACTACGTCGTTTTACGTCCACATTAAGCCACATGTACATTACACAAGTAAGCATTAGAACTGTCGTCTAGCACAGCATCGAGGTTAAGGACCCCCAACTAGCTTAAATGTCCTTTGAAACAGTACTAAAAAAAAACTAATAAATTTAGCTACAAAAACGCTTAGCAACAAAACTTTAAAAAAAGTACATAAAACAACATGTATTCGTTATGGCGGATGTTTTAAGATTAAAAATGGACTCTTAGCTGTCAGTCTGTCATGGCAAAAAGTGACCACTGACTATGATCTTTTTTCCAAAACTTGTAATCAATGGCAATCAGTTAACATTTTAGATTACAAAAAAAAGAAGAAAAAAAAGAAAGAAAGACGTGAAACTTAAGTATTTTATTATTAACTCAAGTTCAGTGCCACAGCCCACTGCTCACAAGCCACAGGTACAATTATTACATTCTCTTGCCATAACCTTTCTTAACACTGCGTGGCCAATGGAGCGGCCAATGACCCATAAAATGATAAAAAGCAACGACAATCCTCGTTATGTCATCCTAAATTGACTCTACTTTGTTACTTTATTTCCAAAAATGCATTTTAAAACAAGAGATAAACATCGACGCTTTTAAACTTCATAAAAGCTTTTTTCGACGGTTTTTAAATTAGAAAGATAAAGCCACGCCCTCAATAAATGCAATATAATATTACAGTGAAATAATTAATTTTTTGCGCATAATATAATAAACAAAGAAGAGGACCTGAAAAACTAAACTAGTCCTTTAAAATTTAAATAGAAAAAAAAGTGCTAAAACTTTGAAATTAATAGTACAAATGCCAATTGATTTTAAATAATTGTTAATTTGATTAGACCTAACATTAAAGCATCACAGCAAAAAGTACTTAAATACTGTAACTATTGTATTCAAGTCCCAAAAAAAGTCACAAATGCCAATTAGTTCCTTGTACACTCGTGTCCATTCAATTTAGCTCAAATTAAATTTATTTATTAATGTAAGTAATTAAGATGAAGTTGCTCAGAAATGTCCCTATAGCCAATGGACCAACAACAACCAAACTAAAAGTAGTAAAATCCTCTGTATTGTTTAGTATTAACGTAAAACAAGCGTGAAAATCACAACCTAATTAGTAACGTTAAACGTGTGATGGTGATTTTTACGACTTAAGTCAACGACATTGAGCTGTGGAGTCAAAGTGGTCGTAATTGTTAGTTCGTTTGAAGACTAAAAAAAATAGTCCTTTGATTGTGTCACATTAGTGAACTCCATTTTCTCTTCTGTAATTGTAATAGTTAACGTTAGATTTTCAATGAAAACATCAACTGGTCGTATAAGCATTGTCGTCTGCTACCCATACTATCCAACGGAAACTCCCGAATAAAAATAGTTGCGTGTCAATGAAAGTGACAAATTCGTAGAAAAGGGTTTTAACAATTGTCCCCAAACAATGAAATCGTTACAACTCGTAAAAACACGTGGTAAACGATGGATAGATGACATCTCCCGTCTTACTCCCACCCTCACTTTCTCAACCATCTCTATTCACACCCCTCATTCGTGCCCCAATGGCCTCACTATATTTGGATGACCATCAGTTTCTTTCAACAAATCATCCATTCCCCATTTAAAATGTTTTCGATTCCGGCATAATAAATCGCTTGACGTTAGGCCTCACTTAACAAAAACACTCATAAATAGCTTACACTACACTTCACTAGTCTTAACAAACTAATAAATTATCTCTTTCTACTTCAAATGAAGATACGGTAGGTGAAGTTGCATCAAGTCACACAAAATACTATAGGTTATGAAATACTGTAATTGGTCTACTGAAATTTAAATCTTCACTTAATTGCAGTTTGCAGTAACAGTTGTAACGGTTATGACCGTGTACCACTAGTTAAATCCGGTGTGTCCAGACTCTAGACCCATTAAAATACATGGCCAATTCTCCAGAAACTTTTTTTTGCCAAAACTGTAGTTGTGAGATGAAATAGTAAAGATAAGTGTCATTGTTGTTGCAATAATTCGGGCTAAATTTCCGAATTTTCCAATGCGTTTGTGACAAACAATACATTTTTGCTCGTCTACGACTCATTTACACTTTCACTTTTACTAAATTTTCCCTCCTTTAAACATACATCTACATTGTATAGAGAAGATAGATAACAATTATTTCCCAAGAATGATCTTTTCTTCGCCCAGTTTTTTTTTATTTTTTTCTCTCTCTCACTCTTTTTCCCATTCTTTTTCCCGCCCCGAAGCGCTTGAAAATTTTTCTTTTACCAAGACTACAATATTGACATTGTCGTAGCTGGATTAATCCAACGTTTTCCCTGAATTAATTAGTGAATTATAAAGCGAAAGTGACGTTTCATTTCATTTCGTTTCATACGCAGCATTAATTTTCATCGTCAATCATTAAACAACCCAGTCGACTACGCATGCTCAATCAATGGCACGCACAAAAAATGATGCTAACTTATTGCTAAGTACAACAACTCACCGGAACAAGATATCAATAATACTGAATAAACTCCAATGAATAATTAATATTTCGGCTGTCAATACATTGATAATAATGTCAGCCAAATGTGCACATGTAGTGTTTATTACCTTAACAAAATTTCCAATAATGCAACGATATATTATGCAATGCAATTTCTAAATAACCAGTTTACATGACAAGTTCCTATTACTTTATGCTTCCATACAAACTAATATTTATATACAGTAAATATAATCAAAGGTTTTTTACTAAAATTAACGCAACCCAAAAAAGCACTTATATTCAGCAATTAGGTGCGACGTTTTATAAACATTTTGCATAAACAAACATTTCTGTCTAGCATATATTAACAAGTCTGATTATACTTTTAAAAGCTTTAAACATTAAATTAATTATATAAAAAATTATAACCGACTTGGCATCAGCTCGGCGCCATCTAGCGTCGATATACTGTATAAAGTGGATATTGTGTAGAAAATTTACATCAATATAGCGATCCAGTTGTTCTCAGGAATTTGAAATTAAAGGGGGGAGGATGACAGAGAAAAAAAAATGAGTCAAGGTTAATCGGATTTTTGGCTCCACCACGACCAAAAAGTGTTTGGTATAAATTGGAAAACGTTTGACTAAAGTGGCTTTGTATGCTAACATAACGCACACATAATATGTAAGTAACATTAGCCCACTGTGACTGGATGGATTAACTTATGATGATAAAATATACAGGAAAATGCATCCGTCGACGATAAAAAAAGATGACTCACAGCCTGAGAGGTGATTCCCGGAATCTCTCTGGCTCCACAAGTCCATGACCGATGACTAAACAATATTTAATAACGAACAAGAAAAATTGACAAATAAAAACTATGTCAAGAACATTACTGACTAACTACTGAAAAAAAAAAAAAACTTTATAAAATAATAAAACACACCAAATTAATAATGGGGAAGAATTAGCTAAAGAAACCAATAAAAATAACTTTTTATACAAAATTTCCATGTTACATTAGGAATAGGAAGTCGTTTAATTATGGGAGGTTCCAAAACTGACGTAATTTTGCAACAAAAAAAATTTTAAATTATAAATTTTTTCTAAAAAAATCCTACAATTAAAAGTGACATCATACTATCGCTATCCAACGTCACCTGTGCGTAGTATTTCACTATCTATAATTAAAGACGAGTCATAACTTTTTTTTTGGTTCCACTTCCGGAAACGTCACAGTTACGTAACATTGCTCAGACCAGTAAAACAGGGTCAACAGTGAACGATATGACTAACAAATGTACTAGATACAGTGTATTACGTACTGTATTAATTTTATCATCTAATTTAATTTAGCTGTTGTTAAGATTAGTTGATTATCATTGCTCTTATGTAACAACAAAAAAAAAGTATTTCAAAACAAAGTTTAAGGAATGGAAATGGCTGGTTGGATGATGTCATGGAGGAGAATCATCAGTCAAATTAAATTAAAGTTTCTTTTATTTTCTTTCTAGTTTTTTTTGTTGCGATAAGTAAGCATCGTATTATTCAGCGGAAATGCAGCTTAAGTTCGGAGGAAATAAACAGTTTGGAAATGCATTGCTTATTCATACACATAAGTGCGCTGGGCGTGTTCAAGGGCAGTGACCTACATGTAAAAGCAAAAGGCGGCCCTCAAACAAGATTATAACTGCAAAACAACAAAGAATTCATCGATTTCAAATCACAACACATAACACACTACACAAGTGAGTGTGCCAATAGAAAAATGAAGATGAGACAAATTTACTATGAAATATTTTTTCCCTCGTTCAAATAATTTCCCACTAAATTTTCCAAGGAACTTGATGATTTTGATGAGTGAATAGAAAAAAAAACTCTTTCTATGAATCGTTTAATCGCATATTATAATTATGAGATTCACAATTAACGACTCGATTGCTTCCCTGCAGTAACATTAAATGACCATCAACTAATTAACACAAGCGTCGATTTCACATATGTAAATCAGAAAACGCTTTAAAGTTCTAAGCCAAAAAATATTTACAATTTTTTTTGTAAACTTTTAAGATCGATATTTTAAAAACGATTTCGACACTGCAATATTTCGTAACATTTTTTTTTAAATGATTACTCATTAATCACGAAAGAGTTTGGTGCTAAAATTAAAACTGTTTCACTTTTAATATCCGAGTCACTAAAATCGTCATTAATTTTGAAATATTTTCTAAACATGCTGTAAGTAATTAAGTGTAAATGTGAAGAAATTCAGTGTAAGTGTAGAAGCGTGAATACTTTTAAGATTTGGTGTTAAGTTTCTTAACTGTTGAGTAAGAGCACAATAAAATTCGAAAAGGATGAATTACATTTGGGTACTGTGAAGTTTACACTGTATGAGCAACAACTGAACAACAGTTGACATTTACGACGTCGGTTTTTATATTTGTTTTGGTGAAAGCGAAGAAGACATCACACATTAGAGATGTTTCTTTAAACGTTTAAGTAAGAAAAAAAAAACCAAAAAAAAATTTGAAGCTTTTTTTCTCAGAGTACCAGCAGTAATTGTTGATGTGTTGACAAAAGAAAAGTAAAAGGGGTTTTTCTCTTCTGACAACAGACTATTTATAAACTGTAAATTTTGTTGCTGTTGTCCATTTGAGTTAGTTTAGGTCACATCAAAGTCATCGTCATCGTTTGGTCAACATAACTGATCGACTTTGCCTTTCAACTTTATTTGTTCAAAGTTCGTCGACTTAAACAGGAAAAAAAATAGCCGAAAAAGTTTGTATTCAGGTAACTTCTCCAAAAAATAACTCTAAAGTTAACGATTATGAAAAATCCGTGTCTGAAGGATTGTTGTCCACTAATAAAAATTAGTCCATCCACCCATCTCATCCGCACCCATGCCTAAAAAGCGTTCAATCATTATTTTATTAGACTTTTTACGACTGTGCCATTTTGCCATCGCATTTTCAAATGGAGTTGGTTTACAAAAGAAATTACCAAAGCCAATAAAAATTCTATACACCAAGAAAAAAACACATAAACGCCATAATGCTCAAACGCCGGAAGAGATTGGCCTCTAAGATAAATTTAAACAAAAAATTTACGTGCTGTCTAGCCATTCAATTCGGTATTCAAAAGTGCACAAAAAGACAATGTCGTGTCACTTTAACTACAATTTTCAATGGCTATATTTCTTATTAACATCTTAAATACAAATACTGACTTGTAAAAACTCCTTAAGAAACTTATTTTTTTTCTCACCAAAAGAAACCGCAGTAAAAGCACATTGCTAACTTAGGTTTCCGATAAGAAACTAAATTAGACAAGTTCAGTAAAACTTCAACTAGCCAATAGACAGCCACTTTCGTGTAGATTTATTAACCGGTATACTAAATCAAATTCAGACTAACTTACAATATACTTTGTAAGATAATGGAGAAAATTTAAAAAAAATATTTGGTCAAAGAACTTATTTGGCATGTGTAACTAACATTAGTGTAACTAAGTCAAACGACTGTAATTTTATATTTAATAATTCAGATACGTTAACTGTAACATATCCCTAAGCAACCATTTTGGTAAGTTACATCAAACTTTTTAGCTACTCAGACATTTATTAAATAATGAAACAAAACCCAGAACGTGGGCGATGTTAAGAAGCAACTCCTACATTTAGCTTCTCATTCAACTTCAGTGCAATACAGTGAAACACACTTAAAAACGTTTTGTTGCTCATCTCCAGTGATCAATAACAAAAATGATAAATGTAAAATGATAGCAATGCACCTAAAGAAAACATAAGCATTTTAAATCTGCCTATTAAACTTGTAGGATGATTACGTAATAATTATTGCTTGTTTTTTCAATGGTTGTTTTGACCTAAAATACATTATTTTGCAACAATTTCAATCTTTAAGCGAATTAACCTGGCCAACGCTAATAGTACTGTACAAAACTTTATTTCTGTATTCAAATCGACCCTGACATATATAATTTGCAACTCCATATCTCTTAGTCATGTGATCTAGAGGAGGGCCGCGGTGCAAAATCGGTGCTCCCTTCCCTCGATCTATGTAATACATTAAAAATAGATACACGCAAACTTCACCGATGAATCGGCCATCTTTTCTAGTGTTATTGCAGTATATCGACTGAAATTGTTGTTAGCAACCAAAATAGCATCTGCAACGACAATTGCAAAACAAAACTTTGTTAGCACAGCAACCAGTTCACGTGACCGGTTTCGTTAACCAATACACTAACTCTGGTGCAAACTATAAAGTTAAATAGTTGAGTAATTTTTCAAAGTCGTTGAAGACGCCATCTGTGAAAGAGGGAGAAGAATTTCGCCTGGTAAGAAGACATATTTCTATTACCCAAAAAGATTAAAAAAAATTCCGTGTTACCAAAAAAAAAAAAAATAAAGTCACCCTGCCAAAACCGCCATATTGAAAGAGGAGTGGTCATCGTTAAGACAATTTTACGACTGTCAGATACTGTCGGAAGAAGAAATTCAAGACAGTAAATCCCTGGGAGTGATCTGCAAAGTGACCATCGCTGACGTCATCATCACAAACCACTTAAGGTAAGTTAATGCTCATAAATCTAGGCTTTAATTGACATTGTCGTTCGCACTTCCGCAAAACTACTAAACATGTATAATGTCAGTCAGCTATGTGGATTGAAAAAAAGTAAAATAAAAAGCTAAGCGTGAAAAATTAAGTGCCCATCAGCCCCCATAACTTCCCCCCTATTAACTTACTACGGTATCACATTCACCCTATCCATACATATACAGAACTCCATTGAATTTACAGCAGCACACCATAAAAATATCGCAAAAGGGGAAGGAAGGAAGAAAGAAAATAATAAAAAAAAAACAAATCCGTGCTCAAATCCCAAGAAATGTTTTCCACTTAAGCACAAAACGTTTTATTACAAGTAAATTCACGTATTTAATCCTTAAACGCATGGAGCTTAATAGACATGTAAAAGTTTTAAAGTTAAAACAGCTAACACAGTTCCTTAATAGCATTGGGATATTCAAGTTGAGAACTAAAATAAAATTAATAAATTATAAGGAAGCTGTCATGTGCTTAAATTTGAAATTTAATTCTGATAAAAGTAAGATGAATGTTAAGTAATTGGAAATACGCTGATGAGCGGTGACTAATTTATTAACAATCCATATAGAGTTTGCGCAGTAGCTCCAAAAGTTATGCAAGCATATTTTAAATGTCAACAGTAATGCCAATAGAATTTTTACATAACCTGTTCCCCAACTTAAGTTCCTTATATAGCTGACATATACAAACTCGATACTAAAAATATCAAAACAAAACAATTTTTACCTCAAAATTGTATGCAAGAAATAGCGTCACTAACACAATATAAACTTTAAATGAAGCCAACGTCAAGCAGTTTGATGCTAAATATAAACGCACCAATTACCACTATGAAACATTATTGAAACTCTGATAGATTTCGTCGGAATTTTACCGTCGAAGAGCATAAAATAAAAACAATCGCCAACGTTTAATTACAAAAACGACGTCAGACAAAGGAGTTCACCAGGTAAGTACCAAGTAGGTGTGAAGGAAATAATTTCTGATACATGGCATAATATTTTGACTAAGTCTGTCACCTTAAAGAGTGGGTGATAAAATTATGCGTGGGCATAAAATTATGTTGTAATAAATGTCATTGAATACATGTGCTTGAATATAGCGATTCTTTATCGATCGTTGATACGAGTATTTGAACGTTAAAAAAAATAACATTTTTATCATTTAACGTTTAACACGGTTATATCGTTTCCGTATACAGAAATGCTACGGTATATGAAAGCAATTGAAAATGCCTGCTGAGCTTGCGAATTAAAGCTGATCCCGAGAAACGAGGTTCTAACATTATGCCGTGTGACGTGAAGTCTGAGCGGCAGCAAATTAATAAGCGCGCGGCGTCAGTTTCCATCATCATCATTGTTTATAATTGATTTAGTGGAATAAAACGGAAGTAGGCGGTTAAATGGGGGAGTGTGGAAGAAAGGTGTTGACACGCATTTCATTTGGTTTCTTCGAATCGATCTCGATCGATTGTCAAGCTTAAACATCAACTGTTTACATGTGCGATTGCCATACAAATTGCAATTGAGATCGATGAGAAAAAAATGTACGACTAAACAAAATATGGCTGAAAAGTTGCCAAAAATCGATTTAGTCAAAATTCACGAGAATCCAAATTGGATGAGGAAGAAAAATGTAACAATGTGAGAAAAAATATTTCAACAACTTTTTAATAATATTACTGTCAACGAAGAAACAGCACACATCTAATTAAATTGTAAACAAGCAATAAAAAAACAGTCAAGCAAATTCTCAAATTTTGACTTTAAGCAAATAACATGAACTAAAAACTAAATACGTTGACATTAACCAAATTGGTTTCCATGTGTTACATAATGCACAACAAAATAATGTCCAAGTTTATCTCCAAGCACAACAATATACAATTGTGAGTTTTGGCAGCTAATATTGAATTGATGCACTGCTGAAAAACAACCCAGTAAACATTTGTTCATGCCATCAATATAAAGCATAACACAAAGTTAAAACAACCTCCAAACAAATATAACAAACTCAGACAAAAAAACAAATTCACACCTCCCCATACCAATAAGTTGACATAACAACTACATAACAATAAAAAAATTAAGTAACATTATTCATTATATTGTTACATCACTGATTACACCATCGTGACAAATGGTTTCCTTTTTGACTTGATCAAAACATTTACCATAATTATTTAACAGTTAAAAAGTAAACAGACAGTATAATCGCCAGTGAGTGACTCAATAATAAGAGTACTATTAAATATTATTGTATTTATGTATCAGCAATTAGATTATATAAAAAAATTGCTTAGAATGAATAACATTAAAGTATATAAATAAATCCACGCTTCTTTAAAAATAGCCAGTTAAACATTATCAAGCTAATCACGTGTCACTTCGCAATTTTAAGCACGTGTACAAGTGCCACCTTTATCATCTCTTGTCAAATTATTTCTCGAGCTTTTGTCATTTTTAATGAATGAACTGCATTTAGCAGAGCTGTCCAACTTGTAGTAATACGAGAGACACAATTCAAAATCGGCACTAAAGACCAAAACTCAAAATGACTTAATAATAAAATTCAAGTATAGTGGTCATTGATTAATTGTTATTCATGCCATTTTTGTTGGAACTGTAGCAAATACTATACTACACTTTGAGGTCTGAGATGAAACCCAAGAAAAATAAACCTGGTAGACCATGAAGTTTTTAACTCTAGAAGACCATAAAAAATTGTTTTTGCACATATTAAGATTAGGTCGTGGGCCATGTTTTGAACAGCTCGGGCTTACTGTATAAGTTAGTGCATACAGCTCACGTTAAACTATTTATGTAAACAAAACAGCAATTACTCTAAGTACTGTACTATACTTAAAACTATTTTTTTCATCTGATGTTCTGATGTTGTTTACTGGTTCAGGTGTTAACTGACATCACAGTTAGTAAAAAAATATTATTATAAATTTGTTGCCAGAAGAAAATTAACGAACGATTATTCAATACCGTATGTGTTTAGTTTACCGTGTAACAAACAGCTTGTTATGTAATTTCAGTAATGTTTCATTAATGACATACACATTCTAATTATTCCAATGTTTCCTATAGTATATTACAGATATTAAAATTCAATTACTTGTACAATACTGGTATTTAATATTGCGGTACAGTAGTATACTTTTTGTTTTTATTTTTTTTTTTTTGCGAACGTGTCAAAATTGTTAGTTCAATGCCAAAAAATAAAAATATTGTATTTGTCACGGGATTGTACGGTACATTTAAAAGTGATGCCAACAGGAATAAAATTCTTAATCTGTCCTTTTCAAAGTTCACTGAGTTACAATAATTCAATCAGGTGTTCCAGTGTGTGTCATGATCAGCCTGAGGATTTAATCTCAGAAAAGTCGTATTATCAATAACTCTTCCTAATATATTAATAATAATAATAAAGCGGTGATGCCACCGAGTACCTGCCACCTGTTGGAAAAAGGAAGCTCAAACTTCAAAGTGTTATGTGTGCATGACTCACATAGCCGGAATTAGGTATTCAGAGTAGAGTAAAGTAGGCAAATAAGATTCCCACCACACCCACCCCCACCTTGCAAACAGCTGCAGCAATCAAAAAGGTGGAAGTGTTTATTTAGACGTCCACACAAGTTAAAAGTTATCAAAATTTATATTCAAAAATAACACATGATGGATATCGGTCAATTGAAGCAGGTGCGTACCCATCGAAACAAACACCTTTTGCTTTCAAACACTTAAAGTTTACGCATTAAAGGTCAATATCCTTTAAATATCGACTCATCTCATAAATATGAAACTTATCAATCGCTTCCGACATCTATCAGTTAATTTGTTTAGGCGTTGTCAATGACATCATTGCTTCGTACCCAAAACAAAACCAAAAAAAAAAAAAAAAACAAAGCATATTTTTTCGTAAAACAGTTTACTTTCTCACAAACCAGGTGGCAATGTTGTTATCACCTTAAGCCATAGTTTTAAAAGAATGATTTCATGTAAGAAGAATTTGGTAAATATTGATATAATTACATAACCTTAAAACAGCATGCAACTTTTAAGATTGATTAAAAATTTAAATAAATTAACGTTTTTCCTTTTAACGACTAAGGCTAAGAAGTTAAAACTTTACAACTCATCAATGGTTGTAAAGATTATTTAATATTTACTTAAAGTTTTAACATTTGAACTTTATAATACAATATAACGTTTATATTATCATCTAAAATAAACAACATTTTCAAACAAGTTCCTAGACTTATGTTTTTTTTCTTATTATTATTATTCTCTTGTTTGTGCAACCACAGTTTTATTTCGACATAAAAATAATTCCAACTGCTGGTTTTAAATTATATGTTTTTATTGCCGTTTTAACGTATCAAAAAATAACTGCATTTTCACACTATTGGCAAATACACTCGGAACAACAGCTTCAGATTGCGTGTTTATTGTGTAAGAAAATGTTGACAAGGTCGGCAACCGTCTGCTAGACATTTCCACTACTGTAGAAGCAAAACAGAGTGGCAAGTGACAAAAAGTAGCATAAACATAAACCTGGGTGTTCAATTTTTCTCAACCCCGGGCCCCTCTACTTGCATAAACTATCTTTAACATTCCCCGGCAAAATTCTTTAACGAATTCCTGCCTAAACAGTAAGTTAGACTAAGATTGGGCTATTCGTTTCCCACGCATCTTATCATTTCCAGACAAGTACCATATTTAACCCATCACAAATACAACTTATATATTAAAAAAAAAAAAATAAAAACGGTAACCAGATACTGTAACACTAAAAACTACTAAGGTGAAAAGTTACGTAACATTATTTTTTAAACTACCAGTATGTTTTTTAAATAAAATGTTAGCTAATTTCGCTTCCTTGCTAGTTCAATTATAAATTCGTTAAAACAAAACAAAAAAAAAAGTTTGTAAAAAATGACGTGATCTCTCAAATTAAGGAGTCGACAATTAAAAACGTCAGCACTAAAAAGTAACAAAAGAAACCAAAATATAAAAAAAAGTTTTCATCAAACCCATCAGCAGTTTATAACTTAGTAGCTGTGTGTGTGTGGTTAGCAGGTTGGCTACCTGGCCCACCCACAGCCACCGAAACGCTCTTGAAATTAAGAAGTTTGTTGCTGTTGCTTGTATCAGTTTCAAATTAAAGGACAAAGAAGTCGTGGCAACAGCAAAAAAAATAGGATTAGCGTGCTAACAAAAAAAAAGTATAAAAATAATAATAAGAAAAAAAGTTGAAATGGGCTACGGTTGAGGCCTAGAAAGAATTTCAGTGCCGTTTTCTTGATGTTAACCGCTAACCACCACCAGTCACAGTGCAGCGGCTCTAAGACTCTTTGATAGGGCGGCGCGTGCAATTTATGGCGTAGCAAAACAGGCATGCTGAGCTAATCGATTATACCACTCTCCTCACATATACACTATGCACAACACACTTTGCAATGTATAACTACATTAACACACTCAAAGATTGGGTTTAGAGAACAACATTTTGTCTGCAACAAAATACTCTCCCATCCCAGATCTCTCCTCCTCAATTCAAAACTTTTCAAACTTTTTTGAAGTTTTCAATTTTATTAATTTCTACCATGTTAACCACCTCATGCAACACAATTACAAACTTGCACACGTGAGGAATTGTGATCCTCAAAAAAATTAATAACTATAGTCAAAAAAGATTCACAATTTTTTGGAGTTTTAAAAAGTTCCTATATAAACCTAAGCTTTAGTATTGTACTGTAGTTAATCTGAATTAATCAGTGAACTACTAACTGTATTGGAATTTAATTGCTTACATGCCATTTCATCATTGTTATAACTGATCAGGGATAATCAAAAACCAAAATTTATGACAACTTTTATTATGAACATTCAAACTGTAAAAACAGCATAAATATGCAATCTAATACTCAATAAAGTCATAATTTTATAAATTGTTTTTAATAAATACTCCTATTTTGGTAAATATGATAATAATCAGTGAATCACTTAAATCTATATTAAATTTATCATTGAGATTTTAAGTGTGAAGCACCGAATTAAAGTGATTAAGCTGCTGTACAAGACTGTTTAAAAATAAAAATAAGTTTATAAAACGACCCGTCGTCATTATATCTAAGGTGTACGTATGCTGGATGATTTCATTTTAAAAAATCTGCTATTCTTATCACAAACGGACTTGTTTTTGACACGCTTGTCAGTTATAGCAACGTGGTGTAACCTCTCGTCAACTGCAATAACTGTCTTTGAGTCAATGTACAAATCCATAAATTCCATAAGCATAGCATCACCTGTAATCGACGCAGCAAATTCCTCCACCCCCACCTACTTAACCTTTGTTAGCATGACCATTTTAGGCAAACAAATAATCGATTTTAAACTATCTGAACCTACTAAATAAACACATACACAAATGTGCGAGTTGGAGGAGGAAAAACACTGTATAATATACAACAAAACTTTCATCATTTTTGTTGTAACGTCATCCTATTATCATATAGCCAATTAGCTTTAAATTTTCAATTTTTCAGATCTCTTCACAATTATCATGAAAGATAAAAGGAGAATTTCGAATTGAATTACAAATATCTAGCAATAGTATGAAATTTCCTGATAAGTTGCTTTTTAAATTCAGCCATTTTCAAGCATAAATTATTGTTAAATAGCATTTTTCACTTGTTGATGGGACACAATACGTGCAACTAAGCAATGCACTGTTTGCATGTTTACGAAACGCCTTCCACAACCAGGATTCAGGAACTTAAACACAAACTATTTTGCACACTACAAAATGGTATTGCATATTACAATAATATTAACGTCATCAACTAATTAAAAAGTATTACAACCCTTTCCATAGGTAACTATTTTAGTCATTTTTTACCTAAAAACATTTTCATCTTACACAATATACTGGTACAGCACTCTCCTAACAACGGATTTATTATGTAATCATATACTTGGACAGTGTAAAGGTCAAACTGATCCAATTCACCTTCATTTATTTTTCACAGCTAATTTCAACGATGTCTGTGTCATGCGACGCGTTTTTAATTAAGTTATTAAGAGATGAAGGCGGAAATTTGTTTCCACTTCATCGTGGTAATAATATCTGATGTCTTCATTATTAATTACAATGAGTAAAATATTATTTATTGGACACCCACAGGTAGTGACGTATATGACTAATTCCGAATCAGATTTCTATATTATAACGCCCACAATGTTATATCGGTACTGTATATTGTATAATAAACATTACAATTACCAAAACAAAAAAAGCTTTGCCGTCTAAAAACAAGTCGCCCAAAAAAAAAAACTAATTTTTTTATGTTAAATTACTGGTAATAAAATTTACTTTCATTATATTTTTAAATGTCAAATATAATTGATCTCCTATCAACATAAAATAATCAAATGGTAATTCCTAGTGTGATTACGATTGGTTGCATTCACAAGATAAACATACAGTACTTTAACTTCTGGCAATCAACTTGACGTCAATATACAGAAATAAGTTACTGATAATTTGCCATGCGAGGATAACTAATTTATTTACATTTTATAATAAAAAACCCCATTTTAAATTTAAAAAATGTGATTCATATAACGTAATTAAACGTGAATAAAATTCCCATACGATGAAATCACCAGTTAAATATTGTTAAAAATAGAAATTCCTACGCCACAGCAAGCAAAACAAATATTTTTTGACTTATGTAAGCGCAACAGGTTGTGATTTGTTATCGGTCAAAAACAACGCTATCTCCGCAACCTGAACGAGTCATTCATCGCAAAGTCATAAGCTTATGCGGCGGCAAAGTGGTAATTTAAGCCGACCATAATGATGCTTACCAAACGCGAGGAAGTCTTAGCACGACGCTAATTGGGTTACGCGTGTTTCTGCATTTGGCATTATATTTAGCTACGCTGACGTCATTAATTTTGTAACAAAACGTTAATGCAAATTTAATTTCCGGATTTAGTAATACCGTATTTACTCAGAGCAGTGATAGTAGCACAATACAATACAGTTCTGTAATAGTAAAAAGCTTAGTAAAAACACTATGAATAAAATTAGTAAAAAATGTAAAAGGAAAATAAACATGAAAGAAAAAAAACATCCGTGAAGCAATGTTGTTTACACCTGGTCAAATAACGTCACCGGCGCTGCTCAGCGTGATGACAGATAATGAGAGCTGGGAATTCCAAATCGTTATGTCAAAAAAATATAATCGTAATACGAGTACACCATTGAAAGAGTTAAAAATAAATGACGCCAATCAAAGTAAAGATAGTCAATGAGTCAACGAATAAACCACTACATTAACTGTCACATTTTAATCAGGTAAATCAGGGTTGCCATGTCAAAAATACCTATTACGATACAAAAAATTAAAAATATATTTGATTTCATTGAATAATAAAATCGAATTACGTTGTTTACTTTAATGCAATTGTATTTCATAAAGCAATACAACTACTAAGTTAACTTAGACAGTCAACAACATTTACCAAATAAGAAAAATCCAAATTTTTATTTTATGATTTGAGATAGTTCCCTTTAATACTTAAAGTCAAACTTAGTTATACAATACGTTGTTTTTTTATTGCTTGGTAACACTGAGTGGTGTGTGTTGCTGATTGCTGAAAAATATTATATCAATCGGTTATCCTTAGTTGGTGGGGATTTAAAACTTTATTTTTTTCACTTTTGTGGGCAGACGTGGGTATAAATAAAATAAAAGTAATAATATTGAAGATAAATCCAAGTTTGAGACGCTTAAACATCCCACGCACAAAGAACTGTCCATTTCCGGTTTGGCCATGGAACATGTACATAGCTGCCATAAGCCTCATCCTTTAATATAATCAAATAACAACTAAAAATACTTTAATGCCAAATGTGTAACTATCGTGGTTGTGGTCCTCTACTTAGTCACTGAGCACCGACCAGTTCGGCACTTGAGACTGACTTTGCAACTTCCGCTTTTGTACACAGTCACTGTGCAATATCATTAAAATCTCCAAATCTAATTGAAATTTGACCAACTTTCTCGGCGCCAACGCTTGTATCCGCTGTCAAAAAGTTTATTTTGACCTTGATTTACAACATTTAAATCTCTCACAAAAGAGTTAACTTTTTGGCTTAAATCATTCAGTTATCATGACGTTTACCATGACGTATTCCCAATCGGATTCGGTAGCTGTATCAATTGCCACAATAAATCACAGCTGACGATTAGTTATGGTAAACAAGTCTGATCGTTTGATATTAAAAACAAATAAAAACGAAGGTCAATCAAATCCTTGACACTAATTTGATACACTAATAAGGGGATTTACCTCAATCCCATCATCCTCAAACAAATCAAAATGTTTTTAAAAAAAAGTTTTCCTTATTCTCAGATAACATTTCCATTGGCCGCTATTAGATTCCAATAGAAAAGCTAAAAAACATACCACACCCAACAAAATATTGACAATTCGTCACGGGCAAATTGTCACCACCGTTGTCATATCACTCACGTAATTTCCTTAACATGGTTTTCAAAGTAAATACAAGTATATAAATTCGTCTTCGGCTAAATGTTAAAACTTTGACAATTTTCCCCACCGACACACAAAACAATAAAAAACATTATGGAATTTCCATCACATTTAAATTGTCACAATATAAATACAATTAAAAGTAAACAGGCAATTCTACACTATTGCCCAAAAAATAATGGCCACCCAAATGTACACATGCGCAGTGCCATCGCAACCCCCTCAGCAATGAATCTAACAAATTCCTAGTATTTAAAAGTACTTTTTTGAACTTTTAACCACCAAAGTGACTAAACTCACTACATCACTATTTTCTCCAAAGCTATATAACTAAATTTAAATTTGACTTCAGAGCAAATTATTGACTTTCAATCGGTATATTTATAAATTCAAGTCATGCGATTGCACAGCTGTTTGTGCCAGTATTAAATTTCCCGCTTCAAGCAGTATTACGTCACTGCATGCAATGACGCAACTGATAAGCTAAGCGTGCAGTGATTCGCGTATAACTATTATAGTGTTTACGTTGCAGCTTACTGAATTGAAAACACGGCACACAGCCATTGTCATACCTATTTCATCGCCATGTCCCATAGCAGCCAACGCACGGAGTAGATCCGGAGATAGAATAGTAGGAATCCCTTTCAGACGTCCCATATCCGCAATTAATAAAAATTAATAGTGGTCGATGAAAAATGGCTGCACCACGACACTACATAACATGCAGACCAAGCAGAAAGACAAGCATGCAACAGATACTTTGATAGGGAGCGATCAATTAAACGGTCAATGACACTGCTAGAGCGTTCATAATATCAGTACACCTGCAAAATAATAAACAAAATCAACATTTAATAAGTTCACAATATTAAAAAAATTTTAAATACAAAAAATTGGCATCTTGATCATGTTACTGTACATTATTGTGCAATTTAAACTAAAACTTTATTTATAAAACACATTATTTTGGCTTAATCAAGGGCTTGATAAGCCGATTTGAATTTTATTTAACGTTTATTTACATACAAGCGATCAATAACACTTTATTCAACGTTATTAACACGTTACTCATAAATTGTAACGCACGTGTGACGTTTATTTAATAATAATAATACTCATCATTTTCTGGTATACTTTATGGATTAATCACACTGAACAAATACAGTATGTGAACTATTGTAATATTCATGTAATTCTGGATTATGTAAATAAATGACTCAATCAAGTTCATGTGCAGTTATTTCAAAATATAAAGTACAGCACCCATTAGATTATGATTACTTAAGATTGGTTAAACGACTTTTAAAGTTCATTGCAATCGAAATACACTATTGACTAAGTTAGAATAGTAACAGTTACAGTATTTAAATATTATTCTAACTATGAATTCTGTAATAACCACAAGGTATAGCAGTTATGGTAAGTGAGAGCTTGTTAAATAAAATATTTATTTTAAAGAAGTCATATTAATCCACCATGTTTTGTACTTTCACCGACTTAATATCCAAACAATTGACATACTAATAAGTATCCAAATGTTTTCAAAGAAAAAATTCGTCATACTACTGCACACTGCCATATATAAATAAGTAAAACTTCATATTGTATCATGATATCATTTAATCTTTTAAGTCTTAATTTTTTCTTATAATTTATTAATGGAAATTTTACACTGTAATTATCACGACACATGGTTAACTTGACATTGATTTCTTTTTTTTTTTTTTAATTTTAATGTTGCTCAAATTTGGTTTGAAAAGCATGACTGTTAAGTTTTCTCTTAACATGGTCTGCAGACATCAAGGTGTCAAGTGTGATGGCCCATCATAGCCAATGTGACACTGACCGCATTATAACCGTTTAAATTTCAAACAATAAACAGGTGGGCAGTAAATCGTTTAAACTAAATAATCGCTATTTTTATCAATTAAGTTATTTTTCTGTGTTTATGTCCACCTACTCTTAATAAAGTTGGATTTCCCCCTCCCCTATTTCTGTCCTGTGTCATTTTGACACCCACTCATTCAAAATCAAATTATTTGTTTGAGCCAATGTCTCTCTAAGTTGCAAGGTTGGGAGACATTTAATTTAATTACAATTAGTGACTAACGTAACGCCGGGCGCCAGAGGGCGTTGATTTCGGCGAAAAAAGTCAAGTAATTAAGCAATGTCTATAATACTGTAATATTATTATCATCAAATGTTGAAATATTATGTAAAATCATATAAAATTAACTTAAATAAGCCGAATTTGGGTGGAAACAATTTTTCAATGAGCATTCAGAAATGGTGTTAAAATTCAGCTGAAAGCACAGGTATAACACAGCAGAGGAGTGACTTCCGTCAACGTATTTGTGACGTCACTCTGATGCTGCGAAGACTCCACCTGTTTATCAGGAACACCGTCCCTAAAGACAACTATAAATGACGTCATATCTGCGTGTAAACGTCTAAACATTAATTTTCATTCGTTTAATTCATCGAGACTGAGTTCCACCACGCAGAAATGTTTCCATTTACTATTAAATTACGTCATATCAAAAACAAATCCATCCCTTTTCCTCATTGACCCCATGATCCCCAACTCAGCGCAGTAAAACAAAAATCACGCGTAAGCAATTACGTCACTTTCAAATGAAAGTCACTCAAATCCATCAAGAACTAAAATAACTTAACATAAAATCTGAAAATAGAAAACGATTTACTAAAAATTATCTAAACAAAATATGATACAGCAATTAAGATGAAATGACAGTTTAATGTATTTTTTCCTTAAACATTAGAATGAGTTTAATATTTTGCAAAAATGCATTAAGTTAGAATCTCAACTTATTAATTTGCAATACCAAAAAAAAAATCATAATTTTTAAAATTTACTTTCACTAAATGAACATTATGCAAAAGCGATAACTTGAAATAATTCCTGACTTTTCCTAATAAATTATCTACATCTTACACTGATTTACTACAAAGTATTAAACTTATTTAATTAAAAATTCAATTTCTAACTCAGTGTTACTCTCCCCAGTCACAACATTAAGCACCTGAGGCAGAGGCACATAAACATTTTAGCAAGTCAATGTTGCAAATTGTTAAAAGGCGAATAAAATTGATACTGCAAAATGTACAATGTTATAACCCAGTATAAAATGCCATATCATTGCAAAAATGTCTGTTGATTCCTCTCTCCACGTGTTAAATGTCCGACAAAACAATTTTTTCTGCGACATAAATCAAATTTCAACTGTTACCGCGATTATTTTTCGATTAAAACGCCATTTCTTTTTACACGTACTGTTTTGCTACAGTTATTGTTATTGTTGCTGATGGAATTATAATAAGATGAAGAGAAAGAGAGGGTGGTTTTTGTACTAGTAGACAATTGATATAATAGAGGCTTTGATTTCATACTCTGTAATAATAATAATAAAAAAAAAACCTTTACAACCCTCCCATTCCACCCTTCTGATTCGGAACATGAAAATTGCTTTACATCAACAAAAAAATGTGGCCATAGTCATCATCTTATTTCGCGCGTGGCCTTCTGCCATTATCACTTAACTCTAAAATCTAATCCAAAGTATCAAGTTACATCATGAGCAGTAATTCACGTCTGCATTAATCTGCATTCAAAACATGATTTGTGTATACAAGATTTAATAATAATTGTGAGTGGTGTAATAATAAGTATCAAAGCACAGTACAACAAACTCATTGATTTATACCCAAACGTTGTAAATAATCATTTTGTGATTGCTACACAAAAGTGCTTCTAATTTATAGGTTAGATTTTGGTGAGTATGGTCTGTATGTAAGACCTTAGACATGTAATGCCAGTGGGGTGAGTAAAGGATGAGGTGTAAATCCAGACATATACAACTCAGGAGCTGTTACATGGCGCAATCATCAAGGTCATACTGTGTGTACCTGTATAATATGGTTCACTTTTTTTTAAAAAAAAAAATGAGATTGGCACAGGTGGGCTATATGGAGGGATGATGTCTAAGTTTTAAGCCTGACTCCCTAAACAACAGGTGCATGATCCACCAATTCACCCACTTACGAATTTTCACGCAATTTAATAGTTTTCATTATTGTGTTTCCCTCGCCCCTTGTAAACATTTGATAACCAATCAATTTAAATGCAACTTTTTGTGCCGCAGACGACAATTATGATGATGTCATCGGTTCAATGCCAATCTAAAGTGATCTGCTATTGTGAAATACTCTTTTTAAACAACTCGTCGACCTTTCTATTTTTCAATCCTTTTTAAAATTATTTTTTCCTTTTATATTGAACATGTCGATGGTCCAAACAATGAACGTGGCAACGAACTGAATGACACAGGTGCACTAAAGTCATCATAAAAACACACGTAAAATCAAATGACATTAAAAATATTTTGCTAATACAGTAAGGCAATAATTGACACGCTTTTATTAATAAAAAAAAATATTTTCGAAATCATCTTAACTTCCAAGTTAACTTCCGGATATAACCAGAGCACATTCGACAAAATGTTTTTAAGTTTTATTAAGTTCCTTAAATATAACTATAATATTCTTTAAGTTTCTGTGATTTTTGAGCACAATTATTAAATTAGATGCTAATAAATATTAGGTCCTTTGTACCTATTTCCATTGAACTTACAGCAGTTTTAAAGAATTTTAAAGAAGCATTTCCCTCGTGTAAGACACAGTAATGTACGATGGCCCCAAGTAATACGATTACAAACTTCAAATACATGTCTTTCTTCTAAGAAAAAGGAGTTATTTTAAACTTATTTTCAGATAAAAAAAAAAAAGTATCCTAAAACGATTCATTTATCAGCCAAAACACAGATTTTCTAGGATTAAATATGCTTTTGTGTGACCTTATGCTGATCCTAAGTTAGAACAGAAAATATCGATTCAGATGAATTAAAAATATAAGCTGCTCAGTTAATTTTTATTATTTATCTTCTTATGACCTTCAAGACTACTAGTATAAACTCAATAAAAAGTAATAAAAATATGTTTATGCTGTTAATCTCAATAGTCAGTACAAATTGTCCATATAGGAAAAGTGCAATTCAAAATATTTTAATTATTTCCTGTTAAATTTAGCTTAAATACGGTTTAAAAAACCAGTCATTGCAAGTTGTTGAAATTAATGCAATTTGCAGAGCCGCAATAAATTATGAACAAATTAATATTCTAGTATTGTACAAACTATCCAATTAGATACAGTATTTAAGTTACTTTATAGTTTTCGACAAACAAAACTAGACTAAAAGTATAAGCTTAGATAAAAGTAAACTTTTAATAAAATATAAGTTTGTAACTTTTGATCATTTCCACTAATTATAGCATTTATCTGACAATCTAATCGATTGAAAGTGTAATTGGATATTTCTGATAAGTTACCGGTAATAAATATAAATTTTTAAAATATTTTTTTTTTATTTATCAGCACGACTGTACGATAAAAAATACGAAATATAAATGGATGATTCTTGTGTATAGCATGATAGTCAATGTTTTAACTTGTTTCCAAGGTTGTCTTGGTAGGTGATGGCATTGACCCAAGCCAAGTCGTAAGCACCAGGCAGAGTAAATTCTGTATATTCAGCGACCACTAAATTAGCTATATAACTTACTGTAGCTGCCATTGAAAATGTTAACTTCTTATTAACTTACAGTATACTCGACCGTTTTATTAATCACACACAAGAAATCCGAAATTGACTTAATTTCTAGAAATCATTTTACTTAAAACTTACAAGAATTTCAACAAGCAACCCGCCTATTCCGAAAATTACAAGTTGAAATATTTTCGGCTTTAAATATAAATATTTTCACAATTTTTAATTTCAACATCATGGATTCTTAATTTGAAACTTTCTATTTACATTAAAGCAATAAACCACCTCGCCTTGCAACGCAAACAAATTTACATAAAATTTATCAACAATGCATTTTATTATTTTTTTGCTTTATTATACTCGTAGTAAATCACTAAACTTTTTTTTCCTTCAAAATCACGCCATTGTATAAGTGGCATTTTAGTCTAACAGCAAAAAAAATAAAAAAGAGAAATATACAGTACTACAGTATATTAATTATAGCATGCTCTTTCTTGACTGGAGAATAAAAGGCAAATTACTACAAAAACAAACGCTAAAACACGCATAAAAAACTTTAATTACCGTGAATTAGAAATAATTTAAGAGATATTTCATAGAATATTTTGTGGTCACTTACAAAAAGTTTAAACTATACAGTATAAATATTATGCTTTGAAAAATGCAATTACTAGTACTACTTTGTATAAGGCTATAAACATTAAATGCATAGCATTTTAACCAGTTCATGTTAACGGGGTTTTGTTTCGTGTTAACAAGATTTCACTGTATTTTATTTAAGTTAATTACACACTAAAGTTCAAAAAAAAAAAAACCTTGGCGTTGTTTTAGCTTGTGGTGTATTGTTGGTGGTGAAATTCTGGCGGTGTAATATGTGGACAACACTTAAAGTAACCTATAGTAATAACTTACTGGGATAAAAAATGGATGTAATTAATCCTCGCAAAATGAAGCGTGAAGAAAACCTATTTAAACATCAAAAAAGTATCCTATATTCGTATTAAATAATATTTTAGTAATAATGAAATAGGTAAGTGAATAAAAATCTAGCCAATAGTGAGAGCGGTAGATAAAAGATTGTGATTAAATCAGGGAAACAGAGATCCTCAAAAAAATTGAAAAAATGAATATCTCTTCGATTTCACGCATTTATTTATCAGTTAAGCACTTCCATTTGTAAAAAAAAAATTAAAAAAAAAAACTGGAAATTGGAGTCTACGAACTTGGTTCGAGGTGAGCTTGAAATTAACTTAGTCTTATTATTTTTCTACTTTTTCTTATATATTTTTTAATGTCTTCCGCTAGTTACGCTGCTGTTTTTACTTTTATAAACTAAAAAATAGTTTTAGTCATGCGCCATTGGTGGCCAATTACTTTATGCAAGTGGCTCAATTACTGGAAGAGAATTACAAAACGTCATTTGTAATTCAATTAATTTCCGTTACCGAAATTGTTTTTATGGATCTTTGTTAGTAATATTATTTAGATAGACAACGTGTGTAAATCCCAGTATGATTAGCATACAAAGTAATTTTTTTTGTTTTTGTTTGGTTTGGTTAAGTCATTTTCCTTCTTATGAGTTAACCTCAGAGTCAAGACTAACCAGAACCAGGAAAGTTCTTTCAACTTTTTCAAAACATTACCATGACGTTCAGGGCACCAATTACTGCTAATAACAACATCATTTATTAATAAGTTAACCACGTAAATAGCTTCTCGACTGTGTAATACAGGTACTGTATTAAAAATAATTCTCGATTTCGCAATTTTTAAATTGTTTGTTTTCCTTCTGTAACACCAGTTACACCACTAGTCTCTTCAGAAGAGATAACTGGTTAAGAAAAACCACTGAAACGCAAACAAAATACAAATCAATCAGATAAAATATCAAATCAAAACCATAAATAATTCATTAAAATAACTTCCATAAAAAAAAGTTGATCGCATAGTCAATAAAAATTGTAAAAACCAACTATGTTTTAAAACAAAATTAAATAACACAATTAATAAAATAATTTCTAACTTTTTAAGCTAATGAATGACACAATTAAGAATTAACAGAAGTTTAACTCACATTCATAGAATTAACCACCCACTTGTAAAACTTTGTTTGGCACCGAGAAATTTCTTGCTGTTTTGTTATTGTATTTTGCTTGTTTTTATTTTATCAATTCACACATTAAACCTGCTCTGAAACATGTTGCAAATCGAATAAATTACAATTTCTAATGTTTTCAAACGTTTATAACCTCAGTTATTTTTATTGCATTATTTATTCAATTATTTTTCCCTTTATAACTTTTTAGAATCAGTTTCATGGCCAAACTGAATTGGTCAATTGTTCTACGAATTAGCATGACTGTGTCGTCTGCTAATAGATTTCAGGAATAAAATTCATCACTTGGCTTTTATTATTAAATAATCAAACCAGATTTATAAAAAAAATTGTGTGGTGTCAAGATTCGAGAAATGAAAGTGATAATCAGCATCTCAAAATACCATTTCTGTTTATATGAAGAAAAACAACCTGATTTTGACAAAAACAATAACATGCAAATACTTATTAGTTTTATTAAGAAGTTATTAACCAGTTTCATGAAGCAATTTACAGTAGAATTTTTCGAAGAGAAATAAACAACTTAGTTATTGACACATTCTATGTTGCTTCAATTACAATTCTGTAAAAAGTTTTTAAAATTCACCAAGAAACTCATTGACACTGACAAGTCATCGAATATTAAATAGTATGAATAACTTTTTTTATACTGTATAACTTAATTTTAGTGTGAAATAACACCCATGTTATAATTTTGCATAAAAACTGTTTTAAAAAACTTTAACAAATTTTTGCATCACAAAAAATTAAAAAAAAAAAACAAATAAAATATGCTCAAGCATTACAATTTGTAAATTACATTGCCAACTTTTGCTTTTATATAAACACATTTGGAGCCCCTGTAGTTTATTACCCTTTCACCTGACGCCTATTAAATCAATTGTCGAAAAACGTACATTGGACAGAAGAAAATTACTAATAATTATTCTGCATACATTTTTCTCCGACTCCCCCAACCCCTTAGGCCATTTACTGTTACCTCTATATGCGTGTATTTCATATACTTTTCTATGTATTTTATCATAATTTTTTTTAAAAAGAAATTCAACCCTTTCTGTTTACGTTAGAAGACAACGTTGACAGGTTCAGGAAGAATAAAAAAAATCCCAGCATTTTACTTTATGGTTATACTTTTCTCCCTTTTGTTTTAACACCACTACCACCCCTTCTACATATTATCTTACCAACTTATTTAACTCTCCTAACCACCCACTTTCTAATCGTTTAACTTGCCCTTATATAACAAATGGGACAACATGCACAACTACGACGCCCCCTATCCAAAACGACTTTTTTTCACTCCCATTCCAAAATTCTCACCCTCAAAGTCTCATATATTTATTTCTCCACTTCACCCATTCACCCCTTATGTTAACAGCGTGATAACCGTCTAGTAAAATACTTGATTACTTGACACTGAGAAAATTAAACTTTATAAGATGTTGATGAAGTGGGTGGGAAAAGAAATCAACATAATCTGCTTCTTGAGGATGGCCCCAGAGATGAATTTAGTACAAGTTTATTTATGCTGATGCAATGTAAGGGACTTTACTAAACGTTGAAAACATAAAATTGTACAAATACAATTTTTTTACTTTAAAAAAGTGGCCCAGAAAAAACGCCACCTACATTTCATGCCACACATGAATAAATATTAATTCAAATTAACATATTAAAATTTTATTAATTTATTATTATGTTAGTGTACTATGTTAGTTACTAGAACTAATTAGCTAAAGTTAAATTGGTGCCTATCGGTGTCACCAGATAATAATTAATTTGTTACTGTAACTTATCTAACAAATTCTTAATTACCAGTCTCGGTAATAGAAATCGAGTTTAAAGAATTTAATAATAAAATGCATCAACTTTCACAGCTGAATGGTTAATATGGCAATTAATTTAATGTTAATTTAGCCATATTAAAATATGATAGCTTTTTAAATATTATGAATCAGTTTTTGTGAACCAGTCGGCAGAACTAGCAGGTTTACAATTTACAATCCGAAATAAAAATAAAATAAAATACAATGCATGTATTTTTTGCTTAGTAAGTTAGTAAAAAGTTTTGAAATGAAGCATTATATTTTTATGTTAAAATGTAAATAGTGTATATCTGTTTTTAAAAGTTAATTTTAAAACACAAGTCCATTTACCTTTTTAACATAATTTTTTGAAACAATTTATGTCTTAAACAAATTTTTAAATTTTAAAAAAAAAAATGTTAAGGAAATTAAAGAAAAGCTTTGATTTAACACAGTGCAGTGTTTGGACTTCCCATTGTTAACTGACAACATTCCTAAAAAAATAAAAAGGAACCCAATTTCCTTTATTTAAACTCCAAATTTGGAAATAGAAAAAAGAAAAACCTTTAAAAAGTTAAAAACAACGCAGCTGGGATTTACCAAATTTTTATCATTTAACAATTTAACACAAACAGAACCAAATCCACTATTAAATCTAACAACAATAAAATGTGAAGTAGACAAATCAATGTTTACTTAAATGATATGAAACAGCATTAAACCTAAATTTCCACAAATAACCTGTAAATACAGTAACTTTAAAGTAAAAAAAAAAAGTTTAGTAAAAAATGTGATAATTGAATGAGAAGAGCCTCTCATTTGAAATAATGTTTTACAAGCTGTTGAAATGTCCATTGTCGCTTGACATGACAAAAACACCCTGGAATGTCAAGAGTAATTTCCTTTTAGCAAATTTTCTTCCCCAATACAAGCTACAACATTCCCAGAGCCAACCATAACCAGCATTTCATTCAAAAGGTGTGCCAGTTACACTCTCCCCAATTCCAACTCCTACACACACACAAACCGACATCACCATGGAAAAATTCCAATATCTAATTACACTTAAAAGTCTCAAAATTTTATTGATATTGTTGATAATTAAAAATAGATGTACAGTTCCACCGGGATTTTAGCATAAAAGAACAGTAAATCATTTAGTTCCAAATCTGAGTAACATTCCCCCAACTTTTGAAACTATTTGCAGGTGAGTATTTGTGAAATTCTCTTTCATCTAAAAAGTTATTTCCTGACCAGCAATCTATCTTAGTACCGGTATCTTCTTAGTTTTTTGTCATACGAATTATTAAGTCGTGTCATTCAATCTACTGTATTGTGGACTGTGACTCTTTTGTGAGCCTGTGTCAACCACCTCAATCCAAACCATCTTTCAACAAGAGAATTTTTTTTACTACTGTATCTCCTTACAACCCCATTTTCATTCCACCCTCCCCGTAATGACATCATCTCGTCGTCTGGATGGTAGACGGATGTCGCTTATAATACTGACCTACATTCGGGATGGTCCTTACGATTATACCAACGTAAACGTTGCGAGCTATAAATCATTAAAACATCCTTATTGCAACGTTGCAATGATTTCGTGTACATTATTGCAGTACTTAATAGCTACAGTACGACCATTCAAAAATTATTTTTAGCTACATGACTGGTATTACTACCTACAATTAAATATTTGTCATTACAAAATAATTTCAGCTTGCTTGTTTTCTAGGTGAGAATCAATAGAGTAATGGACTAAAATTAATTTTATAACAATGCAGCGCTGATTACCCATAATAAAGATAATTTAAATACAATTTAAGATTGAAGCTGCGAATTACAGTATTTATTAGTCACTGTATAAATTGGGGTTTGGCAGTTTAGCTGAGCCGTTTTCTTTTAAATAATAAGCCGAAATTTTAAATACAAACGAGTTTATTGAAATAAAATCGTTAATTGATAAGCTGTTTAATAAATTAGATGTAATAAACGCGAAGTTTTACGATTTATCTGCTTGAATCCTCACTAAAATTTTCACGCAACAAGTAAAAAGTAAAAAGCTAAATACGATGTAATGTTGTAATAACTTATGTTGTATAATACATATAATAAAACTATATAACCGCCTATTACCAGACTGAAATACCTGTGGTAAAGCTCAGTCACCACTGGTCAACTTACAGAACTTTATGGTTCAATTTTTTTTACCGTAAATTGAAGATAAAAATAGCAAAAAAAAAGTTAAATGTTTCTCAATAGTCATTGCTTAAATTTATTGTATTGTGGATCAAAGGTTTTAGCCAGAGGTACGTCCGGTTGTAAAAATTGGTATCCAGTGGAAGTAGGTCGTCCCTCAAATCAACATGGGAGCCTTTGATGACGTAAATTTTATAGCAACTAATAAAAAGTCCGTCAAATATAACGCAGCAGAGGATTTTTCAATTTCACTTTTGATTGTAATCGCTTAGACCCTTTAGTAATGTGTATAGTCCAAACCGGAAGTGACCTATCCATACAAGAGCATATACTGTATGTAAGTTTAGGCGTTGTTGTTGTTGTTGTCGTTAACGATAGGTGTTTTTATTGAGTGATATATAGAGCTAGTATTTGTGATTTTGAAGAAGCAAAAAGAGAAAAAGAAGAAAAAAAACGTAAAAACATAAACTGTTTTTTTTCTGTTTCTTTTTTGAACCTCTTAAGACTTAAGTTAAAAGATGAAAAGATTTTACTTGGCATTTTTTTTTTTTTTGAGGGTTCTCTTACTTTATGTATTGTACTGGTGCAGTATAATCTTAAGGATTTTATGGCAGAACATTAAAAACAAGAGTAAAAATGGTTGGTTGTTGTCGATACATGTTGAGAAAGCAAAAAATAAAATAGAAAGTAAAAGTGATTAAGAAAAACGAAGGGGGGAAACAGTTTTTAAAAAACACAACCAAATAGTCAAATTCTTTTTAGCATTTGGGACTTCTTGAAAAAGTCCCAATCCACGCCCTCATCATGATAGAAAATGGGAAAAAGGCGTGCTCAACTGACCACCATTAAAAATCCTCACATTCAAAATGACCGTTCAAAACCCCAAAATGCTTTACTTCACCAAAAAAAAAGATATTTTTTCATGTAGAAAGTTAAAAATATATAGTTTTTGTTCTTCAAATTACCAAATACCAAACCATTAATTTATTTTTTCCTTTAAAAATAATAAAAATCGAAAGCAGACACTTATTGTATGGTATATTATTACCATTATATAATAATTCATAGTGATTTTTTTTCTCTTCAGTACAGTAAACTTACTATTACTTAACTTCTCAGCATAACTTCAAATATAATATTAACACCTTTTCAATGAAATTAAAACATCCGTATCACGTCATGAGTTAGGGAATCCCAAACGGTGAACAGTCAATGAAATAAGTAATAAACTTTCATAAGTCCATAGTCTGAGAAGTTAAACCGTTTAATGCTGAAATCTACAAGTTTAATTAACGCCTCCTACACAAGAAGCTACGTGAACTAAGACATGATCTTTTCAACGAAGCTTAATAAGAATATTTCAACAACCCTAGTAAATTTACTTATATATACAGTACAGTAATCAACGAAAATTTTATAGTACATTAATACAACCTGCACATCAGTGGATATCAATTCCGTTATCTTCTCAACTTTTTAACGTAATAATTTATTATATAAAACCAGTAATACAAAACTGGTGGATGATGATAATAGATCTGGACAAATGTAAGTTCAAATCATTTAAATATTAACGTCATAACCTAGCAACACTATCTAATTATTAAGTGGCTGATTTCCGTATTTAAATGGTCAAAAAATTACTTTATTTGTCGTTATTAACCGTATTATCAGTGCCATTTCTAGGGAAAAAAAAGTTTGTTTGTTAAGCAAACACTGACATACAGTATAAAAAAACTGCTTAGTAAGAAAAAATAAGAAAGATAAATTGAACATCTAAATATAGATATTCCAGGAATTAAATGCTACTATTCATTATTATTTAAACAAACTCCAAATGTAAACGGTAGAAAGATAGCTTTTGGCGCCAAAGTGAGTTCCTACTTTTTTCATTCATGGTTTGATATTGGTGTGTCACTTAACTCTGCATTGTATACTTTGTTATGAGATATTCAGAGCCAGTTAAAGTAAAAAGGGTGAAGTGAAGGAGTAAAAGTTTTGGAGGCTCCGTCAAGGATGTCATCTCCCATAGCAAAAATAATAGTTCAATTTGGTCACCGGCCAAACTGAAGGCGGATGTAGAATTATAGAAAGAGAAAAAACAGCACAACCAATAACTTTTTATACGTTGGTTTCAATTAATATTGGGTTGTAATTGAACGACCTGTACATGCTGTCATTTGAATACATTTATTCCGATCATGTAAGCTATAAAAGTGACTAATCATCATTTACTAATTTTATACTATCGATAACAAATTCCTGTATAATCAAAAATTCCAAACAACTCCACTGATAATTTAACATGATATTAGAAAACAAAACAAAGCACTTATATGAAGATCGATCTTAATTATTTTTCGTTGAGATAATCACTTATAAAAAGCTCTAACACGTATTTCTTCCATATAGGATAGAAAAAAATTGGGGGTTAAATGATTGTCTAATAAATTGCATAATATTGAGAGAGTCAGATTTTTAGTTAAGTTATCTAGGTATACGTATTATTTTTGGTTACTTTTTTTTGTCTTTCGTATCATTGTGCAATGAAGTCAATGACAAGGAACTTACAAAAGCAATGTCGTAAAATGTCTTAACAATAAACCATTTTATACATCATTCAAGATTATAATTCTCTCAATCCTCATTAACATGATCAAATTTACATAAACAAAATACAATAACAAATTTTAACACGGATTTAGACAAACTTTAATGAAGTAATTACAGTTATTATAAATTGTTAAATAATCAAAGTGCACTACAATACACAATAACTTCTATTTACAGTATACGTAGATTATATATAGTAACTTCACGCCTTAAATTAACAAATTAAACTTTTAAAAGTTTGTGGATTGGATTTTAGCAATACGAATATTTAGCAAAACCGCTTAGACTAAATTTAAAAAGTAAACCGTATTCAATTATATACTTATAGCTGTCCATATAGTCACAAGAGTAATGAAATATTTTGAGACAAATTGGCTAATATAGGCTACTATTATTTGATTATTTGCGTCGATGATTGCAATTTCTTCACTGCCAAATTGTCATGACGTCTTTTCCCTGCATGAATTTGTAATTATAAAATAAATAAAGCTTGGCAGCTGATTACAAAACAACTAAGTCATTACATAGTAACTTAAATTATAACTCGTATCTATGCGGAATATACTGTATCATTATAATCTTGAAAATGTCAAATGCAAAGCATCAGTTTTTTGAAACTTAAACCATTGCATGTCAATTATAGGTTTCTGTAATTGTATAATTATAACTGCTGTTAAGAGTTATTCAGTCACACGAATACTTTACAGTAATTTTTAATATAGTTATTAGTCATGAGTTAAGTTCTTAAATTGCAAACTAAACTACAAATATATCATGCAATGGCACTACCAAATACCAATAGGATACCAGTATAGTCGTCAGTGGAACTTTACAGTCGTCAGTGGAACTTTACAAAAAAAATGACACTGTAAAAAGTTCTGCCAATTGCATGATATCACTAGTGTTCTTAAAAAGCAAAAATGGAAAATTTTAAATTATAAAGTTTCAAATTAAAAATTGCGCAAAATTCCTTATTTGAATAAAATAATCGCTAAGAAGAAAATTCGTCACTGATTTCAGTTACTAGAATAAGAAAATGCATGTAACGTAGTAAGACAAAGTCAACAGGAAGATAAGTAGTCTTAGATCTTTGAAGCCTGGCTGTGACAATCAATACGTCACTTATGTATCAACATAGGTGTAAAACTGATATTACGATAAAACAGTATTTTATAGTAATACTTGTATATCCAGTATCTTGTTTGCAAACATAAATTCAACGTCACAATTCATCGTAAAATGACGTTGTACCTGTCTAGACGTGCGGCTTTCCTTGCCTTTTCCTTTGTGACGTCAAACATTTCCGCCATTAAATCACCACTGAGCATGCGTGAAGTAGCTAATTTCAAGCCTCACCTGTTTTCATCCCACATTATCCGTTATTACAATGATAATTACTGCATAATAACAATTACAACTTCATTTACTTTGCATAGTTTTGCAATAACAGTAGTACCATATGATCTAACAATTAGCTAAAACAAAAATTTCCATTAAAACTAAACTAAAAATCTGAAAGGGTTAAAACTATCAGCTGGTTAATGCTTAAAATTGTGTTTGACTTGTAATGCAATACCACTACGTATGTATTGTATAACTAAAATGATAAAAGTAAATCCGTGTTTCTCATCCTATGACTGTACAGTGTATATAGTATATTAAACATCATGTCATATACAGACGTACACGAACGAAGGTGTGTGTTCAATAAATAATAAATCGAAGTCAATAATTGATATAAGTCGACTGTGCAAAATAAACAAAAAAATGCAACCAGTTAACTTACAATTGCGTCACACAATTCAGCGCCAAACTTTGCATATCCTCTTCCCTGCTTATTTTTATAGATAATAATTTAATAGCGGCCAAGCTATTAACAAAGATAATCATTTTAACTATGTTTAACGCCGTTATGACAACACAATCAGTACCATTTGTAACTTTGTACTGTAATTAGTAATTAAGGAGTTTTAAATAAATCAAAAGTGGAGTCAGGATCCAGTACAGGACTTCATGATGTCATACTCAATAAAATTCCACCAAATGAAATCATACATGCACGAAGGCGACTGGCACTGCTAGTTAACCTACGATTCTTTAACACAACTTATTCACAGTTTCACAGGCCTTAATAAAATATGAATGGAAAAGTAAAGGTTGTACATAAAACTTTTCTCACGTTATTGCAAATGATGTATAAATCAAAAACATATGACAAAAAGGTTGCATTGTATCACGCATAACAATAATTGTCACGTGTTTTATCATTTTAAATATTTGCCCAGTGTTAAAGTAAGTTAGTTGCAAGCAGGCTAGCAACTTCATGAAAACCATTTTAAAAGTGTCACTTAAACAATAAATTAAAACGAGTAGTTGTAAACTAATTTAAAGTTCAATGGCAAAAATACACTGATTGATTGATAAAGTGCTCAATGTATTTTAATCAATGCTAAAGTTCTTCCTTAAAAAAAAGCATAGAAACGACCCTGGGAGCTCGTCACTATGATGTCAGAAAGCAATATTGCTAAAAAAAAAAAAAAAGACACTATGAAAATCCAGATGCTATACTCAAAATTCATTAATAAGTTATCGATAACACTTAAGTTGGTGAAGGCCCTGTACTTAGTCAACCAATAGCAAACCTTAAAAAATTCAAACTTTTATCATAAAATCATTAAATTCAGGAAAATTCAGCTTTTTTAAGTTAAGCTTGCTTATATTTTCCTACTGTCTAAAGTTCCAAAAATTGTGTGAGTTTTTTAAAACTTCCTGTTTAAGTAGTTCAATGCAGATCTATACAGCACACACCGCGATAAAAAATTTTGCTATATAAATGTGTGTTATATAATCCGCGGAAATAACGTCATTTTATAATAATCCTACGTCAAAAAAGAAATCCAGTAACTTGCAACAGTTACATCAGAAACAAACCATAACTTCCCCTTCCTATTCTTCAATTACAAACAAAATTTATTTTTCAAACCATCAAACATCAATAAAATTAAAATTTTTCCTAATTGCATTTTCTATGCAAAAATGAAAGTCAACAGTCAGTCGTATAGAAAGCCATTATCAGCTGGCTCTTTAAGTGGGCGTTTTGGATTAAAGCAATATTATTTGAAAGATTCTGGTTTAGTAGCAACTATAAAATGTGATGATGGCAGCTGAAGAAAGGTGATGATTCTTCAAACAAATTAATTTTTCCTTTTCTTTCCCACCCTCTCTGTTAAATTTTCATGAAAAACCTAAAGGCTTACGAAGAAGCAGTCTGAGATATCATAGGCATTACACGCATATTTCTTATAACTTAATTGTAGACTATAGCGAAGGAGGTGTTTTCCCTCCTTTGCTTTTTTATACTAACACACAATCATTGATTTTGTACATATAAACTGTCTATGTGTACAATAATTTTTGATCTCCCCATCCCATACTAACTCACTACCCACCACCCTCATCAATATACTGTATTCACATTCAATTGGGAGACCCTTTACCGGTACTTGAGAACTGAGAAATCGATGCTTTTCTACGAATTGCTTCCATCACTGCTTCCACATTCACTATCTCTACTGCACTATATTTTGATAGACATACAGTATGTATTAGAAGAGTATAATAATAATACAGTATAGTAAAAAAAACTTCAATAATATAACTGCGTAGAGGCTTTTAACGTTTAATTACTTATAAAGCGTGCTTAATCGTTGCCATCACTCATATTTACAAATCGCAGCTACCGTAATTTCTCATTAAATTTCGAGAAAAGTTTGTTAACACACTATTTTCATCATCTTCCATGTTAAAATGCTTAACTAACAAACAATAGCAAGAACAATAAAACATTTAGAAAAAAAAATTTTCCAAGTTAAGTCAACTTTACAACATGTAAAGATGAATACAGAATTATTGTATAAACATAATATACTTGATATTTAAGTGTTAGTGTAATTTTTTTAATTCATTGTAATGTTGAATTGTAAGGTTACACAATCCTTGAACATGTCATTCAGACTATTAAAATGTTTTTGAGCGCCTATTAGATAATTTGTTACCCCGCAGTACAACGAAAAGTCCGCCGTCAGCCTCACGCACGTTTCTTTCCACGGCTTCCCACATAATTTTATTTGGCTGCCGTACTTAGTGCGGACGCATCGGGGGGAAAAGTGCGGTGATGATATGCGAGGTCAATTATCTTTTCACTCGCGTACAGTACAAGCTTCACAAAGCTTACTGTACAATGTACTTTGAAACATGCTTTCGAAAATGAAATGATAAGCGCAGCAAGCATGACGATTGTGCTGCCGCTCTTCCCGCTCTCGATAACTGAAGCAGGAAAGTCGGAATCAGCTGAAATCACCAATAGAAATTACCTATGAAATTCATATTGATTTTAACGTTTAAATAACAAAGATACATAATTTAAAATATCCTGACACGTTCACTAATCTAGCACTTTATATAAAATAAATAAATCTTTGTTTTCCTCTATCAATTACATTACAATTCCGGTTATTTTTAATAAATTCATTTTCTTTTTTGTGAAAAAAAATCGCAAGTTTGACTGTTCACAGTTCAAATTTTATCTTATTGTTTTGAATCAAATTTGATTAGATTTAAAATCACAAAATCATCAAAATCAAAAAAGTTATTAAACTTTTTTTTAAAAAAAAAATCATAATGAGACCCAAACATTTTAAAATTTCTGTTCATATAAATAAATGATAAATCCTGTTTCTGTTAGAGTTAATTCATATACAGTATAATGCTATAGAACCATCAAACTACCGTAATTATTATAGAGCGAACACCGTAGTAGAGTAGTATCTGATCAGTCACGCCTTTTTCGGTGACGTCATTGGGGGCGGGCGCGTAAATACATAATATAAGTTCTAAGTGCCTCCTAACCTGCTGGTCACATTTATACGCGTTAAGCTGAGAAAGGTTGTTTCAAATTGTTTACTTCAGTGAGTGTAGTTTGATTTTTTTTGAGTCAAGATTTCTGTGACAATTTAATCAGTCTGAAACTTCACTTAGCTTTGATATAAGTTAGTGAGTGAGTGTGTGCTTGCCATGTCTGAATTATATTATGATTAAATCAGCTGAAATGCTTCGCGCAATATGATACGTTTCATCGTTTAAAACTTCGCCCTGGCCGGTACGGCCTCTTGTATTTTAACGCCAAAAATTAATTACAATTTTTTTAAGAAAAAAAAATATTTGTGCAAACTTTTACCACTTAAAAATTTCTCTGGAGAAGTTTAATCTCGTTTAAAGTATTGCTTCAAAATGGATGAGATTCACAGTGAAGCCATTGCCAATCGGACATATCCGCTCACAGTCTGTTCAATGTCTCGATTAAGGCATAATAAATCCTCCGAGGAATATAATATTAAACCGCCGCATAAACTCCGAAAAGATCCCGCAGCCGCTGACGATCATTCATCCGGCTGTACCACTGACGGTGGTCGGTGTCGGACGCAGCTCAGGTGTCGGAGAAAACCCTGGCTGTTTACAAAGTTTTGTTGTTGTTGTTCTTGCATCTCGTGGCCCTTCTCCTTACTCACGGCAAACTTACAGACAACTCATCACCATCCTCCTCATTCACATCAGATTCAACACATCCATCCCAAACATTTTCCACTAAGTAAGTTTCATTCCGTTTTACCGAAGGAAATTTTTTTCATTCATTCAATCTATTTATTTAGTGCTTTGAACACAATTTCTACTGAATTTTTTTGCGACAACCACAACTTTATTTTAAAGTAATCAACGTTAATTTTACTCATTCTGTTTTGGGTCCCAAATAATTTGACTTTTAACGCAGTTTTATAACCGTTATTGCAAATTTATTACTGTAAATAATATTATACACACAGTAGTTTTTACTTTACTATTCATTTTAATCTAAAAAGTTTCAACCGATTTATAGCAGTATATTATATCGCATTTAATTCCCAATACAGAATTTATTAAGTATTATCCAATCATGGTTATCGATTAATCGACAATGATGATCATTATGATAAAAGCATGTGTATAAACAGGTCGCCGTTTGTTGATGGAAACAAACTATCAAATTGCATAAGGCTAAGCAACGTGGGTTGTAAACGTGACGTGACACGTCTCCACCCCACCCCTTACCCCTCCTTCCCTAAACACACCGAGGACCACAAAACACACGCGTTCTCCATTATTAGTCATCCTCCTATTAAATAGCACAACACAACTTTTTTTCTTCACTAAAGAAAGAAAATGATTTCATCATTGTAATTTTGATCTTTATGTTTATGTTATTTATGTACAGTGCAAATGTTTGTAACATAAAATTAATGATTGTTTTTTTCTGACTATTTTGGACAGGTTTTTTGCAAAGGAATTGGCCTGTTTTAATATTTTTGCTGAGCATATTACTGTCCGAAAGTTGTGTAGTCATGGCACATCCACACGGAAGTAGACCAGGATCTTCCTCGGGACGATCGGAAAACAAGCACTGGACTAATCCCTGCAATATTAATTGGGACCGATACAATTCTGAGGAAGTTAGCGGAACTCATGAGATCAATGAGCAAGTAAAATCGGAACATTTCTACCTTATAAGCCGACACGCACATCTTGCCATGAACCAGGCAAATATGACCAAAATAAAATTTGTAAGTTGACAGAAATTTACTTAATTTTTACAAATACACATAAACACAAACAACAATAAAAACAATTTGGGGATTTCCAACAGCAATTTACCGTATTATTAGATTTAAATAGAGAGGGGGAGGTGGAAATAAAATTTAACAAAAAAAAGTGAGAAAAAACTAGTGGTTGTTTCACCATTTACACGTCATTTGACTCATTTCCGCCACTTTTTTATAACACAATAATTTACCACTAAATAAAGTTCAATGCTAATAAAAGTAACCGCATTGCTAAACTAAACTGGTGTTATTAAAAATTCTAAATTTACTACAAAGATTAGCAACTGCTTCCTTCAGATAATTAATGCTAATTAACAGAGAACTTTTTACAAACACTCTAAACTTTAGTAAAAAAAAATAAGCACAGTATACAGTACTTCCTAAAACAAAGTTTGCACACTCTATGAATTTCACAACAAAAACGTTGACATTAATTTGTTGACAGTAGCTCTAGTTATTTTTCAAAAATAGAAATATGAATAAGAGAGATGAATAAGCCATCCCAATTTTCCAAGATGTTCATCCCGACAATGATGTCATACTATCCTAGTTTTTTGTCATTTTAGCATAAAACGTAATCCTCACAGACATAACATTGTCTAGTCTAAAACAAACAATATAAAAAGTGGGGAGAGGGGTTGAAAATACCTACGTAATGTGTACAAAAAGGTTGCAGTGACCTCTGTCACTTTTAATGCTCGTTGGGGTACAACTAATTAACATGAGCAAAAACAAAGCTTTATAAAATTACAGACAATTTTCAAACAGTCGTAAAAGTGAGAAACAGAGAGTTTAAATGAGTACAACCATGTGGACTAAAAAACGTACTCGTAAAATCTATTAAACGATTTATTAACCAATAGCGTAACTAGATTTCACTAATTGTAACAGGAAAGAAGATTTTGCACAGCATTGCATATTTCAAATTTTGATCACTATTTCGCAAATAGTAATCGTACGTTCAGTATAATAAAATAATCGATCGCTTACAAGTGCTTTACAACTTCATAACTCAATGCCTATACAGTGGCTCAAAGCCAAAATGATACACTCACTTTTTTAACTGTTGCGTTGACTAAAAAACTTAAATAAATAATTAAATATTAAACCAAATTAAACAAATTTGCAATATGTATTTAATTGATGTTCACAGATTATTTTGCATATTTTGAAATGAAAATATGTTTATTATTTTTTAAACTATGAGCAAAAAGCAATGTCAAAGTAAAAATGATACAGCCAATTTACATCAAAGTAAAAATGATACAGTTGCAAGTTCATGTGAAATAAATCAGTTGTTCATAGTACAATTGTTATTAGTTAGGATTCATAAAGTTGTTCAACTGTTAAGGTGTGCAAGTGGTTAAAATTTAATAATTATTTTGTAAAATTTTTCAATGGGCGCTCATACAACAATAGAAGAACGTCAGCTTGTTGTTGAACATCATAAAAGTGGAAAATCGGTGAGGGAAATTGCTAAGATACAAAAAAAAAGTGCGTCCACCGTTCAACACATTATTGAACGATTTAAAAATGATAAACAAGTTTTCAACAAAGTTAGAACAGCACATAACAAAAGTTTTTCTGCAGCTGATGAGAAGTGGATTGTGCAACAAATAAAGAAAAGTCCAAAACTAAGTGCACCTAAACTAGCTGTAGAA
>JAAFCF010006680.1:21853872-21876400 GCA_013389785.1 Helicorthomorpha holstii
TTACAATAACTTAGACTTGACGGGTCGATACAAGTAATTTATTAGGAGGAACATGGTACACGTGACGGAAAACTGTTTTAGCTTACGCGTCTGTGTTTACGCATGTGGTAGTGACAATGCAGCCGCGTTGACCTTGTGTTGTCTCCGCCACCAACTTTCATGTTTAACCCTCGCACTTTTTATCAATTTCGCCCTAAACACAATAGTTGTTAACCTATAAAATCTTGATCTTTCAACTTTCTTTTTTTACCTTTATATATTTTAAAAACTTTATCAAAACTTCTCAATCGTTGTTTATGTATTCAGAAAAGTTGACACTATAGCTTAATTTTATTTTCTATTTACACTGAAGAGTCTATAATTTATTCGTAAGTGCCAGGTGTAATGTATTGATGGTTAGGGGAAAGAAGGGGGTGGTTAAGGGATGAAAGAAGCAATATTATTAATTAGTTCACAATCGCGAACAGCTGCTGAAACAAACACATACTTCACGACCAGGAAAAAAAAAAGTTTAACTCTTATCGAAAAATATTTATGTCATACATATAAGAATAACGCAATTACAAGGATGAGAAGAAAACCGACAATATATATAGCTTGCGCGCCGATGTTGCTATCGTAACCATTCGGCACTATCATTTACCGATGCAATCTATGCTGCCGCGATCGATCGGACGACATGCGGCAAAGATTTTAATAACTGCCGATGCTGTTAAAAACAGACTATTAAACCTTACATAACACCAATCTTAACGCTAGCCTAGATAGATTAGACGTTTAAACAACTTGTTGAGCTCCTCATATAAAACAAAGGGTGGGGGAGAGGGAAAAAAGGTCAATAAAAAAGCGGAAGTAGATTAGACCAAAATATTTGAAGTATTTTTTCAACAACTTCCTTTGCACTACATACCTCTTTTAAGGTAAGAGTTACATATTACAGGGATGAATCAATCAACATTTGTATACATAAACTGGTAAGACTAAGGTGGCTACACTTTTACTTTTCTTTAAAAAGCAATATTTACCCGTCAGGGTTTTAGTTATATGGTAGAAAAGTATGCGGATTTTCCTCAGTACTGTTGTTTTTGCATAGACTTGGCAAAAGACATGTGTTTTGTGGGTGGAACATTGCAATTGCATTCGTCACGTGTCATACAAGTGAGTCACTTTAATCACTATGTAGCCTGTAGGTGGTTTAGTTGATCGACACTAATGACCCCCTTCTCACCCCTCATTTCGGTCGCCACTGGCTATAAGAATATTATGCTATTGGCTTTGAATTTTGATGCTGTTACATCATTTTTGCAACTTTTATAAATAGTTCAGCGGTGAAGTTTAATGTACTAACGGTTGAATGAAGTTGTGACGTGATTGGGAATCCCCCACGATTGTTTATTATTACTATGAGAAACGAAAGACGAAAAGTGAGATAAAGTCGTTATCTGTGTCAAATTCCCTTTTCACCTGTCATAAATAGTTGATAGTACTGAACTATCACACACGCGCAGACTAGTATGAGCTTGATAATTTCGGTAAAAAATACTTTATCGATAAGTAGGTCAAAGTTAAAATTAAACCAATTTGATTTTAATTGCTGTTTATTTCCATTAATGCAAATTCAACACACCTACAGTATATACAGTAATTACCGTGATAATAAATTTTAATTTCATTTCTAAGCCTCCTAAATATACAGTATGTAAATATTTTAATGTCGTAATAACTATTACTGTAACTAAGTGTTTGCCAATAGGAACAGTAGCCAAAAAATTGGTGGGCCCAGCCGACAATTAAACATAAATATATCAAAACATAGAAAAACCCTAAAATGTCATAATTGTTGTTGAGGTACATAGGACAAAATACAGTACTTATGGACAAAATAATATGGGAAATGCCCAAAAAAATTCATATAATACAGCTGTACATCAATTTACAGTTTAAATATGTAAAAGTGGCCTAATTTAGGATCCTATTCTTCTTTTAATAATTGTTTTAGCATTATATACTGTATCATTACCGGTACCACATGATGTAAAGTTAGCGTATTAACTAATTAATGGTTAATTAAATGTAGACCTTGATGAATTCATACTTCTAAAATATAATCTTTTAAGCTACTGTATGTTAACCATAAATTTTTTTTGCTGAATTCTTTTAAGTGAACAATTTTCATAAGCCAGCGTAACTAATTTGCATTAAACGATGGATGTTGTAAATTTTCCTTTTTTTTAATTTAAAAACTTCTCAACCAAAAGGGAAAAAATACTTTTTTTTACTTCAATAAATATTTTTTTCATATCAAGGTTAAAAGTCTTGGTTGTTTAAATGAAATTTGCCAATTTAACAACTGCAAATATTTTACATCTATATTTTTTTCTGACAAAAAACACATTAATAACTGATTTTATTAAGCTTATCATATTTAGTGACGTAATAATAATTAAAAGGGTCCGAAAATAGTTCTGTTACCATTCGACTGGAACCAAAACGTACATGCGGATTTACTCTATCCGTTGCAGTAATAGCCAATTGACGTCAATAATTAATATGACAACTTAACAATAATTAGAGCAAAATATTAAGTACTAACTAACTTGCAATACCGGTACTTGTACAGTAGTTAACTGAACTTTTCAGACATTCATCATGGCATTACATGTAATATTAAGACCCAAGAAAGTTAATTAAATACACCTTTGGTATATACAGTACGTCTGATAACATAATAATTTTTTGTAAAAGGCCTTGTATGAGCTATAAACTGTCGGCAAACGTATGTAGCCAATAGAAATTGCATTTCATGACAATTCGGCGGGAAATGTAATGTTTAACGGTGTTCATATGTATTTATGCGTTGCATTTTATGCGCGTCGCTATTTGAAGGTGTCAACAACCTAATAAATGTAGCTTATTGAAAAATTATTGCAAACTATCTTTTTCGATCACACAGTAAACTTTGTAGATACGCAATATCACAATCATGTGCAATGGCATATTACGGTATAATCCTTTCGATTTTACAAATGTTTAATGTAGTTATAAAATCAGTTTAGCAGTATTAAATGCGTTTTTATCAATCTCACAACTGGGATAAATTAGCTTACAGCAATTTCACGCACTATGCATTTAATGTGTGTGCTAATATCACGACTATGTCAGGTCACCCTTAAGAAATGAAGTTGATATGCAAAATTTCCATTGCTGTATTAAATCAAATAGTTATCGTTGACTTTAATATGTAATTATAAAAAAAAATTATTTTCCTAAAATAGACGAATGTTGATTTACTCAGCAAAACAAGGCATTTAAATACTGAATGGCATAATAAAATTTAAGAAGTTCAGTAGATGTTATTTGTTCATCACACGTCGTAAATTCACACTTAACAAATTATCAGTTACTAATCTTAATAATTTGATGTCTTAATAAAAGAAAATAAAAAATGTAAGCATGTTGCTTAAATTTTATTTTGAAGTGCTGCCTTATGAGTGTAGTCTGAAAAGTTGGATAAAAAAAATAAAAATGTTTGGCAAAGCTACAGTATTTAACCTCGGCATTTCATTCACGATTATGACACTAGAACTATCATAAGTCAATAAAAGAATGACAGAGTTGGAAGTTAAATCGGCGTGGTTTAGCTTGGCCGACACATACACCATCATATAACCGTCATAATACGTACACAGAGTATCAGCCAAAATATTTTTTTGATATAATTACTGTATGTTATTATACATATCATTTCTACAACATCCTTTTCCATTACTTTTTCAATCCACACCTAATTAAACAAACGAATAAACTATGGACTTTCTGCATATAAAACAAGATTAGCATTTAACACGTATATTATAATAATAAAAATAAAATCTGCGTCACCTAAAATTACTGTACCACCAGAAAACAAACACACTATTTACTTATATGCATAAAATTATAAACACGACAATACTGTATATCTTTATATAATTTTATGTGATTAACTAATCGATTAATTTGTTTTAAACAGGCCAAAGAGACGTTTAGTGATACCAATTTTATGGAACAATTTGACTGGGTGGTTTATGACTGGCTGCCTAAAATTCCATCAACCACAAATCACCATGTCGGTTATGTAAGTATTAATTATTTAGTTTTATTATCTTCACAGTTACGATCATGTTAATTAATGTCGTTGTTTATATGTTTTTTGTAGGCAGAATTGCTGGGAAAATGTTACGAACATATGCAGCGCTATGCAGTGGCCATCGAGCAAATGATTTTGGATCAAATTCTCTACGATGGCAATTATGTGGAGCAATTTCGTGAGATGGAACAGGCTGCTCGCTCCGTCCTGTGTCCATTGCAACACGCCATTCTCGCCATGAAAATCAAGTCCAACAAAGATGTGACCAAAGAAATCATGAGTGAAACTTATCGTTCTATTGATTCTGACAGTGTGCGAAATATCAGAGATTACATCATCCTAAGGGAATTCATTTCTGGATTGTCATATATTCATAAGGAGTTTGAACACAAATACATCACAGCACAAAGTGAAGTTAAAAAAGATGAAGAAGAAACGTGATTCGACTTAAGTTGGACAAAAAAGATTTAAAACATACCAATGAATGACAGTTTATAGTGTTACTACAAATTGTCAACGTTTTTGATCACCAACGGGCTCTACGATATAAGAAATCCTTCAATTTAGCAAACGTAACAACGCAAATACAACGCTTTTAAAACTATAAAGAACAGTAGAACTACAACGGTATTTATTTATCAGTTAAATCCTGTGTTTTACTTTCTACAAGCCCACTTCTTGCTTCAGTGGTTAAAAAAAGCCTATTCTCCCTCATTTAATCATCGCCCTTAAACTCTTTGATTCAAAAACGACTAAATCTGTAAACTACACACTCATTATTCATCATAACTAATTTATATTTCGTATTTTTTAACGATTAAGTACTTAATTTATTTAAACTAAAAGTTTTTTCAGGCCAATGACACCATGTGATAATTTACTAAATTATTATAATTGATCTTTTTTTTACAAGCAAGAATTTTTAAGTAACGACTTTTTTAAAAAAGAAATTAAATTGGTGGAATGGATCGATATAAATAGACAGCAAGAAATTAAAAATTAATACTGTAAATATTAAATTTGACTAAATCACAATGTTCGGCTAATTAGACAATTAATTACAAATTTTGTTTATTTTTAGTTTTGTCTTTAAATAAAGAATTGCATCGAAAAACAAAAAAAATAACTAAAACAAAAACCAGTTTGCCAAATTAATTTTCACATCGATGCTAATTTTAATTATGATAAATTTACCACACACAAAAATTTTTTTTTACAAAGTAAACAAATCTGATTTTTTTTCTCAGGGAACTAAAAAAATCAAATTAACCCAGGTTTTTAATCTATACTCCTAATCCAGTTTTACTGTGTCAAATTAATCTTCCCGTTTAAAGAATAAAAATAAAACTGCGTAATATTTCCCCTCATTTCCGAAGACAAAATTAAATCCACCACCTACTCTATTGAAACTTTTCATGTTCATTTTAATTGAAATTCAGTGCAAAACAGGCACCCATACAGTAGTAAACCAAAAAGTCCACATGGGAATAAAACCACAATCTGTTGTTTCTGTATTGTAAATAGTACTTATGTAAAATCGCCAAGACTAGTTTTACAATTGTGGCGAAACTTTTATTGCTGTAATATGATAAAAATTATTTATTTATTTATTTATATTGCTCGCTGTCACATTAGTAACTTATTATCAACCCATTTATCATAAGTGAGCAAAGAATGAGTGTGCGCTCGCAACATATTTTATTATATTAAAGATGAAAATTCATTATTAATCATGAATATAATTATTAAAATATACATAGTCCAAAGTGACTATGAATTCAAATACTGTGTGGTCTCGATCATTTATTTTAATTTGCGGTACTTTTTGCCATTTCTAGTGCCAGAATTTTAAGTTCACATTTGAAAAAGTTTTTTCAGTTATGAAACAAATTACCTAAATAAATGGTTTAAATACCCATGCAATTTGCATCTAGAAATGGAATATTTAATTAATTGTTAATAAATATTATAAGTTCTATTTGCTGCACATGGTGCCTTGAACTGGAATTTATTAGGAACATCTAGCCATCAACTACTGGGAGTTTCCTGAAGTATTTTTCTACTAATGCACTTGACAAATTTTAAAATTCTCTTTCTACTCGAAAAATGCAGTAGACTATTATTTCGTAAAAGTTAATTAACCTAATAGTTTTTTAACACTAAAATATTTGACTCACTATTTAGGCGTACTTATTTGTTCATTCATTGTCTACGGTTTATTGCGTCAGCTGTGTGGATATTAAAGTTCAGTTTTGCCTGGATTAGACCAACCTTTCTAAGTTTTTGACCTCCCTGACTACGGTACTGTATTAATAGTTAGCAGCTGTCATCGCAAAATGACGTCCAGTGAATACCGGCCCTGAAACGGAATTACTCAAAGTCTCAAACGCAACTTCCTCTCAAAACCGAAATGCTCGGTGGTACCAAGTTGAACCGAATGACACAAATTCAACTTCCGTGAAATGAAATACTGTAGAAGACACATGAACATAAACGATAACATAAAATTACTAAGAAAAACTAATAAGCGCTTACATGGTCTATAATTAACTATACACAGCGACACCTGTTAATTCAATAAAAAAATATCAAAGAGGCGTTTTAAAAGTCGTATAAATTTAAGATATTAAAAAGCTACTTTGTGTATATAACTTGCACAGTGCAGATTAACGATCGCCCCTCAGAACATCAAAAGATAACGAGCCGTAATATATAACTAAATAGCATAAATAATGCCAAATAATTATGAAAAAATAAAAACATGTCTCTGAAAACAAACATTTTGACAAATGGTTAAAACAATTAATATAATAAGGACAATTTTCAGCTTTAAATAACTAGCAACAGTCGTATATTATCCACTATAATTAAAAACAACATTTTAGAAAATTAAATAATTCAAATGTTTTTGTGACTTTAAGTCATTAAGAAATTCCATTATAATTAACTTACACTTCATATAACAAACTTCAAAATTTATTAAAGATTTATTACAAATACTTGGATCTGATTTGCTATAAGCTAACACACATTATCATCCTATGTACAAACTCAATAAAGCTCTACTTAATATACTAATTAAAAAAACTAAATTGTAATACGATGACACGAAATTAGTATCCTTAACTTTTCAATGAATGAATTCAAAAACTTTCGAGTGAAGTGGATGTAAATTCAACAACTTCAATGACACGCCTTCTTCAATGAATGACATTCATTAATTAATAAAATTTACTTTAAAACTCAACACTCATCAACCCATTAAGAGCATCAATAGCACATTATAAAGTACACTATGAAGAATTACGCCATATTGAAACGCAAAATATAACTTTTGATTGCTGTTTTAGTTTCACTTTATGAATTAAAAAATATCAGTTTTTAATGATCAACGATGACCTTAGAATTACATTTAGCTAATTGAAAACCTAATTGCAATTATGACAACTAGACTAGGATTGGATGAAGCCCATAATACCTTCAATAAAAATTTGTTTCCAGACAGTTCAATTCAGTAGAAAGTTAATCCTGAGCTCAAATACATTCAATACCAGCACCCAAGCATTATTTTGTCAAATTCAAGTTAGCCAACAGCAGTCAAGAAACATAGCAATACTAAAACGTAAACAAAATTTTAAACTCAGTTGCAACACCACAATACCTTACAGTAGTACCACCAGTGTACCACAGTTAAATCTTACATAGTGTTAAGTCACCTGTAAAAAGGTGTTAATTCCGCTAATTATGATTACAAGAAAGCCTAAACTTCAAATTAACATAAAAATATAATCACCTTGAACAAAGTGTAAACAACAATTCCAAGCATATTTTTCCCTTCCCCTTTATTGTTCAAATAAATGTTTTTTAAAAAGTTCTCAGTTTTGAGAGAGTTTATGATCAATTTGGAAAATTTTTGCATGTTGTTAGGTGGCGTGACGTTTGAAAATTTAGGAAAATCATGTATATTTGCATCTAATGTGTAAAAATCTGATGTTATTACTCGTATCATTTGTTAAGTTAGTTGGTGGAGGATTCGCAATTTGGTTTTTTACGCTTTCCATTTTTTGCATGATGGAATGTTAATCGGTAGCGCCATCTATACAGATAAGCGTAAACAATATTACTTAAATAATAAATAAAAAAAGTACATGTACAGGATTTTTTTTTGCACAAGGTATACTACTGTATATATGAATTCTATAAAAAAAAATTTAAAAATTGCAAAATGAAGCAAGCCACTATAGCCTGTATTTCTACCAACACAACAACACAAATATATAAATCCGTAATAGTAACAATGACTATTACCATCATAAAAAAATTCAAAGAGGGATACGGTAAATGCTCCGCTAAAATCCGATTAAAACTCACTCAAACTACTCTCTCTTACACGTTTTTTCTTAAAAAAAAAACGATAGTTGAAATACAGCACTACTACACTATATTTTTAAAACGTGATTATCTATATAAAAGCAAAAGCATATCCAGTTTAAAGTACAAGAGTAATTAATTTTTTTAAAAAATAAAAATGCGTTTTGTCATGTTTTATTGTTAATATAGTCGTAATATATTTTAAATGAAAGTAAGACGCACAAACGTTCCTCATATTAAATTACCTAATGGAATTACGCCGTGTTAAGTTCAAAATGGACTTTTTCCCTAAATTGGAATAAGTTTACTAAGACAATATTTTTGTTAGAATTGACTAAATTGTTTTACAGTTAAATAACTAGTAATACAGATAACTAATCCTCTAAATATTAAAACAAATTAAATAAAATGATGCTTTGCAAAATACTTTAGTCCACTGTAATACCATAAAATCATAATCTAAAAATTCGATTAAAATTCAGTACTTATCATGATATCAAGAAGGGGTTAAAACTGAATTATTATAAAGTTTTAAAATCGTTACCAATTTAGTCGATTAAAAGAAGATTTTTTAAGAAGTTTTGGGTAATAAAACCAAAACGTTTAGGAATAATTGATTTAATTAAACAAACATTAGTCAGTTCCCGCACACGCACTGACAAATCCATAGATAAAAGCACTATGACTCTTAAGTATTTTTATTTTCCTGCAAACCTAAACCAATTGCAATTGAGCAAATGTTAGATTTCAAATGCATACAGTATGTTTCCTGCGATTTTGCTTCAACAGAGGTTTTCCCACTAGAAACCAGCATTTGACAGACGTTTAGTCTGTAAAATTAATGTTATCTATCATTAATTATCCCCAATACATCTGGAACATACACATTTCTTGGGATTTTTCTATGAAGTATTACACAACTTATCAATAAAATTTCACAGTTAAATTTTAAAAACTTAAAATATAAATATTTGCATTTATTCATCTGCCAACGACTTTGTAACTCACAATGACCTTGATTAAATACATTGACTTTGAAATTCAATCAAATAATCAAATTCAGACCGTTACGAATTACAAACCTATGATTAAGGTCTATTAGAAATTTAAACTAAATCAATTCTCTCGCCCCAATTCTAAAATGATAATATTTTTAAGCACGCAAATAACTTTCTTAAAAAGTGACAACGTTTCATTCAATAAAAAAGTTACTATAAAACATCCCCAATAAACCTACGTCACAACTTTGCAATGCGATTGCCAGCTGGCAATGAATTCGCAAACGATGTGGCTGAATAGCGGGAGGCTAATTAATTGAGACGGAATTCTTATTTACTCAGACGAAGCAAACAAATCAAGCGAGAGGATCCTGTTGCAATACCGGCTAGTAATATCGCTATTAAGTCTTTTTTATTTATAATTTTTAATTATGGTTTTTAAATGTGTCACCTAATACAGAATAGTACGCCTTCTACTGTACCTTATTCAGCACTTACATTATTCCATGTACCATCATTCTCAATTAATATTTTCATAAAACGCAAACGAATTCCCTTTAAGTAAAACTGTAGGTAACAATTATACGAGTTATTTTAGCACTTATTGATATTAATTAACTTAATAATTATTTTAAGTTAATTGCTATTTTTAGAAACAGATATAATGCATAATAATGACGTCTTGAAATACGTTTCTAAATATCAACTACCGGTACTATTTATAAATAATTAAAAAAAACAATTTGGTAATCATATCAATTCATAATTAATTCCAATACTAAGAAAAACAAATTTCAATTTAAAAATTTAATTAACTAACAAAAATTCTAAGCATTAATGTTTTTTAAATGCATAAATAAATCTTTAAAGTTCACTAACTATTAAGTCATTTAGCTTTATCATACAATGCATGTATTTTTTCTTTCTTCAGAAATACTTCATTTAATGATTAAGAAAATTAACTACTGTATATAATAAGTCTTTGCTGCTCTGAGGTATTAATCGACTAATTAACGGGTATCAGTCTATTATAGTGTAGCAGTTTAATTCAGAGAAGTGTTTATAAAGGAAATCACTACTTCGTCCGCTCAACACTTACTAATAATTTACAACTAATGGTAATTAAATATCACATATCATATCATCAAACTAATAATTTTTTTGTGCAAAACCAATTAAGAAAAACGTTGCTGTTCATCATTGATTATAATGGTTAATAACTTTAGTCTCATAGATCAAATATGTTAAACACAACATTAAAATAATAATAATAAACCGATTTAAATTTGAATCACAAAATTAATATCAAGGTCTACAAACTGGGCTTTCAACCTTTTTACCCACGAGTCAAACCTGTCATTAACTAGCAATAATTAAGCTTATGACTTATAATAAATTATAAACAAAAGTTTGGCAAATCTCAAGACAATGAAAACCTCTAGTCGGCATTGATTAAAAACTAAACTAATATACTGTAAGTTATTTGCAATTTACAGTAAATTAAGTAATAGTGGACTGACGAAACGTCAGTTAAGTGAGGAGATGGTGTAAAGAAATTCCTAGACTTGAGCTTTTTAATAAAGCAAAACACTTCTAAGTCACTCTGTATATAATAATGATACTAACTTTAAGATACTATTAAAATATGATACATAATTTCCAAAACTACAGCCTCTTTTAAGCTAATAGACTCCAATTAGCTTCGAAACTGGAAAGCGATTGTATCCTCAGTTTTCATTAAATTATACCTGTAGCGAAATATCGATAACTGGTACATGTTCCATACATTGTCAATCAGTTGTTGACCAAACTTGTGTCAGTCACACAACTAATAAAGTAGAAAGTAATAATTCAAGGTGGGAAAAAAAATCTATAGCCTTCACCAAGACTACAATACTTGAAAATACAACAGTAGTTGTAATTAGTTATGTGTCATAAATAGCCGGCAAAAAGCTTCCAACACATTTTCTGAACTCAGTCAAATATTTTTTCCATCATTTCGAAATGACTGTTTTGTGATTCAGCATTTTAACTACCTTAAAATAAGTAAAAAAAAATAAAATTTGCAGTCATTACCAGTCTGAAGCAAAATTAAGGTACACAATTTACACAAATAACAAATAGATGGCCATTTAGCACGATATAGGTTAATAATTACAAAGTTAATTATAAAAAAACAACCCATTTGTTTTATAAGTGAAAGCATGCTATTAAATAATATTAAAAATACAACTCACATGTCATCCTCATCCCTCCCTCAGTCACTTATAATAAACATCCACGTAATTCAAATAGGGAAAATGTTGATGTTATTTTCAACCTTAGCACAAACAAGTTTCGACATCCACTGAACTCCACTTGCTTTATTAAGAGACACTTAATACATTTCTTCACTTTAAATCCCAGGTTAACACATTAGTTTTAAATTACCTAAATTATTAATGATGTAACCGTTTCCTTCAACAATGGAATTTACAAAACAAGAGAACAGAAACTAATTGGTCAGTTAATGTCATTATTATTGTTAACGAACAACATTACACACGCTGTGTAAGTTATTACGTCTACCACTTGATGATCATTATGATGATGTTATGAATTTGTTGTCTTAACATTCACAACACGTACGCCCAAAATGGTGAGAAATAGTTGGAAAATTAGTGCAACCCTTACCAATATTTTACAACACTATTATAAAAATAACTGTCATTATTAACCACCTGCAAACATAATTACGGAATTTGTTGAAAAATTGGAACAAAATAAACCGTAAACGTTAACTGTTATAGCAATGTCTCGAATTCCCAGCCGTCTAAATTGTAGTGAAATCGACACTGATTATTTCAGTGAAATTCTCACAACTAAAATCTTTGACCGAACTTACAAAGAAAGTTCATTCTGTACTAGATTTATGTGAAAAAGTAAATTCAATGTTAATGCTTAAGTTTATCAGATAGTTCCCAAAACTCTACAGCATTATTTTCGAAAATATCGACACTAAAAACCTGGAATAAACGACTTCGTCAGTCAGTTTTTAACATGCCAAAATGGTTTCCCCAAAACAGCATACACACACACTACAATACGTACATTTGAACATCAGTCTGCGTGTACGTATTTAAGCTTAAAATACTGTACTGTATACTTAATTGCAGCATTTAAGTTTTCAATTTTCGACCAACTGTTCTAATTTACAGAGCTCCTCCATTCTGCCAGCATCAGTGGCACTGCATACAATCTCAACTTAAACGACAACACAGAATATCCTGATAAAATATCATGAAAATTTACCAAACAGTCACTATAACACTGTATTAAACAAAAGGTTTGAAGTTTCCAAAACAGCTAATATTCAAGTTTAGAGCTCTTCGGGGTCGGTGCACGTTTTCATGTTTTGCATAATGTACAATACAAGCTCTTAAAATCGCACTCAGAAGCTTTTTAGCAACATGATATAATCTATTATCTTATATTCTTATTCTGATCTTTTTAAAAATTCCCTATCATCAAGATGCCAATCTAAATTTTCTACATATACTGTAGTAAATAATGATACAATATTATACTTACATAAACATTAATGACGCTTCAGCATTACCGGTATATTCTCTGTCGCAATTTCGATGTCGCTCTCAAACTTTATACCCATTGTCGCATTAAAAACTGTTTTAATTGCTTTGCAAAGCATTTTATTACAAATAGTTTATTAAGCCAATACTTTACTAGCCTGACTCGTAGACGGCTCATTGGTTTCGTATTGTATTGTAAGTTTCGGTCTTGTTGCTCTTTTCACTCTCTTTTTCCTGCTGTCTTCATCATCACTACTTGATACATCGTCGTGCTTACGTGAATGTACATGAGTATCCTGAGTCACAATAGAATCACACAAAATTACAACAAATTTGTCAACGCGTTCACAAAGGAGTTTACACCAGAAAATGGCGCGCAAACACATACCTCAATATCTGATGTTTCGCTCTCTTCAAAATCGTCTGCTGCAACGAACTCTCGAAAGCCATCAAGCTAAATGTAAATTTAAAATTAGTGATTGAGGATTCATAAAAAATTATATTTTTCGATGTTACTTTTTTTAAACAGGTACAAAAGCGACATAATTATAAATAAAGTATTATTACCACTGTATCTTCGTCATATTCAAGTTCTTCTGTTTCGTCTTCATCTTCAATTTCTTCATCCTCTTCCTCTTCTTCACCGATGTCTTTTTCAATGTCGTTCAACACGTTATCGAAACCAACTTGGGGTATATTGTAGATATCGCCATACTAATTCATTAAAGTTCATAATGTATATGTAACTGAGTTTCTATAAGTATAATAACATACCATTCCTTTCTTTAATCTGTCCAAAAGTTCGCTTTCAATATTTTTTTCCAGTCTGGCAGCAACCAAAGCTTTTTCTTCTCGTCGAGTTTCTCTTCTCGCTATTTTCCTTTGAATTGGTACAAGCTTCTTTCTAAAGTTAAAAAAAAATATATCATTTAATGCTGTACATGTGAATTATCTTCTAAATGACCAATTTAATTGTTAGAGAACTTACTGACGACCGAGTTGAAGTCTCCTCATACGAATCAAATATTGAGTTATTTTCACCAATCTTTGCTTGCATTTGTGGATAAGGTGGCTGGGCCAATACAACAAATTTTGGTTAATTTGAAGAATTGCCGCTTCGAAATTGCGTGATAATTTAACCTTCTCCCATAATCTTTGTGGAAATGCTGCTCTTTCGATCGTTTTCATGTACAAGTAGCACACACCTGGTAAAATAATTATAAATTGGAAACTTAATAAATTTCTTTAAGTAAGTTATTGTTATTATTACCTTTTTCCTCTCTTATAGTAGCATATTGACTATTAGCTAACGGACACGCTGAGCGATTACATAGACCATTTAAATTATTTTCATTACGACATAATTTCTGTGTCTTGGAACTATATGCGAAAAACTAATGTTAATAATGTTGATAAACTTTCACATAAACAACAAAAACACTCACTTGACTTTAAATGAACAAAATGTGTTGTTAATAATGCTCCAAATTGCCTGTTAAACACAACAAAAAGTTGATTATTTACACTGTGCTAGTTGCCATTCTCACCACATGGCTTTTACAGTCATGTCTTAACATTATAGTATTAAAATGCGATTTTATATACTATTCACATCGCACGTATATTATTAATAGATAACTTACATCGTCGTGCTGCATGGTTAACTTTTAATTTCTTTGATTTTATCCCAAATTAAATTTCAGCGAACACGTTTTATCGGCGAAAACTCAGCATTAGGCATCCAATTTAGCATTAATGTGCATTAAAATCCGCTAGATGTCAGTCTCTTCAACGTTATTTTAAATATGGAAAGCTATAAAAAAAGTATTTCAGAATAAAGTATAACTGCAGTATCACAATTACGGCTTTTCATAATTTAATTGCATGATCAGCTGATAAAAGTTTTCATGTAAAATCGTGAAAATGAAGAACTGTATTAATAATTATTTTTTCAATAATTTTAATTATTAATTGTATTGGCGAGTGCTTGTTTTTATAAATGTTAATATTCAAAAGAAACGTAAGATTAAAAAATATTAATATAATAATTTTATAGCATACTATATTTATGGGTAAACATATACGGTATTATTGTAGCTCAAATTCATAATTTAAAAAGTATTTTAGTCGTGCAATTCAACTTTAAGCGGGCTATCAGTTAGTTAACTATGTTTAATTTATCCAATGAAATTTTAATGTACATATTCTCCTTATGTGATACGAAAACGCTTTGTGCTATTTCACAAGTTTGTAAACGCTATAACCAAATAGTATCAACTAATATTGTTTGGAGATTTCAAGCACAGAAATGTTTAATCACTAATCAACTATCACGTGAAATTAAAGCTAGGTAATATTGTCATTTGTTTCTAATGGCTAAACGCATTGATAATATAATTATCATTATTGCATCTTATTTAGGTCATGTTGTTTATTAAAAAATAAAGAAAAATGCATCATTTCACGAAATTGGACCAAAAGGCGATATCGAAGAACCTCACTTATTCATCATAAGAAAAAGTATTCAAATTGAAACACAAACAATCGATCATTAAGATTTCAAACATTAATTTTGCTAGTTATATGGCATGGGTACAGCTCTGTTCAGAAAGATTATGGATTTCTCAAGGCAAATGCATTTCTGGGTTTAAGCATGTGAAATATGGATTAATGAAGAGTAAAGAAAAAGTGGATTTAATTTCCACAGAAGATGTCTGTAGATTTGTTCTTAAGCAAAATACTATCGTTAGTGGAGGAAGGTGAATATATTAATTACCACTAGTTTAAAATTGTTAATGATTATAATATTAAATTTAAAAACCTAAATATAGTGGTGGTGGCATTGCTGCTTGGTCATTAGATACTGGGGAACTTAATTTCTGTGGTTCGAGATGTCATGCACAAGAAATAAACAGTATTGATTACCACTCGGGAATAGTAATATCTGGTTCCAGAGACAAAACCGTGAAGGTAGAACATTAACTAGGTTTTCATTAATTACCGTAAATTTAATATTTAACCATAAATGTATACAGGTTTGGTCAAATAAAGAATCCAAACTAAGTGAACGACATCACATCTCTTTTACTGAAAGAGTGTGGTCAGTTGCGATTGATCCACTGGGAAGTACCTTTGCAAGTGGTACAATTGGAACTGATGCGGATCCACTTTACATATTCGATGTTCAAACGTACGTAAATCGATGTTGCGCAATAGTTCTACTTATAATTAAAAATATTTTGATAAATTAGTGGAGTAATTTTAAGTCGGCCAAAGGATAATTTCGTCCCAGGTTCAGGAATATTTCATATTATTCATGAAACTCCAAAAAGCATAATAACTTGTGGATTCGATACTATTATTCGATTATGGGACTTGCGAACAATGAAATGGTAAAAATCTTATTTTTATTCTTATTGTAGTTCAGAACCTATTTTAAAAATGTTAATAGTGTCACAAAATGGACCAATCCTTATGATACGGCTGTTTTATGTTTGTCATCTGATCATACCAACTCGTTTGTAAGCGGATCAGGTTCCAGTAGTTTAGTGTGTATATGGGACAACCGAAAACAAAACCCAGTTCAAGTAGGTCTTTCGATTACATTCTATGAAGATAATGAATTACAGTATTTTTTTTGATTTTAGACATTTTACGCCGACAGTCTTTCTAGTCCCGTGTATTCAGTGGCGTTTGACCCATATCATTTATTTGTGTCTTTAGACAGATCACTAAAGCTTCTCGATTTTACCTGATTAAATATGTCAACATTGTCTTAACTTTAATTTAAAACCTCAATTAAAAATTATGTGATCAGGATTGCATTTCGGTGGTCCTGTAAGATTTATGTCACAAAACGACAAAATTATTAAATCTCAAGTTTTTACCAATGATTTGTCAATCAATTCGACGTAGCAAATTAATGAAATATATACCGTAATTGCGTTCATACTTTACATACAATAACTTCAGTAATTTACTTTAAAATACATTAACTTATTATTGGCTAAAACTACGTTCAATGAATAAAATTCATTCTGATATGCAAAATTCCCTGGGATGTGTCCGATAACATGAACACCAGCCTACCAAAAAACGTTTACTGACGCATTTTCATGTGATGACTTCCACTTTTTTTCTTACCGAGACATCAGATTTTCAAATGAGATTGCAAAAAAAAAAAAAGACCCCGAAATCGATTTTTTTGATACTTTTAAGTTAGCTATTTGCATACCATTAAATGTAGTCAGCTGGTTACCGAATATTTGAAATTCTGTAATATACTAATTTAGGCTATATTGTTACCTTTAATTCTAGAATCAAAAAAGATCCCACCAAAGTTCCCCAACCAAATGAAATTATCAAGTACTGTACGTTAGATGAGATACTGTAAATCTAAAAGAAACGTCATGTTCCTTAAAAACATACTTTTATACATTGTACTTTACCTAAAATCTTTTAAACCTAGCTACTATTGATTGATTTTGTGCACTCGAATATGCATAATATAATTTATATTTAATATTTAAAATATTATATATAAATGTATTTTTCATATACATAATACTCGCAGAGTACATTACCCCGTTTCCAATGTCCAGTTTTCTCACGTGAACTCGGCATCTGCTCCGGCTTTATTTGCATAATGTTTAGCTAAGCCATTAATTCCTTCACTCTTCAAATGTCTTCCGTATTTTAAGTAAACATCTTTCAGTAGTTGCTGTAATTAAACGTTAAAGGCATACGGTACACGTTCATTATCTGGATTTGAAATAAGTAATATTTAGTTAAAAGGATATTGGTAAAATCATCAGCAGGAAATAATTGGAGGTCATCACAGACTTCAGCAAATACAGCAGCTCTTTCCACATAATTAAAGTGAAACAACATTTCAAGAACTTTAGAAAACTGCCTAACTGATAACATTAAGTGCACTCCTTTAGTCTATAAGAAGAATTCATTAAAAATACTGTATTTAGATGTCATATTTGAGAATAGTTCTACCTTTTGATCAACTTGTGGTGAAATTAGATGATCACCCCATCGTTTTGCTACTTCTAAACATTCTTCAGTGTTCAAGGTACACTTAAAATGTTAAAAATATAGATCATAAATTTTACACACATATTCAACGTAATATAAAATCAAAGTAATATTTTCTTTCATTCAAATGTAAAATAAAATAAGGACTTACTTTTGCTAACCACATTGCCTTTTCCCATTTGCCATACGACTGTAAGTAACGGCAGGCATCAATTCCTTTGTCAATTAAACATAACAATTGTACACCTTCTGATAATCGTCCGTTAGCAATAAGACTGGTTGCAACTAGCTTGATAGTACTCTGCGATAATCCTGTGCTGGCTACAAGACATGCTCGTAAACAATCAGAATAAAATGTTTCCGCTGTTGATTCCGTTTCCAACAGCTGGCGAACTGCTCGGTCAGTCTCCTGCAAAAGGATTAATGTTTCAGCTCTTTTCTGAGACAATTCATGAGTGGTGAGTTTGCTTTCGTGTAGATCCAGACGGTCCCATTGCATTTTCTACATGAAAAATAAATCAAGATTAAATTTGACGTTTAATAATGACATTAACGATAACCACCTTATAAGTATCTGTATCGCACATAATATCAAAATTTCCATCTAAAAATACAGTTTGACACAAATCGCATGTAGTAATGGCGTTTTCCTTTGATTTGTCTATTAATTCCAAACGTAAATAGTGAAGAGCAATTTGCCAAAACTTATATTCAGTTTCATCACCAAGAAATCTAAAACAAATATTTTTCTTTTAAAATAAATAACCGTATGTTAAAAAGGGAGAGATTTACCTTGCAACGATCATATAATGATGAATCAAGTTGAAAGGACAACTGTTAGCTCCAACATCATCAAAAATTCTATCATAAATTTTAAGAGTTAGTACACATTTGAAATTTCACTCGATAAAAGCAAGATTTACCCAACACAGTCATTCAAATGAGATTTAACGACTGCGAGTTGATCCGAAACAAACGCATCGTTAAATTTATTCTTATCATCAAATATTTGATTAATTTTAGATTTGGAATGTATCATGTACGTTTTAATCGACCCAAACGTAGGTTGAAGGCTTGGGCACCAAAATTGAGCTATTTTAATATAAAATAAAGTAACTTTATGCGTTGATAAACGACTGATAGAAATTTACCGAAACACTCCCGATCTTCAATGACAGATGATGCTGCTTTAAGATTTAAATCCATTATTCGAATACACCCATCGCCAGTCACCACCACCGGTTTATCAGAAGCTGCCCAATCGCAGTCTTCAATTCTTGGAATATCTCTGGGTGCTTTAAGCTGACTTAAAGCAACTCCCTCGAGCACATCCCAAATATCGACTCCATCGTTGTACATTATTAATATTTTCATGTTTCCTTTTCCAGGAGCAAATCGCACTTTTTTAATCCATCCTCGCGAAGTTGAAGTAGATCTATAATAAAAAAAAAACATCATCGATTAATTATTAATAAACGCGATCCATTTTCTTTAGATTATACTTGAAACTTTTTGTTCTGAGATCCATTACAATCAATGAACCGTCCACATCGCCCATAACTAGATAATTTGACTTCCATGACATTGCAGAAATACTTCCGAATCCATTCTGTGGAGCTAATTGTCTTCCATCTTTAACCGTATTGCCTTCCACTATAAATTGATATAAACGGCCATCTGCATCTACAAAAACAAACACTTCTCTGGAAGGGGCAACCGATAAATAAGAGGTAGTGTCTTTGCTTCCAGCGATTGACGAAGAAATCAAAGATGATGGAGTCACAGATAAACTTAAGGAGTTTGAAGAAACTACACTTTGTCGTTTTTTACCACTACTTCCAATGGTTGGAAACCATTCCTAAACAATAACTGACATCTTAAAAAACTTACAAATATGAAGTCGTAATGGTTTTTACCAGCGCAGTAATAACTGGAAACTGACGAGACATGACTCTTAAAAGTGACAAACTTTTGACATCCCATAACTCTAATGGATCTTCTTTCAAAGCGACAATAAAATACTGCCTATAAAACATAATTATGGCAAATTGAACAATTTACCAAAATAACTACATCCAATAGAAAATTTACTTCAAAGAAGAAACTCTTATCATGTCGATAGGGGACTCTTCCTGATTATCACAGCGAAAACCTTTCATTTTACCTAAACAAACAATACATGACAACAATAAAAACCTAAACAAGAATCCAGATTGTTACCTGTTAAAATGTCTGTAAAATACAATTCATTTTTAACATGACCTGAACTATTGCTCACGTTCTGATGAGCGTAAGAAATGATAGAAGACAAACCGACCCATTCGATTCCCCTTCAAAATCAATGTTTACTGTATTAACATTTAATAAAAATAAACCCAATTAATTATGACAAACCGAACGGGATAGGTGTGCACAGACAATTCTTTATGTAACATTCCAGCAGCCATATCAAAAATTTGTATAACTCCAGAAGTTGCTCCTGAATAATAAAGATTAACAATTACCAAAATGATTATTAATTACCATATTTTAACCATTTTCACAATACCAGCAGCCATCCAAGGTTGATAAATATGCCAGTTTTTAGTAGTTAATGGAGGACACATTCGAATGACAAGTGGTGGCGCCGAAGCATTTTGCAACACACCAGTTAATATAAATCGAAACAGTCGTCCTGACGCTAACTCTTGCTACAAATTGAACCACAAATTGACATAAACATTTTCCCACCAGAAGTCATAATACAATACTTTCTTTAATCCATTATTTGGAGGTAAATAATCCGAGAGAGTGGAGATTTGTTCTGGTACTTTCTGAATCGACAAAATACAGTATTTGCCATAAAAAATAATTAATATAAAACGTAAAATAGATTACCTGATTACGAGGTATCAGTTGAAATATTAGAGTTCTTCCATCACTAATAATAACAGCAACGGTAGTTTCAGTTTGAGGACAAACAGTCATTCCGTAAAATCGATGGGACTTTGTAAGACGAATTGGATCAGACGCAGCTTTTATTTCATAATGAAGATCACCGTAATTATCACCTTAAAATTAAATAGATTTGATTAAAGTTACGTTCATCAGAATCATATAAATACTGTATAACATACTATAATTACTTGAAGAGTCGTTAATTGTAATAGGTTTTTGCATGACATGAAGAGAAATTATTCCATTTTCATGAAGGCAACATATCACGTCTCTGTGATGAAATGGAATGATTTGTGCAAAAGGAGAACCGCTTTTTTCCACCATTATAACACTAATAGTCTAATAATAAGTTATAAGAGAGTTTTTATGTTATTTTATCGCTTTTATAATGACTAAGTAATAAATATTACTTGATTAATTTCTAAGTCTAGCACTAAAACTTCTCTGGCATATCCCAATAATAAATGATGCCTGGAAGCTGGATGATACATCAAAGTAAGAACATCACTGCTATTTGTTGGCTCGTCTGATCTATTATAATACAGTATTGTTAAATGTATAAAAAGTTATTTAAAATGGTCAAAAATTAAGTTCTTACTTATTACTTCTAAAATCAACACCGCCAAGAAGTCTAACTCTTTTTCTTATTTTATCTTTATTTTTTGCTTTATCGTCAGCTGAGTACGAAGTGGAAGCCTCACTGGACGATGATAAATTACTATTGCTACTGGCCAGTGCACTTAAACTGGAAACATACAGTTTTCTGCCATTACTGGAAGGTACTTTATGAAGAGTGAAATCTTCAACAACCAGCAAACAGTCTTTGCAAAGAACTAAACAAAAAAATTAACATAAAAACTTTACATTCAAAATATCAAAACAACCAAATAAATCTAGTTTCATACATGCAACATTTGATGAACAAAATGGATCAAATGTAAAAGACAATAAACTCTCTGTGTACGTTTTCTTCCACAACTTAGTGCCGGTTCTTGTATTCCAAATTATAAATGAATAAGGCGGATGTAAAGCGGCCAACAACTCGCTAGCACCATCCATTACATCTACATTTAACCACTGCATATCTATAAAAACAAAAACATATTAGCATAGTGCTTGTCAAAAAATAATCTTGTCTAACAATAATAAGTACCTAACACTTGTTTATTGCCATCTGAGAGTTGGCATATTGAAGTGGAAGTTCTTATATTCCAAATTATAATGTTTCCTGATGTGTCAGCCGAAGCAAGTTTCACCATATGGGGGTACAAATGGATATCAGAATAATTCCCAGAGGCCCATTTAACCTGGTTTGCCAACATGTTAAAATAAAATAAATGTAATAACATTTATTTTCAAAGTTTAAGTGGTAAACCAAATAAAGATAAGGTAATAAATGTATAATAAACAAACAACAACTATGCAGCGAAATTCTAATTTTCAAAGATCTTAAAAATCTCAACAGGTTACCACTTTAAAAC
>JAAFCF010006680.1:21876621-21900369 GCA_013389785.1 Helicorthomorpha holstii
GTAACTGCTGATCCCGATTTATTTTTTCTATCAAGCGTAACTGCTGATCCCGATTTATTTTTTCCATCAAGCGTAACTGCTGATCGTTATTCATTTTGATTAAAACTTTCTTTTATAATTTTACCTGATTTAAGCGTAACTGCTGATCACTATTTATTTTGTTATCGTAACGTCCTGCCACATAGTAGTGGTTGATTGAATTCTTTTTATAACTCATTCTGATTTAAACGTATTTCAATTTGGGCAAAAGACTGCGTAAAGTAATTTAATCAAACCCCAGTATCCATAATAAAAGTTTTAAAAACATTTTACAACCCAGACAAGTCTCCAGAAGCTAAGAGTCCTTGATTTTACATTTTTGAAGAACGAATTAAATTTCACACACTTTCAGAAATTATATACAAATATAATTATGACAATTACTATTGGATATAATCAGTAAACTAAAAATCGTTTAGTTAAAAAAAAAAACGTATGAAAATATACACATACAGTACAAAAGTAGACAAAATGTTGCTTGTTAAAAGCTTACATCGATGGCCTTTGTTATAATTATAGATTGTCATACAACTAATGTATGGCCGATTCACAATCTAGAACAAACTACTTAAGGAGAATACAGTACAAATAAAAAATATTTCCAAAATAAATTCTGTTAATACTACAATATAATAATATCCATAAATCGATCACCTACTAATTTAATAGAAAACCGGGTCCAATCATAACTTTTGTAATAAACATTAAACAAAAACAGAAATTATAATCAAAAAAATATGAAAGCAAAATATTCAATTAAAAATTTTACATATAGACGTCAATATTTTAATTTATTAAAGTGTTTGTATATGTTTCCCAAAACTGAGCGTCGCAATTTTTTTTAATCGTTTTATTGTTTTTAGGTAAATTTTTCACAATAAACTTGGTCGCAGTATCTCATCAACTTGGTTGAAAATGAGAGCAACTGATTTGCATTTAAATTCCATTATGGCAAATTTAACAATTTTTGAAAATTTACAAATAAATTGCTTTATCTACAATAATCCATTATCAAAGTATAATTTGTACATAATTTGTTTTGTAAATAATTTTGCATAAAACTTTATTAAATTTTATAAAAAAAAATTTGAAAAATGCTATTGCTTATGAAACGACAAATTGAAATGCTAAAATGAGATTACGTCACTGAAATAAAAATGTGAGTAGCAATAGCCTAGCTACAAAGTCCATTTTAAGTATATAAAAACCGGTGTCACATATCAAATGTGGCAAAGAAAAATATTTTCTCACAACCCGATTGAAAGTGTCTACAAAGGCCATCGAGTTGGCGTGAATGGTGAGCTTACTGAGCAGTGTTGATATTGAAATGAGTTATTGAGAGGAATGAGATTCTGCATCATCTATAAACAGTCTACTTTCTTAAAAAGCCAATGGCAGCAGATTATGAGTGACGCTGTGAATAAAATTCAAAATGAGATTCAATGAAGAGTAATGATGTAAGTAACAAAGGCCATGAGGAAAGTAGAAACAGCCAACGTTAATGTCAATTTATGGACAGAGTTTGCATCACTAATAAATCCAGCTCGACCAGTAACTCGAATCCTGTAACCGTAATTTTTGTGGCTGTAACTCTGTAATTATAATTTAAAAATTTAAATTAAAAAACCTTCTAATAATTAAACGATTGAATATGAAATTACCTGATAATATACTATGTCTGGAGTTCCATCATCTGGTACCCATACAAGTCTAGCTGGAATACCGTCTTCACAGCTTCTTTCTAATGATGCTCTGTATTCCTGGAAAGAATTTGGGTTTGGATTGTTATCATAACCACGAGATCTCCATTCGCAGTAGCGACCGGCTGTTAATTAGTAATTATTGGTCAATAATAAGTATTAAATAATAAAATTAGCATGAAATATACCAGCAATTGGTCGAGCTGTTCCATAGTCAAACCTTACACCAGAATATACTCTTTCTCGCTAAAATGAATACAAATGTTGAATTAATTACTTCATCATCGGTATTTAACAAATACAATTATTGACTTACGCTACGTTCTGTAACTGATTTATCAGAGTAACCTCCGACATCACTGTCGGTGATGTAGAATGGATTGTATTTAGCTTGATTAGTTACATCATCACCTCCTTCAATAATAAATGTATAGGTTTGGCCTCTTACAACATGAATTTCAGGTGCAAGTCGGTCTTCGCACCACCATGCTTGTCCCCAACTTTGTTTTCCTATTGTTTACAAAGTTAGTTATTGGATCTTAAATTTTATATAACTAAGTTAACTAACCAGTAATTGCTTGATATCCCTTGTCTCCTCCTGATGGACCAATAATACAGTTGATTTGATTTTGATTTTCAACTGGTGGAATAAACCAGCCTTGTCCAGTGCCGCCATACATGCCACCACCATAACCACCACTTCCTCCATAACGGTCGGTGCCATATCCAGTTCCACCATAACGATCAGTTCCATATCCAGTTCCGCCGTAACCTGATTGACCATACTGAGTACCACTACTTCCATACTGTCCTCCACTACTTCCATACTGTCCTCCACTACTTCCATATTGTCCACCACTGCCGTACTGACCACCACTTCCGTATTGAGATCCGCCGCTGCCATATTGACTGCCACCATAGCCACCTGTCACTTGACTGGCAAGGATTGTTCGACAGTTACGAATGCCTTCACGACTAAAGTCAATTCTCTGGTTTTCTAAAGTCAAAATAACCATGTAGCTAAAGTTTTACTTTGATAAACAATAAGTTTATAGACTTACCAGCAGTCTTTTGTGTGTGTTTATTGATTTCACTGTTGAGAACTGGACCATATGCAGCAACGATGAAAGTTTCACCATAAGTGTTGAATGGCTTATCATAACGATCGTCTATAAAAATGCAATGTTAATAAAGACTAGCCCACAAATCACTGTAGTTCACACTTACTAGTGTTTAATAATCGTTCAAATGATGCAACTGTAACACCATTTTGTCGAATAGCAGATTGAATTTTGTAATTATCCTGTCCACCTAAAGTTGTGTCTGGACAAGCACCTTGACGTCCATCACACTAAAATAATATTCGCCTATTAATCCACAGTCCAAAAGTTTTGAAAATATTTATTAACCTGAGCTCGACTATCCAAGTAATAATCTCTAACAACAGTGTTAAATCCATCTTGATAAACAACGGCTACATCTGCACCCACCATCTGAGAGCCGGTTGGAGATCCACTGATACCAAAAGCCATATATTCATTGTCATCTTTAAAAAAATAAAATTTTTATAATGATCCCTTTTATTAAATAAAACTAAACACTTACTGAGTTGACCAGCCAAACGAAGTAAAATGTTTTCGCCCATGAGCTTCCAGCTAACCTGAACTTTTCCGTTGAAAAATTCTTCACAAGTAGTGAAATTGTCAATTCCACTGCCCTATAATTATCAAAGAAATATTAGCAACGCACTATTAGAATCATTATTTAACAATATTATTACATAAACGTTACTGCCTTGACCACCATAACCACCAAACTGTGTGTTAGATCCTTGGCCATACTGTCCTCCTTGGCCGTAGCCGCCGCCTGAACCGTACTGGGTTCCCGATCCATATTGACCACCAGATCCATACTGACCACCTGTTATAAACATGATTTATAAATAATGGAATACAAAATTTAAAACTGCAAGTGCAATTGGAAATGAGTGTTATGGAAAAGAAAAAGAAATTGTGAATATAAAAATAAGTGTTTGGCAGATTAGAAAAAAATCCTGCCACCTGGATACTGACTTCCACTGGATCCGTATTGTCCTGAACCACTGGATCCATATTGCCCTGAACCACTGGATCCATATTGCCCTGAACCACTGGATCCGTATTGTCCTGAACCACTGCCATATTGACCTCCTTGACTACCATATTGTCCGCCTTGACCATATTGACCTCCTTGGCTACCATATTGACCTCCTTGACTACCATATTGTCCGCCTTGACCATACTGCCCTCCTTGACCATATTGTCCTCCTTGACCGCCTTGATATTGATTGCTGCTGCTTCCCAAAGGTCCAAAATTGCCTCCGCTAAGGGCACCAGGTGGAGGTACATTGAGATTAGGAGGAATGCTAATAAAACCCAAGTTTTCGTTGGCTATGGTGCTGTATACGCTAAGCCAATCGATGTCTCTGACAGTCATTGATCCAGGCAGGGTCAAACGAATGTCTTCATTGTTGTAAGCACGAAGATTTTGTACGCTACACAAGAATAACAAAATTAACACTTTAACTAAAAAAAACCTTATTGAAATTTCATATAACCTAAAACACAATAAAAAAAATTGTCTTTATGAAGTACTGTTAGGATAATCAGTATGTCGTAAAGACAAATACTAGAGTACCATAAAAACAGTTTCTATTCGAGAATGCTTTAACACTAGAAAATCATTATAATAAATTAACTAAAGACTCAAATCTCAGTTGTGTTAATTGTATAGAGTAATACACTATACCGTATCTATGTGTAATTGTATTTTTAAAAACAATTTAGCGTGTTCTTGTTTTAAAAAAAATAACACTTATCAATCAACTGCCAAACTCAGTTTTTTACGTTAAAAACAGAATGTTTAATGTAACACGCAGGTGTTTATTCATGACAGCATTTTTTAACAGTCAAATACTGTATCTTGTCAATGTAATTACATGATGTCTAATCAGCATGACCCACATAAAAGCAACAAAAACCAATCGGTTGTGTGCGTGAAATATGAGAGCAAGCTAAATTGCTTTACCACAAAATTACTTTATGTACGACTAGCACAAATAGCAGTTGAGTTTCAAATAATTAATAATAATAAAAAAACAAAATTTAAGACATTTACCTTCCTTTTTCATCTGGGATTTTAGTTCCTTGTGAATTTGGATTACCCGTTCCTACCAGGAAATATGTCTCTGTAAAATAGAAAAAAAAAATGTTGAGTAAAATAAACCCTAAATGTGACAATAGACATTAAATTAGTTATAGTAACCCCCTATGAGCTATGTAATAAAACTGAATAATACAATATTATTTTATGGTATTATATACAGCATAATACGAAATTAAACGCAGTAAATGAAGTTAAAAAAGAGCAAATTACCTTGTAAACTGCCGTCGTATTTAAATTGTGAAATTAAAATTCGATTGGCATCCAAAATGGTAACATCGTTAGAAGCCACATTTCCTCTTCCTGATCCACCGCCAATTCGACCAATCGTTCTTGGTTGTGGGGATTGAAAGTTGGGTGGAATCATCACGTCACCCAATGCAGACTGATATTAAAGATTAAATAAATTAAAACAACGACAAGAAAAGTCGTTTTAAAAACGCTTACTAACCGATTGAGCTCGAGACCAAACAGCCAAGTAATTAATATCTCGGATTTTACGACCTGGAGGAAGATTAAGAACCACATCTCGGTTGCCATCATAACGCTTCAATGGCTCTTCTCTACAATAAACAATCACATTACATTATAATACAGCACAACATTACAATCAAGTAAGTACAATAATGCCATTCTTATTTTGAAAACTAAATCAACAAGAAATTTTTCATTTGTTATGTTCTGGTTACAAAAAAATATGAACAACCAACATAAAAAAAATAATTAAGTAGAACCAAATTGAAATGAAACGTGTCATCCAAGTTTTATTTCACCAGTTCTCATTATTATCTCGTAACAAAAAACAAGCAAAGTTTCTCAGATTCAATTATGTGAATGTCAAACGCCTCATGCTGTGTCTAATGAATAATAATACCTCGATTATCATTCTACAAAATTACTAAAATAAATCTGTACGTTATCCACGAACATAAACTTGTTTTGCTAAACCAAGTTATTTATAAAAGCAGCTACAATATCTTTCTATAGCACATTTAGAACTATGCGTAGGAAACGCGAATCAGCTTCAATTATGATATCGTATTATTAATAATAGAAAAGTTGTTTAGTAATGTAAAAAAACAACCTGAGCACATGCAATTATTCAGAGACGCGATGTAGGTGAGATTAACTTAAAAATATGATGTCATCGTTGCAGCTACAAGTCCTGGGCAACGTTAAAAACATTAAAATCTCAAGGCAACAACGGCTCATAAAAAAGGAATTTGCGGATCTAGACTTAGTAATAAAGCACTTAGCCTCAATTAAATCTCATTTGTATAAAGAAAAAAAAAAAAAAAAAAAATAATATATCGATAGATAGCAATCCATTGTTTACAATAAAATAAAATACATAATCTCATGCAAAACAAAATATTTAGAAATAATCTGGTTAACTAATAGAACAGTAAATATTTTTAAATAAAATGTATTCGACAAGGTTTGGAAAGTATACCATTGTTATTGATATACAGTACTTATTTTGTCGCCGAATTTGATATCCGAGCAGTTTTAGCGCTAGTAAATCAAACATAGATTAACTAGTGACTCTAATAAACTCTCGTTTTAATTTTATGTTGTAAATTTCTCTGAAAAATTATTTTGCCTTCACAGTGATTCGAACCCCCAACCTTATGATGAGCAGTCGGCAACTCTACCTCTCGACCAAGGTTATCAGACAGAACACTTCAATCTTTTAACTACATAGAGTATTTTATTACATGTACTAATTTTCCAATAGACCAGGGGACTGCGAAGCATACCTATTGTCTAACTGGCTAACCGACTATAACATTCAAATAAAAAATAAAACGATTTCAGGTTTTCTCTCATGTTAGAATAATACAATGAAATGTGTTGACAATTTAATAAATTGCTAGTTATGGAACTACAGTATTACCGATACTTAACTGAAATAATTATTACTGTATAAAATTCAAATTAACCATTACAATATTAATATAGCAATAAATCGGTTAACCAAAAATTTGCATTTATATATTGCGTAAAGAGTTCTTGTCATTAATCAAATATTTTTTTGCAATCGTTGGTTTTTCGTCGTTTATAGTTTGGTAATTGCAAGTTATTATGCACTAACTCGTTTAGTTAAACAAGCTATGCTTCAACCACCCGAAATGGTAAAAGTACTGCATTATTATCAAGATTTTAATTTTTTTTATATTTAACACGCCACTATTAATTCAGTTTTTTACATGTTTTAACGTAAAACAATTTCGTTTCAAGTTCAAGTTTCAACATACTGTACCAACAAAAATGATACAAAAATATTTCATCAATTCAGTTAATACTGTAGTTGCAATTTGTAATCGTTAACATATAAGCTATGGTAGATAATTTAATTTAATGCTGAACTTTCATGAAGTTATTATAAAATTCCCATCAAATGAACACAATAAGTTAGTGTAGATCTTAGCCGATTCACCAGTTTGTTTTTATGTTTTTTTAACACTTCCTTTCTTTAATATTATTTTGTAAGCTAACCTCCGACCCCCACCTTACTTCAGAAATACCCACCTTTCTTTAAAAAAAAGTGCAACGTTCTATCCAATTGTTTCCCAGGTCATTCACCTTAAAACACAACACTAAAATATCCCCATTATTTTTTCTGCAGCAGACTACGAGCCTTCATAGTGTATGTAAATCATCTTCATAATATCAAATAAAAGTTTGCACAAAAGTTATGTAACCTTGTGTACACATACACACGCAACTACTTGGGTCACGAACAATAATTTTCCATATATTGCTACCAATACACTATAAAAAAATTTGATGTTTCAGTTCATATTTACCTAATGTAAACATGGCAGGGAATCATTTGAATTTGCAATGGCATTCAAATAATAAAAAACATTTCCACAATAAAAATGGTAATACCGGTATAATTAATGTACTGTACTTAGTAACATGCATATACAATTAATTTAAAATTATAAACTTACTTTCCGGTTTCATCAGCAATTTTAAATCCTGACGAACTCGCTTGGGTTCCACTTCCAACCCAGAAATATGTATCTGCGAAAATTACAATGTAAACAATTAATTCAATGCACAAGTGACACGAAAGCGTGTTAGTTAATAAAATGCGATTATGTTTTCTTTATAATTATTTTAAAGTCATAATGATTATAATTATCATTTATAAAGCTTATAGGTGATAAAATACTTTGTGCAATTAGTTTATAAAGTTATCGCCACACGAACAATGTAGGTGACAGTTCAGTTATTGGCATTTAATTGTTCAATCGTTATTTTCGTTTTAATTGCTTTAAGGAAGTACTATACTGATAGATTATCGAATACAAATGGCTTAGAAACTTGAGTACATGTACTGTAAAATGCAAATGACTGTTCTATTTAACCTTGAATTGTTTGAATGGAAAAGATTTTACCCTTTCTTGAAAAGTTTTAAAAAACACATTTGTTCTAACAATAGTATAGTGTAAATTTTTGCCCCGTTAATATAGGTTTTTTCCAGAATTTTCTTAGTACACGTCCCAAAGCGCCAATTTAATTACCTGGTGCCTGTCCATCAAATCTAAATCCTTTAATTAGGAAAGTATCGTCATCTATGGCAAAGACATCTCCACTCACTCCGTGTCCGTAATTCCTAAAAGTCCCAATTCGAGTTCCATAGTATGGCTCTGATCGCCTTTGACATTCGCCTCCTGTAAAACAAAAGAAAGAGTTAGAAATAAGGACAAACAATACACAGAAATTTTCTATTTTGGCATAAAACAACTTAAGCACCTTTCAACAAATTCAATACAGTATAGTAAAATTTCCAAGTACAATCTTGACATATTTTCAAAAAGAGCTAAAAAAAAAAGAGGTTTGCACTGGTATTTTCACCTTTACAAATTGTCTTGCCACCCAACCTATTCACATTCCCATAATGAGTCATCGACTACAATGACCATGTACAAAGTTAAAAATACTGTAGTGTTGAATGTGAAATAGAATGCGCAGTCACCTGCAGATGATTGCTTCATTCAAAATAAATCGCTGTTAAATTAAACCTCATCTAAAACTTGATGCAAAAATTGATATTTTAGTGTTCAATAGAATAAATGGTGCCAAAACCATAAGTAATAATTATACAAAACGGGTTGCACTGTTGGTTCTAATTAAATAACATGTACAGTATATTCAAGCTATAATGTTAGTAACGATAGTTGTGGGATAATAAATGGCACCTCAATCACCTAAGTGCCAAAATGTAAGAAAAAATAGTAGGTGAATGTCCTTATTAATTAATTCACAAAGCTTTATCTCATTTTAAAAACTTATCCATTCCAGTCAACCCACCTCTGGATTGTCATTGTTTTATATGTCGTTAAGCCTGATAATACAATTATCCCTCACAGTAAATAGTTGCAACGACATCCATGCTACGTTGTTATCCCCAACCAAGTATTAATAGTCATAAAAAAACAAAATTTTATGTAACTATACTGTACAATGTAATATTAAATTAAATTATTACCAATAAATAGAATTTTGTAACTATAAAATATGTTTGTATTGAGCTCGTAAACATTTTTAAAAGGAAGAGGAAATGTTTATTCTGTTTACACGCTATTATTACTATAAACCTGATATTTAAATTTTGAATCACGTTGCTAAAGCTGCATTCAACCTTTAAAATCGTTGATATTTAAAATTAACTAACTAAAAAAAATATTTTTAATTCCCTCAGTCGGTGCGACACTAACAGCAGCGTCGACTTTTTGCCCTTTTGGTTTTCTTCACAGACCGTAAAACTCATTAGAGTAAATACGGTGTTATGTGAGCAAGGATTGATCATCATTGGGAATTTTATTTTAACGCTAAACTCATGCTATCATGTTTTTCAGATGACACGTTTTATGATGTTAAAATCCAGAAATTTTAAATTAGTTGAAAATTATTTCATTAAATTATGTTTATATCAGAAATTAAACTTTTTTATTGCTAATTTTGAAGTTCCTTCTTATATGGGCGTTGTCTTACGACTCTGTCCATATTCTTAGCACAGGAAACCGATTAAAAATGACTTTAAAAGTTTATTTTTTCCTTATTCATATATCTTTAAACTTAATTCACAGAATATGCAGTAAAATAAAAAATAAAGCTTCAAATATGTCCCATTTTCAGCATCTTAAAAAGTAACTTTAACATCAACTTTTGTTGTTATTTATGAAATTTGAAAAAATGGCTGCCACCGCTTTATGTAAAAATAAATTACGCAGGCCATGACGCTTGCGCAGTAAAAAGTTTGCGCCTACGCCCCGAAATCATTGCAGGCGCCATATTTCATATATTTTCAAAATTAAATGACTTAAGAAGCAATTAAACAATTAATTTGGAATTTGTGCCTTGACTTTAACTAACTACTACTTAAACCAATAACAGAATAAATGGTTGCGTTCACTAAATAAATTACTACCAAAAAAAAATGTTTCCGAGCAAATATTCGGTTAAAAATTGATTATTCAACTTGCAAATAATCAATAGCAAAAGAGAACTATGTTGTGTGTACAAAACCACGAGCGTTGCCAAATTGACAACAAAATGTGCTACAAGTAATCGATATTTTGAGACAATCGATTACATATTTACATTCCACGCCTTACTTAATGAACCGTTGAAAATAATGACTAAAACTTCTTTAAAACGAATAAAATAATCTCTGTTTCGCGGAAAAGTTAATGTTAAGTGCCAAAACAATATCTTCAGCGTGTAAAATTATATTGATAACGTCAAATTGCCGGAAGAAAATCGTTGTAAACAGAAAAAGTTGGCACAGCCCGAGCGAGCGACCACCGCCCATCCCGCCTTTTCCGTTGCAAATTCAAAACAGTCTGCGTTTACCAAAAACATAAATAAATAATGGCAATCATCATGAAAAAAGATCCCTTTTCAAAATAATCCAATAAAATACCACGTTGAAATCTGAGATTTTTAGAGGCCTAAATAACTACATAAACATTTATGGAGCATGTCAACCAACTTAGATTTGGGCAATGGCGGTTGGAGAATCTCCAAAAAAAAAAAGATCAACAATTACCGCGCGACGTTGCAATTTAAAAAATAATTCAATTAAGAGTTAATAACATAATACGATATTAAGTACATACCAGAAAATACTGATAGCAGTATCACAAAAGTGGCACAAATTAAATCCATCCTTCTTCCACCGCGTCCAACTCAATAATAATTAAGAGAAAAACTTCCCCAAAAAAAGTTCCAACCACAGAAACAACGCAAATGAAAATTGTTCCCAATCCGCTCCTCGACTAACTCACTCTGTCTTTCACCTATGGGCTTTCACACACACCTGTTTAAAAAGTTAAACCTGTTTTCAGCTGCTGCTATGTGAAAACCACAATTCACAAACGCGCACTTGCTAAGCGCTGAGTTCAGTGCATATAGCCTTTCAGCTTGATTTTACCTTGGCTTTTGTAGTTGTTGCTGCTGGTCTATGACGAAACAATTATTAAGCCAGGAAACTTACGTGTTCGAATTGATGAGCAACACCCAATAACAAAGCCGCCAGGTGGACATGGAGGTAGAGGATAGGTAAGCCAGTGAAGGATACTATAAAATGAAAAAATAGTAGGAGGACACGATTAATGTTGAAAGTTAAAAAATATAGAGGTACACGATACATTACAAAAGAAAGTTTTTACTCAACAATTTAAAGACGCGAACCAACCGTTGAAAATGCAATGCGCAATTGTTTTGAAGGAGACAAGGTAAAATGGCAAACAAATTGCTTGAGGAATTACGCTAAACAACTTTTCCTCGATTAAAATAAATACACCTTACATTTTCTCAACGCTGTAAACATTTCCCTAATTAACCACTCCTAAACTACTTCAATAGATCTTTTTTTATAATGACAAAATACTTTAAACTTTTAAGATACAATGAACAATTAAGTAAATAAACTTCAAAATAATATTTACTTGTCTCGTTGAACTAAATTAGCAGTGACATCAAAATAGCATTATCGATAACCGATTTTATTTTAAAATTACTGCAAAAATCGTTATAAAGTACCGTATTATGTTCAGTTATTTTTAATCAATGATTATATCGCCTTAATGACATTTGATATTTGTAATTGCATTACTAAGCAGTTTATCTCATGTTTCCTTACAATATTATAAAAGAATAACGAAACTTTTCAAACAAATGCAAATTAAACTTTTCTTTTTTATGTTTGAACAAACAGTATTGGTCGATACTGTATTAAAAACTATTACGTGAGTACTTAAACCGACATTGAAAACAATTCAATTTTAAGGTTAAAGTTTAAAAAAAAAAAATCATAATAGCGTTATTAAAACGCATAACGAACAGTCACGTGAACGTTAATCGTGCAAAATCAAATGCCATTTTCACGCCATACGAGTTTACTACTGTAAAATATTTATACATTTTACATTGCAACAGTTAGCAAATGAACTTGGTCACGGTCGAGTTTTTCACAGAAAATAATAAATTACATTAATGACCTCTTTTGTCATCCAGTATTTTGCATTAAATTTCTCATTGCATTTATTATGTCAACAGCAAATTAAATTTCCCTTTTGAAAAGGATGGTGTAATAACATTTTATTTATGCAGTGTAAAGTCCCCTATTTCAAAATTTACTCATTCCAATTGCAGTACAATTCTTCTATGAAAATGTATACTAAACTAAAATCTCACAACTTTAACTAGTTTTTAAAATTCGTTTTAGACGTTAAGAAATTGAAACTATTGCTACATTTTAATAAAAAAAAATAATTTTAAAGATCAAATAAACATGTATAGATAATTATTCGATATGCGTAATAGTTTGGACTTGCCACTTTGATTAAAAATGATACAACTTGAACGAAGAGATGTTTCCATAATCATTAGATGCTTTTTAAGCAACTTCTAGAAAATGGTTGACGTCAGCATTTACGATTTACAGTATTTGCATCGTTTATTTATTAATGTAAAAAAACAAATGCCAGTTCTTGCTTATCGACAATGACACACATTATTGAAATTACTTCCATGACAGCCACATGTCAAATATTAAATTTCCTCCCAATTCAATTAGCAAATTAAAAGATTAAATCAGCTAAAGAAAATTTAGTTAGCACAATACAAATCATCAAAATGAAATTTTGTTGTTTCTCGACGTACAGTATATGCTAACTCATTTTTTTTTTGATAAAAAGAAAAAACATGGTCTTCCCTTGCCACTTCCTTTTCACTAACTTGAGAGGGGAAGTTGCCGATATTATTTATGCACCCCAAAATTTACCTGACATGAACACCATTCAAAATTTTATTAATTTGTAAATTCATGCTCTTATTCTATAATATGTACTGTTTTTAGCGTGTAAGATTAAATAAACAAGTAGAAATAATAAGTATTGAATATCATTCTCTGCATAACATTCAAGTTAACATTTTTTCTTTAACCTCATAAACCACCCACGTTATAAATAATTGACACATAAGATGATGAAATGCCTGAATCATGTAATTTTACAATAGTTAACATCATTGCTCAACGAAAAAATGAAAATGCTGAATTCCTGTTTTATTTTTAAAATGGCGTTTCCTTCAATGTAATTCTTCTATGAACTTGACTTAGTGATTTAATTTTTTTTTATGTATGTGAGAAATGAATCAGTACAGGGCAACCCCTACTACTGATTATAATCGTTACAACTACCATTCATCATTTATAACCACTGATTTTAGTTAGTAAAGTAGTAAATGACTAATTAGTTAACACCAAACTAAAACAAACTTACAAATCCAGTTTCAATGACTCGCTTACACACCTAAACTAATCATTCGGCAATCAAACCGATTTTAAATACAGTAGTTATAAAAGATTAGTCATGAAATCATATGATTTTAAACAATAGATTTACATACATACTGAACATAGATTTCGAATAGGTTATAAGTTTCATAATTAATTAACTTTAGTATTTTTTATAAGAATCTAATTTGTAACATAATATAACTTCAATAAAAACATCATTATTGTGTTAGCTCAGTGCATACAGTATATCTCGTCAGAGTTCGGTATTTCAAATTGTATACAAAAACATTAATTGAGGACCTAGAATAAATGTTATCTTGAAATTACTTCCGGTAGACAACTACAGAAAATTCTCTATTACTTTAATAGTTATTTACTTCCCGATTTGTTTAACAAAACAAAATCAAAGTATTTTTATGTACACCATTACATCGCAACTAATCAAAACGCCATTTTCAATTTAATTGGAAAAGTCTATACTGTAACGCACTTGTCTATTTCAGAAAAAATGTAATATTCTTTTTAAATAATAAATCTTAGAAACCTTGTCAATAATTATCTCGTTTACAAACACATGTACAAATGTTTTCTACCTATTTATTGGAGCTTAAGAACACTAAATTCGTTAATCTTACTTTTTTGAGTTAAAAACAGTTTGTAAATTTTGCCAGAGAAAGCGTAGATCTATTAGGTTATTTTGTTCTTTTGGCTTTAAAGTAAACATATTTAATTTAAAGTTAACATATTTAATTTAAAGTAAACATTTTAACGTAAACATGATTCCACAGCCATAGATGCAGTGGTATAATACTTAATACATAGCTTAATTTCCTGCATTCTACAGTACTCTTATTTCATTCATAGAATGAGGAATTGCCCTAATACAAGAATATGGCAATTTAGATACTCTATTCAAATATTTTAAACACAAATTACATGGATTACAACAGAAAAGGAAACGTCAAATTTACAATACTGTACTATTAATAGGCGGGCCTATTTCTTAAACAATAAACGTCGAGTAAAATTATTGTACATATTTAAAATGATCTAACAGCATGACCATAACTAATCAGTTGGGATGTTAAGTACTAGACAATTTTAAAATATTAAATTTATATCATTACTGTTATTAATGTCATTTAAAACAAAATTTATGCTTAAGTTATTTACAAGTGTATTATGTAAATGTATGTTTAATCTCATGCTCAAACTTAACCACCTAACCCAGTAAAACAGCTGACCAATACAGTGTAGACCCATTGGTTGATAAAGCCCTGACAACTCGCATCAAATAAACAAACCGGACAATCTACTGGTATTTACCATTTATGAAAATATCATTATACAGTTATTGTCCTATGTTGACCACCAATCATCGCATATCGAAATTCCATAATTTAAAACAACTAAATAAAACTAACTATTGCATTCATAAATCAAATGAAATGTAACGCCAAAACGAATTATGTAGCGGTAATTGACATCAAATATTTAATGTTATACCGTACAATTACATACTGCAGTATTTAATTATTAACTTCCTATTCATCATGTTCCATAAATACAGAGTATCAGTAAAATGCCGAATATACTAGTATATCAGGTGACAGTGCTTGAAGAAAAACAGATTCTCCATCTTTCGAATAGCTCGAATTGTATACTTTACAGAACATAAATTTTAATTTAACTTTATGAGTACTGTATTCACAGAATATTGGGAGTCGGATAATCAGATTATATTTTCTATGTTTCAATTAAAATTAATTATTAAACAAGATCATACAAAGCAGTGTTAATTACCTTAATGTTTGACTTGAACGTTTGTAGAAGTTACAAGTTTAGATGCACAAGTTCAGCCACAATGTCGTACTGTAATTTCACGAGACAAACATCAAAATCCCCAGCTTATGTTTCACATGCCTAAAACGAAACAGGAGGAGCTTTGATCATTCAATAATGATCTAATATTATCGTCATTTAAAAATTTACATCCACGTCAAATGCGACCTAATTAATACAACAAGCACGTCCTTCAAAATTAGTTATTGCATGAACGACGATTCCGAAAATGCTGGAAATAAAAACTAATATTTAATAGTGAAATCTAGATTACTTTAAAAAGTTGTCGAATCGCTTGTTTCGAGTATTATTGATAAAAGCTTACAGCTTTTCTATCGTTTATTTAATTTCTTACACATTTTTTTGTTAGTACTGAACTGACAGTTTCTCAAAACGGGTTTTTTTTTGTAATGATTTTAAACGTCAACTTTGATAAAATACTTAGCGAAATACGGTTGTTGTCGATAAAGTCGCGTTTCAAGTTGAAAAACTAAGTTTAATAATTACCTAACTAAATACCTTTATAGTTTTTTCACGACTCCAACTAGTGCTGGTCGAATAGTGCGTTCGTGTAGTTTGTAACCAATTTTGGTTACTACCGCTACAGTCCCTGGTTCTTTGCCTTCGATTGGCTGCTCAAATAACGCCTCGTGATAGTTAGGATTAAATTTTTCACCAACTGGATTAATTTGCACTAGTCCGTGTTTTACAAAAACTTTCTGCAACTGAGTGTCCGTCATTCCTACTCCTTCAAATAAGCTTTTTAAATACGGGCTATCGTTCAATTTATCTGATGGAATGCTACTGGTCGCTTTTTGGAGAATATCTGCCACTTCTAAAAGATCTTTACAGAATCCTTGAATGCCAAATATTTTCGCGTCTTCAATTTGACGCTGCATTCGCTGCCTCACATTTTCAGTTTCAGCTAACGCTCGTTTGTATTTGTCCTGCAAATTATTATTTTAACGTAAATTATTTCATAACTTTTACTGGAATGTGTGCAATTATGGCTTACACTGAATTCAGCTACTTTTTCAGTTAAAGATTCTTTAGCCTTTAAACATTCAGCCAACTCCGGAGAGATATCTGAAGATTTTCCATTTTCAATAGGTGTTTCTTCCGGCGTTTTATTCTCATTTGTTGCTGAAGTGGAGTAATCCACATGTAACCTACATAAACAAACTTTCATTACCAATGCCAATTATAGACTTTCCCCTAAAGATACTAACGTTTTCTTAATGAAAAATTTGCAATAAAAGCGTATAATCTTTTAATACATCATTAAAAGTACTATTTGATTGCAATTATTTAAAATTTTCATTTGAATTTCGTTAATTAATGAATGATGCAATCATATTGCAAGGACGCAATTTCTCTGTTCTACAATGTGCGTTACGGTGTCAATAAGACTTTGCTCACGATTTAACTAATAAATTTAAATAATTATTACCTTGTTGTAAGTGGACGATATTTTATTAAACGCAAACATTTAAAAATTTGGTTACTTCGGATCCACGTGTTTGTTAAAGTCATTTTCTTACGACCGCTTTTCTACCAATTTCAAGAACAAAAGCAGACGATTATTACGAATCGTTATCAACAAATTGCTCGCGCATGCGCCCAATACGTACTAATGAAAAACACAAATTTCAGTTTTTTCACTTAAAAAGTTAAAGCAATTACCCGAAAATAGTTTTCTTATAAAACCTATAACTTAATTAAGTAAATATGAAACGAAAAACCGTTACTGCCTTTTGCATTGTATTACAGTCATTTGAAATTGTGACTGTGAATAAAAAAAGTTTTTGAAAAAACAATTATTTAAAATTGGTTTACCGGTATTATTAATTTAATTAAAGTATTGCTATAGCATTTTCTTTAAATAATGTGTAGAAATACTGATTAATAACTATTAATCAAAATTGAGAAATAAATTGATTAATGATAATAAATACCTACTGAATTTATAAATAAACAATATGTATCGTCTCGATTAATAAATATATTTTCCAGTTAAAATATTATTATTGAAAAAATAATCGAGTTTATTTGAAATGACCAGGTTAAAGTGACGACCAAAATTCGTTTAAGTAATAACTGGTCAAACAATATTTTATCTCAAACTTTAAGGCAGTGGCGTAACTAAAATACTCGAAATTCCATTCACGTTTTCTTAGAGATTCGAAACATGGAGATCAATGAAGCTTCATTTTTCGCTTCGTTTAAACTTTTACAAAAAGCCTGTAATCGATGGTAAATTACATCGGGATTATTTTTATAATATGGCAAAACTAATCGCCCGCATTGTTCCCAAATTTCCCTGAACGATTGAGGCACGGTGTTAATTTCGGAATTCTTAGCTTTGAGCAGTTCAGGATTGGTTGGATCCCATTCACAGATATCACGACTTTCACAATTACTGCCTGCGTCATCAGCCGAGGAACTGTTCACTTCATTACAAACATTCCATTCACCGGTTGCAATACTGTACAACATCTTTTTTGTGTCAGTGTCAACTTGAAGTAAAGTATTTCCTGGCGAAATTTTATGCTTATGAACTACCACGCATTGATGTTTACAAGGAACACTTCTAATACCTAAAGGGCAGCTGCACAAACCAGTACCTAAGTTGACTATGTATTCTTTACTACTTTGTTTACGAGTAACCTTAAACTCTTCATCAGATACTTTGGTCACTTCTAAGTCATCAATAGCATATTCGGACATATACTTGCATTGAGGCGTAGAAACATTTTTCTTCATTCCTACAGCTCTTAACAACTTCACTATATAATAATTAGATAAGTCATCATAAAGAAATTCAAATAGTTGTGTTAAATTCAAAGATTTCGTCCTTTTAAATACATTATCTTTAAGTATATATATGGAAGTGGATTGTATTACTTGGATACAATTATTTCCTTGAGAAATACACCACATTTCACGTTTCTGATACAACGCTTCCACGTATTTTTGAAACGCTTCATATTCTTTAGCTACTTCGTTTGCTAAGACACCGGCATAAAGTTTATCCAATTCAAGTGCCGATTTGCTTTTAATTAAATCCAAAAACAAACTAAATAGCTGTTGGCGATTTTCAGCTTTAACTTCATTTTTAACATTCCAAATCCACTTCCAGCCTCCTTGTAACAGATGATAGTGACTTAGAAAAAATTTTGACTCAGGAAAACAATACGAAATGCTGTTTTGTATAGTTACACTGTCTTCGATAAGAAAGATTTCAGGTCCAATTTTACCCCGATTACTAAAACTATTTTCGTTAGGTAATAGTTCCAAGTACAGTTGTAGTGCCGATGCTAACACAGTCTCTTTCTCCGACGTGCTAATAATAATTCCAATTGGAAGCCCACCAACACAGCTGTTAACCAGTAAAATAAATACTTTACAATTATATTTCTCCATTTTTCCAGAACTGTCCACATAAACTACTTCGGCTGCTTCTTTCAACGAATGGCAGCGTTTCATCAGTGGCGAACATATAGCAATAACAACGTCTTTTTCGTTTACAATAGCCAGCTTGGCTGTGTTTGTACCATACTTCTCTTCGTAACATTCTACAGTGGTTTTCAAATTTTTAACCATAGTTTCAAAATCATTTAATCCAGATAAAGATTCGTAGTTAGCGTAGTAAAGTCGATAAATCCAGTTTATGTCGGGGCATTTGGAACGGTCACATAAAATTTCGGAAACGTCATCGTCATATTCCTCAATTAAATCAGCAGTTAAAATGTGTAAAGCTTGTGCTGGGCTAGCTCCATTCTTAAATAAATTGAGTAGCTTCTCTTTCACCTCGTCGGATGGATCTTTGTGCTTTAATGTAACATCTTCTTTCAGTCGATGATTATGGTTATGTTGAAGTTTAATCAAAGTTGGGTACTGACTTATTTTAATGCCTTTCGCACTTCATTGACAATAATAAAAAAAGCTTTAACTATGTAGTTTCAAACAAATACGAAGAATTAAAATAATATACCTGTTCTCGTTTAAAGCTTTTCTGATAACAACTGCCAAAGTAGCTCCACAGCCAGTATGCTTTTTGCTAGGTTTGCTATTTCGTCGTGGCAAGGTATTATGTTGACACCTATACACCGCCTAAATAACATTTCTTTTAATATTATAACAAATAACACTAAAAACAATGTTATTTAAAGTAACACAAACCTTATATACAACTTTTTTCCCTAAAGATTTTATAGTATTTCGTAATCTATAAGTTACAGATGACAGCTGAGAATGTGTTTTTAACCATTTCGTAAATTCTTCTTTAGAATTAATGGGAACTTTAGCTTCGCATACGAAATTGTTAGCTGTTCCATGAGCAGATACCACCACTGTGTTGGAAGGAAAAATCTATACTTTCAAGAGTTACAATTTAGAAATTGATGTGAAATAATAGGTTTTATCATATACGGTTTTCGCAGCATTTGTCAAATCTTCATCAAAGTTTTCAATAACATCGCCTTCAGGATCCTCTGTCAAATCGCCTGCAACCAGTCTTGGTGGTAAGCTTTTACGAATATTAAATCCATGGTTGTGACAATGGTGGATAATAACCGACGTTGGATATTCTACCAAATCGTCAGAGCTAATTTTAAAGCATAAAACTTACTGTTTTTTTTTCAAATTTCAATACACCAATTACCAATACCATACATCTTAATTGTAACTTTCATCGTTGCTGGACACCCAGAAGTTCTACTTGTAGATTTGCCATGATCTTTATTCACACTGTTAAATTCACATCTGTAAACTGCCTAATATAAAATTTGTTAAATAAAAATTACTTTTCTGTAAACCTTAACACTTTTTGCATTTTTAAATTATAGCAATAATAATTAAGTCTCAAAATTAATAATAACATATAGCTAAATCTAACTGTTGTAACTGTCTTACTTTCTTATATAACTTACTCTAAATGCCAGTTTTCGTCCAGGTCGTATTTGAGTTCGTTTTACAATATATTTAACTGGCGATAACTTGCTGTACTCCTCCAACCAATTTTCAAATTCAATTTTGTTTTTAGAATTAATTTTTAGTTCACATATATATTTCTTTCTGTTTCCTTTTGACGCCACTATAACAGTATCTTTTGGAAATGTCTATAAAGATAAAATAATTAATCTCATTAAAAAAATAACAAAAGAAATTGTTACATTAGAAATGGCAGCAGCTAAAGACTTCTTGTCGTTAAACTTCACAATATTATGTTCAAAATTTATAGTGGTTTCATTTTCTTTAAATTTCTTTACATTTACAGTCTCCAAGCCACATCTGACAATTTCCATGTTTTCTCAATCAACAACTTCGTCTCTCTTTATATAAGAATAGAATTAGTTGCTTCAGAAATTAACAATTATTGTATTAAATTAAACACACATTCTTACATTATCATGAAAACAAAATTAAACAATTTTAGTACCGTAACTCAATAAATTACATTACCTGTATACGATCCCTTAATCCCCCGCTATGTAACAGCAGCTGTTGATTGCTTTTTTACTACTGGTAGCTGCTGACATCAAGTGGAGCTTGCGTTAAACAAAAACAATTTGCGTTATTTTAAATTTATTAATATAAAATATTGTATTGCACTTGTGAAAACTTAAAAATTTATAATTACTGTATAAGAAATCAATGCAAGAGATATTACTGTGTACATACTATTACATTTATACTGTTTAAAATTATTACTAATAGAATTTGACTGGCAATAATATTTTTGGGGCGTCATTTAATGACTATTATACAAGTAATATAATTTGTAAAATATTGAAAATTTAATTGAGTTATACAGTAAAGAGCCTACTGACTGAATACTTTAACAACCAAAATGGCCAATAAGTTTATAGTATAATATTAAAAAAAAATTGAAGTTTTCTAATAAAGTTGGGTTTTTTTTTTCTAAGTTTAAATAAAAAGCTTTTAAGTTTGAATAAAAAAAATTTAAATTTTTTTACACACAGTAATTATAAATTCATAACACTTGGTTTTGTCTAATAAAATTAAAATTTAGTGCTTTTGTTAACCTGTAGCTTTACAAAAATTATACCTTGAGTTTAATCAATTTTATACTAAGTTAATGGTAATACAGTATATACAACTAAATTAAATTGAATTAAATTTCAAAGAAAAAGATTTTGTAACTGTAATATATTAATTAAAAATTAATATTGATTTTAAAAGAATATTTGTTTACCAAGGTCACCGCAAGTTCCGATTAAACTTATTAGCATTACCCCAGCACTATACAATTTTACCCAACTTTTAAATTTAATAAATGGTTTAAAATTTAAAGTAACTTGGCACCAAAACTTTGAAATTTAAACTAATGCTACACTACAATTACGTAATCAATTTTTTGTATGTAAAATATTCAGTTTATGACGTTGATCAGCAATCGTTATTCAATTTAATTTCTTTTACTGTTATATTTCAATAGCGACTGCAACTACTTTTCTCGTTAAAGTGATTAAATTTTACCTTCTCTTAGCCATAATCTCCTTTAATTTGATGATACCTCTCAGATTGCCGTCTCCTAAAATATTTGCTTTAAAAAAGGACCTTCTAATGGCACTTATCAAAATTTTTTTTAACAGTTAGTCTTAGCAAATAATATCTTTAAATATTAGAAAACCAAATGGTAAATTCAAGTTATAATTTGTTTGCATGAGCTAAATCGCGATATTAAAAATAAACTTATTGTCAATTCCGTAAATTACAAAAAAGTAAAAATTCTTGCTTTTTATAACAAGAATTTTAACATTAAAACCACACAACATAAAGAATTTTTTATTTGAAGCTGAATAATCGTAAACAAATGTTATTAATTGCAGCTTGAATACCACCCCATCCACCCCTTCAAATTGCAATTAATAACATTTAGTTACTTGCATCTTGTAGTAATGTGCTCGTAATAAATTTCGTTTTTTGCATTCAAAATTATCTGATTACATAACAATTGCATCAATCTTATACTGTTAACAATCACATAAATCTTATACTAATAACAACCGCATCAATTTTGTCTTTACATTACAAACAAGTTCAATACACTTATCAATAAAACTTAACACTTTGGTTATAACCATAGAAAACCCTAAAAGTGTGCACACTTTATAATTACACTAAAAACCCTAACAGCCTCATTTCGTTTTTCCTTTAACCATCTCTTAAGAACTTCTAAGTGTATTCCTACGAGTTTTCTTTGAAACGGCTTAAAGGTTTTATCATCTATTGCATAGTTCTAAGGTCCATGGCACCCGATATAAACCAATCTATAATAAAAATATGAAATCAATTCAAAACTTTACTATAAAACTTTAATAGAATTAATTACCCCAGATGCATACGGTATTGTTGCTGATATCCATACTTTCTATGTATCAAATCATCTAAAAAAAAAACATGAAAAACTAATTATTAAGCCAAACAAGGTAGCTAAAAACACTCGAAAGTTTACCTTCAAAATTGCCTGAAAAAATATTATTTAGCTTTAAATCAAAACTTTATACCTTTTCAAAACTTCACGGTTAACAAAAAATTATTTAGCTGTAAAAAAATTAATTTAAACATAATATTTATAACAACTTACATTGTAATAGATAACACTTACTGTTTTGCTGTTAAATTAAAAAAAAAAAACATTGAAATTAGTATGCACTTTATACTTACAATTATATAAACTATAAAACCTATAAAAACAAATTATTAGTCAACAATGTAATTATACTTATCAAGAACTTACATCGTTTTCCTGTTAAAACATGAAAAAATTAGTTATAAATTTTTACTTACTGTACATAACACTTAATGCAAGTTAAAATAAAATTAATGACTTGAAATATATTCTGATGACCCGTCGACACCTGTAAAATACAAAAATATTAGTAAAATTATACACAAAAATAAAAAACCTGAAAAAAAATACATTCAAAATTAATTAAAACAACTCCTATCGGAATATGAAGCAAAATCTAACCCCTTTTAAGATTTTGCCACATATTCTTGACTCAGTAAGTGACCAATGAGTGGCTAATTGTCAATTAAAACGACCAGTAGACCACCAATTGGTCTAATTACCAAGCCAAACTAATTCTCAGCGCGCCTAACATGTTTCCTAACAGT
>JAAFCF010006680.1:21900379-21953729 GCA_013389785.1 Helicorthomorpha holstii
GTCAAATATGCAGCTTGTAATTCACCAGCTCGATTTTGTAAATTACAAAACAATACCGATTTAAACGTTACACCGGATAATTGGTTAAGAGAAGATGATAAATACCGTGTTTTAAAAGGTGTATGGAGTGCTTACTCTAAACACATGTCGTTCTCAAGGTACGTAATAATAATTGGGGAAACAGTAGAGTCGTCGAAAAAATCGAATGTTAAGTTGAAATTTAAAGAAAAATATGACTGAAATAAGGGGAGTCATGGGCGACATGCCTAAAAGCTCCGTAACTGCAGTATATTAATACTGCATAAAAATACTTCTGAATAGTTCTATGAACTTCTGAAAAGTTTAACTAAGTTCTTGTATTTTTACAGCTTTAATATGGCCAACATCTATTTGGAATACGTAGGAGAAGTTGATGTGGTCTCAGATGCCGAGGTAATTTGCAAATAATTTTGTTTTAATGTAATACACATGTGCTAATTTTGATATTTGTTAAATAACAGAATATCAAGAGATTATTGAAGATTCCGTATAGTAAAGCACCTTTTAGTATGATGGTTCACCGAATTGGAAAAACTTTGCTTTTAGATAATTTTGACGTTCACAGTAATTTGCTTCTTACTGCAAAAGTATACAAGTTTTCCGTTAATGTTTAATTTAATTGATATTAGTTGTATATATAGTAATTTTTTTATATATAGAAAGAATGGGAATGGCTAAAAAAGTTTTACTTGGAAAATGTTCTTGGTAATCTTCGACATAAAGTAATATAAAATCTTGTATCTACTGTATGATAATTATATTAAACGAATTTTATAATTGAAGGGAGATGCATCATTTCGGAAACCTCGTACTCGGGAATATTTGCAGCATAAGAATATGGAGTCCAAATTTTTATATTATAGGTAATTTGTTTCTCTTAAATGGTTAATGACTGTTAAGGTTCTTGAACGATTTAGAAATAAAATGAACGTTACTGTTGTTGCAGCGTTGCTAATTCCGATGACACTCGACGTGATTCTGATAGTGGCAGCCCCTCTAAAAGAAGCACTTTGAATCCACCAATGGCATTTCCAAATAACAACACATCTGCTGACTCTGTGCCGATTGTAGACGAAGAAAAGACTTTTCTTGATAATGATCACAGTTTTCAGAGGAATGTTATTTGGAATTTTGAAGACATTAGAATGCTTATTGGATCAAATATGGAAATATTTGGTGGTAGAACACATCCATGTGTCAGTCTTCGTTTGAGGTAACTTTAAAAATGAAAATGATATAATTAAATGCGAAATTTAATGGTTGATTTTGTTCTTAGAGATATTAATAAGCCAATTAATGTGTTAACTGGATTAGATTATTGGCTGGATAACCTCATGTGTAATGTTCCCGAGGTGATGATGTGTTACCATTTAGAGGGAATCGTACAAGTACGTATGAAATTTTCAGTTATACTACAGTAGAAAAAAAATTACTTTGATCTTATTTTTTGTTTATAAATAATAGAAGTATGAAATAATTAAAACTGAAGAACTTCCAAAGCTGGATAATTCAAAGTTTTCTCCACATGTAGTCAAGTTTATTGCACAAAATATTTTATCGTTTTTGAAAGCAAATGCCACAAAAGCTGGTCACACTTACTGGCTTATTAAAGGTACTAAATAATTTTCAATTGTAAATTTTACCTTGTATAATGACTTGTTTGTTATTTTGCGATTTAAAGCTAAAGATGATGACTTTGTTAAACTATATGATTTAACAACATTATGTGCTGACAATGTGGATGATAAAGAGCAGAATCCATTCACTGTTCCAGTGGCAATGCTGTTGTACAGAGCTGCTAGAAATTTAAAAACGCAAGGTCGCTGGCAAACCCAGCAGGACAAGATTGGTACATTATTAGAAAACTGTATCCAACTTCTTGACATCAGAAAACATCCAGAGGTAAAATTTGAAGCACTTTTGTTTATAAAACAAACATCAAATTATCATACTTTGGTTTTTATAGATTGTTACTTCAGCGAGATATTTATTGTCTGACCTGTATGTGCCAAGTACAATAGATTTGTCATCGCCTTCATTAAATAATGAAGAGAGTGACAAGTTGAACTCTGAAACTGATTATGAGGAAGAGGAGTCGGACTTGGAAACAAACACAGCAGAAGTTGAGGCAACATGCTCAGTGGATGTCAAAGCTTTGTGTTTACCGGATTCCAGCAACCGAAATGACAAAATATCGACAGTCACTACCACTTCTACTGGAATATTGGAAAATCGTTGTCAAGTAGCTTTAAGGCATACCGAGCAAGGCTTGTCTTGCATTCAGCTAAGCTATCAGAACGATAGTGAAATACGTGAAAAGACTGAAATTAACTCAAATGAAGTTCAACAGAAAGCCTCACCTTTACAACCAATTCCTCTGCCATTTAAAGATAATAATGAGAACAAAATCACTAAAAAGAAACCAGAAGCGACTAAAAGCATGCACTTGCAAAGAACAAGCACCCCCTGGCTTCTTACAGGATCCTGGCAATTTACGTACACGTGCTTGTTATTGCAGAAAGCTTGTGTTTCATCTTATGCGATGGCTAGCAATCTATGCAACAGCAAAGAATATGGAACTGCATTAAAGTATCTTGAAATGGCTTTTTTAGTATATGGTGAGATGTCTTCATATAACCAATGTTTTAAAACCACCAATTTTAAGTTTTTTATTGGTCATCTTTAGATTCTTTGGAAGAGATAGATAAAATGAAAGGAGAAGTAAACAGAGAAATTAAAGCGTTACCATGTTATCTGCTTACTTTAGCTGGCGATTTGAATTTTTTAATGGTTAAAAATCCCAGTCAGCATTCGGAGTATTCACAGCAATATGACCAATTTAATAGCTGGAATGGCATAAGAAATTATGCTTTAACTATTTTAAAGCAAAGCAAATGTAAGTGGTGTTAATTATTCTTGATTTTTTAAAATTTACTATTTAATGCTTTACGTTTTTATGATGTTTAGTTAGTCATTGGGCTGTACAAAAATATTCAACGATAGAAGATCATTTCGTTATTAGCCATAAGTGCTATACAACCGCTTTATTAAAAGAAGGCAAACCAGAATCAAAATTAAAAATTAAACAACATTTAGGAAATATAAAAAATGAGCTTGGGGCATTTTACATGGACAAAGCTTCCAAAAAATTCCTTTTATCAGGTACCTTGTTTTTATTCTTCTGCATAATGTAAATTCTGTCACTGGCCTTATTTTTCTAGCAACCATAGATCAATCAATAGAACAGCTGTGGAAGTTATGTTATGATTACTTCAAATCTGGCATTAAAATATTCAAGGATATTAATGATAAGGCCAATATTTGTCTTCTATCCTGTAATTTGGCGCGGCTGTATCGAATTGAAGCCGAATATTATCGCGAAAGTGTAGCTGGGTGTCAAGAATTTACAGATAAGGAAAAGAACTGCTATGAAAAGGTAAATTAATGTGGAGTTTATTTATAATCATTTAAAATATTATAGTAACTTGTACCACTATGTGTTATAATAGGCTATTGATCTTTACAATACTGCATTGAAAAGTATTGAAAATGATGATCAACATGTGAAGATTGGTGAAAGCATTACTTACAACCTTTCTACGACATATTTTACAATGGGTGTAAAACTTCAACTTTATCCTCCAATATCTAAAGGAAAATTAGATAATCTGAAAAGAAAAATATCCGAATTGATGTTAAAATCATTAAAATTATGTGACAGTCAATCTTCGAATGAATTTCAAATTCAATACCAAATGCGTGTTGCTGAAATTTATAAGAGACTTGGAACTTTAAACCATCACTCTTACAGGGTATGTCTAAAATCTTTAGAGTTGTTACAAAAATGTCATAATATTTTAAATAAATTACAGTCAAAGATTGATGAAACTAAGAAATATCAGAAAATGATTTTGACAGAATCCTATTTGAGTAAGGCTGCAGAAAAGTTTGAAGAGCTAGATGATCTAAGTGAATATTTTGAAGTTCAACTAGAAAGAATTGGTTTATGGGAAACACACTTTAAAAGTAAGTTGATGTAATTCACTACTAATATTAAAAATTTTTTAGTAAATTTAAATGTTTATTTATATGAAGGCATTTCTAAAAGTGATGATAAAGAAAAATGTCTGAAAACAATCATTGACATATTGCTGAATACAATTCCAGTACTATCTAGACTTTGTGATATTAATAAAACTGCCTCATCTGATGCTAGAAAAGAGAATTCGGCTGTAGATGATGAGGCCAACGTAACAAATGACGTAGATACGATGGATAAGACGCATCAGAAGATTCTAAAAGAACAAATAGATTGGGTGCTAAAAGAGTTAGTGAAGCTGTATACGCTTATGTAAGTATTCAAAAATAGCTGTCAAGTTATAAATTATTAATGAATTATTATTGATTGAAAGGAATGAAAGTCAAAAGAGGGAAAAATACAAGAAAATATATAACGAGATACTTAAATCATCCAGCGGTGCCATCAGCCCAAACCAACTTTTACTCGCGTTATCATACATTAAGCATTATGTGACACAATGAAGTAACATCGATTGTTCACGCAATCATGTAAATGTTGTAATCTATTTTATAATAAATATATTTGCAATATAAATTTATTTTTTTGTAAAAAAAAAACTCAGCAGATCTTTTGAAACCCTTCATATTCCTCTTTGAAACCATCGCTTCTCTTGTTTATACAGGTTCCAACAAATATATTTAAAGATGAAGAAAGTATGATAAATTTAAATTAATTTTGGGATGTCCCGGAAAGCATATTAAGGATCATTAATACACTTTATAATGTATTGTACATTGAAAAACCACAACCAATAATTTAATTACTTCGAATTAGAAAAGAGTGTTTCAAAACGCCTATAACAAAATAAAACTGGCAAAAAATAATAAATTAATTTTATATTTCAATTAGAAACCATAGGACATCTGTACCCACACTTTGTGCAAAAATAATTATTTTTACTAGTTTTCAAGAAATAAAGGTTATTATGATGTACAAAAACATGAAAGCTTTAATTACTAAAAGCTATTTATTTATTATGCCCTAATTAAAGAACATTTATTTACTGATCAGAATCTGATGGTCGTAGTTGAGGTGGTAACAGTAGACATCCCAATAGTAATCCCATTAGTTTCGAATTGAAATTCCTGTATGAATTATTTTCAATTATCTATTTCCAGTTTTATTTTGTTGCAAGCTGTTTAAAACACTGGTATTTTACTTATGTTCGGACATTTTTGCCGGAATACTTATTTACAATCATTATAAAATCTTTGGGAAAAGGAGAAATGCATTGCAAACGCATCGCGGTCGATTTTCACACACAAACACTACAGTACCTGGTTAAGAACAATGGTTAAAGTAAACCAAATCCAAACTCATTTATCACGAATGTTTATGAGTGAACAACGTAATTCACTCTGGAACGTCGCATAGATCATGCCACTTTTGATTAATTGAATAAGGACCAATGACCATGTGAGTTTTGTGCCGTTCATGAAGAGAATAACCGATATCTTTCCAGTACTCCTTGTCTTTAAATAAGTACAAAGTTTTATCTGTGTATGAATAATACACTGCGTCAAGATTTGAAGGCAACTGAGTATTACCAGGTGCACTAGGAAACTCTTTTTGAATAGTTCTTGGATATCCAGATAAGCAGCATCCTTGTTTACCTTTTGACACATCAAAGCCATATATCTATATTATTAGTAATTTTAATAAAAAATAATAACGAGAATCAGCTGTACTTGTCTATATCAAAAGCTTACTAGACTGTCTTTGAAGAAATACAGATTGCCATCTCTTTTGTCAAAGTACACTGTGTCGATATTACTTGGAATGCTTTGAAAATCTTCAGATATTAGTCTGGGGTATCCCGTAACAATTCGATCTTCATCGTTATTGTATTTCCAATATTTAGTGCCTATCGGGGATGCATAATTGAAATTGTTGGTGCAAACAAAACTATAAGATGCATCGTACCTTTAAAAAACAATTGCTCGTTCTGTTTGCTCGTCCATATGTGAGCAAATCCGTCTAAAGGTCCGTTTAATCCTTTCCATTCATCGGCAATGTTAAGAGGATCGCCGTATCGAGTCCTGTTAAATTGATTTTCATACATCCAATAACGGCGTCCACGAAAAAAATAAGTATTGTAAATAAGATGTCCATCGTGACGTTTGCGGATCCAATCAAAAACGGTATCAAACCTCCCCTCACAAACACCTGATTGATTGTTTACTTTATAAACGATTTTATGTATAAATTTAATGAAGGGTTACCATAGATTGATTGAACTAATCGCCTGTCTTCAGATCCTAATTCAAAGTTTCGATTGGGTGTTTTGTCTGAATAAATTGCATACATTATGGAGTCATTCTTTCTGGTGTGATGTAGTCCCAAGACATGACCACACTCATGTACCGCCACTGTTAATGTATTGTAGTGTTATTATCAAAAATTCACATACAAAAAGTAATTGCAATTATACCTTTTAGGAAGTTTGTCCCTCTCTCAGAATCTAATGTGAAATATTCGTCGTCATCAATATGTATTTCCGCTTTTGATGAATGTCTTATCACGTGAGACAATTGTCCGCCAAAACCATCAAAATTATTGTAACAATTAAGGTGCTCACCTTCAAATATAAAACAAAATTCAAATAAATAATGATAGTAATAATTTTGCTTAAATTACACCACCTCGTCCAAAATCAATTTTAATATCGACATCTCCAATCGGCGAAAATTGATCTTCAAAAAACTTTCTCGGAATTACTTCGTTCCACATCCTAAAGGCCAAAGCTAATGCGGATCGCTGAGTCTTTATGGTCATTTGGTCACTGTAGCCCTCGCTATTTAACCGCCACGTAATAATCTCCTGTAATGCTAATCATGTTTAATTAAGCAGCTACACTTAGTAAAATTATTGCAATAGAAGTTTTACATTTTGAAAAACTTCATTAGCTGTTGCATCTTTAGCTACTGCCCTTTTCCTTCGCCTTAAAACGCTTCTGGATTTCAACCAATGGCGAATTCGGTCAGATTTGTCATGGTCAATTCTTTTCATTTGATTCTACTGGCAACAATATTTAACTAAATTTAACAGCGTGTTACTTTTAATGGCAAAAATATGCAACGGCTCACCATCAGCCATCGATTTCTTCTAGCTGCCGAATTGCTTTGATCAACGTATTCAACTATGTCCAATTGGTTTCTTGTAGAAACGACAATGGGCAAACTCCTTTTATTTCTAAACGCTACAAATAACAAACTTTAATGTCTTAATTACTTTAATTACTCTTGGACAAAGTGACAAAAGACTTGCAAAGTTGATAGCGCACAAAGCATTTAAAATAAATTGCACGTCTTTAACACTGTGATCAATTATAACTTGACCCAGAGTATTGGCATGTTTATAATTAGTCTTATGAGAAAAAAAATCAAAAGAAATCAGCTGAACATCTTCTAAAATGTTCAACATGGAAGTAACTTGAAAAATTATAGCATTACATCCTATTTCATAACTCAGCTTTTAGTTATGTCAAGTTATGAAAGAAATTCCCATAAAAATATTTCTAAATTTAAATTTATGTTTACCAAACAATTTTCTAACAGTTATTGAACTACAGTATTCTCAAAAACCGATACTGTTGACTATTTTAAGCTTATGTATTTTCACAAATCATTCAATTAGCATATCTTTTGCAAACAAAATTTAAAAACCTTGTTAAAACAAAATTTTATATTCATGGTTCTGTAATGGCTGGTAAATAAATAAAAATATTAAAAACCTGTTTAAAGTGGAAAATGCTGTCGAAAGAGTAGAATTTTAGGAGAAAAAAAATTGATAATATCCGTATGTCCGGGAAAATCACTCAATTGTTCATTATAAACTGGTTCCATTAACAAGAAAGTTCTACCACTATATCTTAAATTTCATAATTTCTTTTTTATTGATCTTATTACTTTAAAATATGGACAAACAAAAATGTTTAATAAGTGTTTGATGGCTATATTAACGACTTTAACAAGCTTGCAACAGATTAAAGACCAATATAAATTTAATCGGGTTAGGGTCATCGAACCCAACATTAAACAGAATAACCATTTAGGACATATACTATAATGTGGGCATTACTATACTAATAATCATCGAAATCGTTATTTAAAATTAAAATAATTCTTTAATGAATTTAAGTTATAAAAGCAACAAATAATATCTTTTATTTACCTTTATGTCGCTGGCGGTCACTTTTCTTATCTTTTTTATGATGAACACCAATCGATTCTTGTGACTGTAACCCCATTTCATCATCTCGATTGCCACATCTTGAAGCACTCATCATACGCATGGTTGCCTTATCCAATTTTCCAGTTTGGGGCATATTAAATACCCGCTGATATTGCCTTATGGCTTCTCTAACTTCCGCTTTACTACAAAATTTAAAGCCTTTTTTCTTTAATTTTCCACGATGCTTCTTGCCCACGTTACATCTCAAGTAACCATATCTTTGCAATAAATCCTTAAAAAACATAAAATTATCCAATTTAATGAGTCTTGTAATAGAGATATAATTAGAGTTTTAAAGCTTGAGTCTTTCAATGATTTATACAGTAATTGTATACTGTAGTACTGTTAATTGTATAGTGGTATAGTTATTTTTTATGCAATGAATATTTTATCTTAAAATCATAAGACAAACACCAACAACGTAATTGTTGCCTTTCAGCAGAAATACAGGTCGTTAACTATTCTAGACAACATGTGAGTTTTAATGTAGATATTTTTAAATAAATAGCAGTCTAATACTAAATGGATGAAAATAATAACACATGACTATAGAAGATTATGACATAAATGGAAAAACAAGTCTCGTAAATAACCCCTCATTTTAAAGTAATTTGAATACTTAAATAGCAAACTAGCCATGCTAACGTATTTAATTTATTATGTATCTAAATCGTTATTTGAAATTAAATACTTTGTTTACTTAACATTCGTGTCACATTTAATCAGCATAAACGTAAGCAGTAACCGAAACACTTTGTTGATATTGCATTGATAAAAAGAGAATAAATTCCTCCTTTTTTATTTTAATATTTTTTCATGTATTAATGTAACGGCATTTCGTCACGCCATTCTATGCCAATTAAAAACGTGTGTGTGAACGCTGTTAAATTAATTAAATGAACTTGTCTCTGAATGCAATTAGACACGATAGTGATACCGATTTGTGAAGTTATTCATTTGATTCAACCGCTTATTAAATTTTCAGTGTCAACTTACGCTTCAAATGGCTTTAACCGTAACCGAAATGAATTAATGAATCTAAAGTAATCATTATTCAATAGCAGAAAGAAATTCTTAGCCATATTCAGACATTCACAGATGTTTAAAATGTCACATTTTAAATTTGTATTCTAAGTTATAATAATCATAATTATTTTGATATTGTGACACAGGAAAATTGGTGAGCGACTTAGCGTTTGTTAACCCACATTAAAGTTCATACGATATTTTTGCATCAAAATCAAATTATTTATCAACAATGTTGATGCAAGTTTCGCCCACTTTATAATGTATATACAAGTTGAATGGAAAATGACATGTTAAGAGATGGGACAGCAAACAATAAACTCACTATCAATCTTGCACATCTCATACAAACATGCATTGTAAAAGAAAAATAATTTTATGACTTATTTACAGTAGACTATGCAACTTTTTAAAAAAAATGTATAACGAAAAAATGTAAAAATAAACAAGTAATTACTAGCTCAAATATATTTTTAAAATTATACAGTTTGCACGTACAATAAACTATAAATTATGCCAACTACAGTAAATAAAAATTCTTAAATGATTAATACCATTGAACTATATTATGATGCCAAAAACATTTTGTTAAATTTAAACTGTAAAAGAGAGTAAGAAAACATTAACTACGTCAAAATATTCAAAAACAATTTCCTTGAAACATAAATATTATAACTACAGCAGTACTAGTAAAAAAATAACATTAAATTTAATCCGTTGGTGTGTCGTAAAATATTTTAAAGTTACCAAATTAGTAACGGATTTATTTGCTCAATTAAAAATAAAAACTTTTCATCATAGAACTTTAAAAAACTATACGTAATAAAAAAAAGAGAATTACACTAATTAAAGTTAATTTTAACACTGCTCAGATTTACAACAATAAAAATAACTCACAAAAGTTAAATAAAATTACATTGAAAAAAAATTTTTTTCCTCGTGTAAATCAAACACGTCGACAAGTTAAAGTGAGTTAAGGAAATGAATGATGCCTGGCCCACTCACGATGTTCATAATTTATAAATCCCTAAATAAAATAAATTGTCTTAAATGGATGTCCTGTGTCAAATGGGTTGAGTCAACCCCCCTCCTCCTCTTAACTGTACAAGGCACATCCATCTCTTTCTCCCCCGCATGTACAATATGTTTAAGATTTTCTTACGTTAAAAATATACAAAAAAAGAAAACTCTACAGTATGTTAAAGACAATTACTTAAAGTCATAACAGGGCAGTGATCCTGCATAAATATTTTAACACTATTTTAACTTTACCAAGAGAATGTTTTCCCGTAGGACTGTAAATTATTATGCAAAAATACTCAGTCAGTGGTATCTTGGAAATCATAAATAATAAAAATCCGCACGGGTCAGTCGTTTGTATTTTAAATTGCAACCGGTAAATATCATTTATCAGTTGACAATAATGTCTTGTAAGCTGTTTTTATTCTTTTTCAAATGTACGTAATTCGGCTGAAATGACCTAACCAAGTACTGTAATAACTAATAATATTTTTATTTCATCCCACCTAGTGGTTTTTTACAACAGTAATTTCGATTAAATATGATATACACGTAAATGCTGTAATAAATTACAAATATTTCTTATACAAGTTACATATTTTCTTATAGATGATTTTATATGTAAAAAATCAAAATAATGCAACTTGTCCATCGTTTTATGTTCCCTTTAGAATTATTATTTAAAAGTTATTAAAATAATTTTCCTGCCAAACAAAAATCACATATTATGAGACTGTACTAGCTTAAATCTGAGAGCATTAAACTTTTTAGAAAAGCAAAATTAGTATAGTGTAATTTCACCAAAAGCTGCCATCAAATAATTTTAGACGAAAATTTAATTACTTTAAAATTACCTCAGCTTGATATTTGTTGTGTATTATATTACTTTTAGACGTAATATCATTACGGCCACGAAAATAATTTTCTCCTTCAACTTCCATGATTTGAACCGCACTTATAACAAAGGTAATCAATATCCACCTCAAGAACTCCATGGCACTTCCACACTCAAATAAGTTGCCATATATACAAACGCTCATACTGCCTGCACTTATTGGTGCACTAAACGAGAACCACGTGACTGAGGGGGTGGATAAATTTAAGTGGTAGCTGAAGGTTTGGCCAATAATTTTACACAAGAAACATCTTCAATTATTAATATTTTTTCTTTTCATATACGTGCAAATTGTATAATGTATTCACCAACACGTGCAATGCACATCTGGACGATTGACCTGGTGCTCACACTCTTATGTCTCCTGTAAACATTCTCCCAACATTTCCCATTCTTCCTTTTTATTATTATTAGATTTTTTAATAATAAAAACAAAACTACTAAAGATATTGATGTTACTATTTATATAATAATAATTAAAAGCTCGTAAACCACAAGGCAACTGATTTGACTCTTGTACTACATCCTTTGCCGGCAATGTGTTTTTGTTTTGTTTTCAGAAATAAAATATAATTATCATTCGTTTTTGTTTTCAGTAAATAATTAAACTTAACGAACACAAGACGTCAATCAAACGCTTCTATTTTGCTAACAGCTTGTCATTAAGTAGCAACTTAATTGACTTAATGACAAAACATTCTTCAAAACATTGCAACTTGCATCCAAGTTGATCCTGAAATGTTTTTAAAGTTTTGTTTATGCTAATCGAAAATGAAGTTGTTCCATAAAAAAAAGTTTACTAAATAAGCTAAAAACCCTAGCAAAAATAAAAAAAAATATAATTAGAAACTTCTGCAACACATTTCACAGTTTTTTAAACTTTTACTTTAGATTCTTTGCAAAGAAAATTTTAAAGTTTATTACATTTTAATTAAATATTCTTATTATTTTAATTCCTTTTTGATGTATTTCCTTTACTTCCCCCAGTGTTCAGCAATGTATTCTTACATGCTGTGCACTTTCTATAAAAATTTAATAAGTTTAGTATTGATTTATGTTCAAATTTAAATGATCAACATTATAATTGATAGAAATCTGGTTTTTTTACTGTCGGAATATTTTAAAAGCTGTTAATACTTCAATATGCATAAAATAAAATGGACATAAAAAGTGAGCATTTTATCAATGCCATTTACATAATTATGATAGTTTCGCAAAAAAGAAAATTAAAATATAAAAGCAGCCTCTGCTTATCATGCTACTTTCAATTAGAAATAAATTTCAAACATGACGTATAACTTTAGATTTTACTTGTATTGTGGCAGATTTTATAACTGGTTAAACGCAGCGGGACGTCCCACCAATGTTAAAACCACCCAAACAGTGTCAAATCTACTCCACTTTCAAGATAAAACTCGATAAACACACCACACCAAAAAATTTATTATTATAGGAATTCAGTATTTTAAAAAAATGCAATTTTAAAATGATATGTATAATTTTGCTATTCTCCCAATAAATAATGTACTGTAATTAAATATAACACCAAAATTAATCATAAAACTAAACAGAAGAATTTTGAATGTTAATAAACGTACAGTAGCAAAAACAAGATCATCTTATCTACTATACAAGTAAATGAATGATTTATCAAATTAATTATAAAACTACATTTTTTTAAAATGCTATTGTTACAAAAGTTAGTTATTAGTTAACCAACCCATAATTAGTATTTTTATTAGAAATTCTATCCTAAGATGATGAGTGAAATTATAGCATGTAAAATGTAGGAAAAACAATTTCACTATGTTTTTTATGCTTTAAAGTTGCAGTATTTCTATTGAAACTTTTACACTTCAAGTCTTAGCTGTACTAAAGCAATTATTAGATTTATTCTTGACGTTTAAAGTGAAAGTTACGTTCAACCTTTTGCTAACCTTCAATTACGCAACACTAAACAGTCGTCAATTAGCTAACATGGATTTTTAATCGCTGACACCAAAATGAAACACAACACCACATGTTGAACTACTTTGCATGCCATTCGACCTTTTGTTTCTAGCTGTTAAAATTTTAAATTACGCGTTGGTCATTTAATTTTTTTTCTTATACCACAGCGTTATAAATTAGTTTCGTTTCAAGGTGGGTGGCCAAAAACGTTTAACCATGGGTTATTTATTTTTAAAAAGTACTTAAATGGGTTTCCACTTTTCAAAACAAAGAGTTAGGAACACATAAATTATCGAAACAAAATAATGCCGATTAACATTTACTTTCAATGCAATAAAAATGACCAAATCTTCGGTTATGTATGTAAATTGGGGTAGACAAGCCGATTTCAATTGTAAATTTATAATAAAAAATTAGTTGAGAAAATACCAAATTTTACTGCAAAATAGTTATATTTGCTTGCTTAATCTCCTATTTCTTAGTAAAGTTATTAAAAAAGAGGGGTTGGGGCATACTGTAGCTCCGGCCAAGATTCAGGGACAGAAAAATTAAGTAAATTTTCATTTTAGAAAATCATACACTGTATAAGAAATGAAGTTTAAATAAATTTAAAAATTTTTTAGAATTGTATTTGATTTTAATAAAAAGTGAAGTTTTTCATGAAGGTTCAGTGGGACTTAAACTTTCAAAAGAGTTGCAAATTGACCATCAGACTGACTTTGGCGTTCAAATGAAATTGTTTTTGTATTTGCTAAATAATGCAATTCTTTTATTAACATATAATTAAATTTAATTTACATAATCGATTCTTGGAAAAGTCGCCATCGGTGTCAATAATAATATTGTATGCCGTTTAGAGACTTTAGAGCAGTCGTTTCACTTGATTAGTGTCCGATTATTGTTCCTTGATTAAAAACAATTACGATACAAAAAAATATCAACTTGTTAAGAAATTATTAAGAAACCATTATCAGTTAAATTACCGCCAAACAAGGCCGCATAAACATGCAAAAAGTTGAACGTAAGCTATTTTAATTGAAAACTGCAATTAAGAAATGGCTCGTAAAGCAATTAAACGTTAGCGAACATTTTATAACCATACAAAGCAATATATTAAAAGACAAGTTTATTTTAACACAAACCACAACACCAAAAAATAAATAAAGTTAAAAAACAGTAATGCTACCAGTGAACTTGTTTGTTTCGTGTCTATATTGCCAGCACTATCATACAGTATTTATAAAATTTCAACAAAACTAATTTCAAAATCACCATAAATCTGTTTCAACTTTCGAACTAATTTCTGTCTACCTAGTTAATGTTCAGACATCCTGCTATTAATTATAGCCCATTGTAATGTTCGCCACAACTAGACACTAAATGACTCATCGACGTCATATAAAGCGTAATTTAATACAAATTAATTGCGTGAGAAATTTATCGCATCTGTTGGAGCGACTGCGGTTTGATAGTAATTTGAAACTTGAGAATTAAATTTCAATACCCTTCCTCGTAGTAACATATCGATTTCCTTAGCACGCAAAATAAAGGCTTGTTTAGAAAATTTCGTGGTAAAATCATAAAATGCAATAGAAATATTTATAAAATATAGTTTATTTTTATTTAAATGTATATAGACTCCCTGTAGCGCTTCTTGCTAGAAGTCGGCCTGAAAGGTTTTAACTTTTTAAGTCACTCCTAGTTTTTAGCTTAGATGTTAAAAAAAAATCTTAACAAGTTAATAACATATGTTCAATCCATTTATATGATGATTTATGATATCCCAAAGCACAACTAAATATAATCCGATAAAATAAGCCTTTCACCATTTCATAGTATTTTTTTGCTTCAAGGGCACAAATTCCTAATGTCGGCGCAGTGCAAAGACAAAAAGTTCAGAGAAAGTTCAAGCCATTAAAAATGAAAACGCTAACAGCTATAAAGCATATGTGGCAAAACAAATTCGATTAACTGGCATGCCCTAATACATTACGAGCTAAGGATTTCTTGTTGCTACCATTAATTAATAATAATTACAAATGGTGTTAACAATACATTAACATAATATTCTGCTTAAACCATTAAACAGTTTCTTCCTAAACGGCGCCAACATGCTGCAAGCTTATATAATATTGTCTCCAACCTATACATAACAAGGCTAGATCTAATTTAACCTTGTTTCATTTTCTTTATAATAATTACACCATCTTTTTAAAAATTATCGTTCGGCGCATAAATTTCCATTAATAAATTACTACACTGTCCTACCTACTCAAATTATACTACTGTTGATAAACACTTAAAATGTCAGCTGAAAACTACCTTAGATATACTGCATATTGTACGATAATTATACAGTTCTATTTTCAATAACTAAGAATACCAGTCATAAATAAATTCTAAGGAAATACTGTATTTACAAATTCACAAAAAAAAAAAACAAATTGGCAATGCAAGTGCCAGTATAATTAATGGATGTAATTAAAATTAATAAATGGAGAAAGATACTGTTTAACTCTACGGTATTTAACTTTTCTACTCTAAGTCAAATTTCCCCAAAAATCAAGTTTTGCATAGATCACCTTCACATTTGAAAAAAAATTAAATAATACCAATACTAAGTTTATTAGTAACATAAAACCACTGTAAACTTATTCTAGCTGAAGAATTTAACCCAGAGTAGGGAAGGGAAAGGCAATTGGTAGGTGATTCAAGTTATTGACAATACCATACCTCAAAATTTTATTCCTAGAAAATAGTCATGCATCGACTGTACACCCAAATAGAGGAAGAATCTTCCATTTCCTTTAAAGAAAAAAAGTAAGAATTTACTACCATGCAAATGCGACACCCACTAGAAGTAGTGGGTTTGGAAGATTAATCTCCCAAATGCAATCACACGAGATGGTAAATTGGCACAGGATAAGTGACAATAAATAATAGCAGCCAAACAGGTAACGTTAAAAACTTGCATAATAACCGGTAAGCTTAGTCAAACATTGAATGCAATTTGCATAAAATACGCAATAAAAACTGTCGATAACTTACCTTTCATCACATTCCTAGACCTTGTTCCAAAGAATAAATCGCATCAGCAACGCCTTTGGCTGTTGGAGAAGTAGCGGTACACGCACATTGAAAACCACATTTAATTATGGCATCACGGGTCGTAGGTCCAATTGCAATAAACTAAGAAAAAATTCATAGTTATAATGTTGTACTGCATTATGAAATTTATAATACTGTATATTCTGCGCAGTTAATAAACGACGAGTTGTCGATACATCACATTTTTACAGTATATGTCGTATCATTTATTTCTTTAAAAACTACTATACGAGTATCTAAGCTGAAATAGGAGAAACGATATAACAAATCATAAATCTATCACAACACTAAAAATATCACTTTCTATTTTAAGTGTGGTATAAACGCAACTACTACTGTGTGGTAAACAAAATTCTTTAACTATAAGTTATAAAAACGTAGAGTATACCAACAACAGTACATGATTTTCTAAATTGGAACACTATTTTGGACAGTGATAATAAAGAAACGAGATTAAATCTCATCCGTTCCGACGAAGATTTGTCCAGTTTCTTTCTTGTTATGGAGAAAAGTGTAAATAAAGAAACGGGACTAAATCTTATTAGTTTTGTCTCGTATTTTTTCTTGTCATGGGAAAACACTGTTCTTATTCAAAAAGTCGCCCTGTGGTAGAATATACACTTGGCTATGTTTTAATGACAACAAACGTATTTCATCAAGAACGTTTCTCATGTTACAGACCATTAGCTTATTTACAAATCCAACCAGCCGTTTGTCATTCCTACTGTAATAATTATTAAAAATGTTTTACTAAATTTACAAACTAATAAATTCCCTCAATAATCTTGAATATATAAATGCCAATAAATCTTAAAAACCAGCTTCCCCTAACATATTTAAGACATTAATACAGGTTATTATGATAATCACGACGCACAGTTACAGTATGAACATGGTTTTTAACACATACAGTACAATAACTTGCAACAAAAAATCGTTATTGTAAAACGACAGCAATAAAAATAAAAAATATATCAGAGGGATCGTTTAAAGTCAGAAACATAACGGCACTATTTTATGGTATAATGTGACATACTGTACGTATCATTTTGTTAAATGAAAATATAATTCTCAAATAACGTAACAATTTCTGAATCCACATGTTATTTACAAAATGTGGTACATACTGTAGTTTCATACGCCATGAACTTTCTTGTTGTTGGTTATGTGAAACCAAAGACTGATAAGAAAACCGACATTACCTTACTGCTTGAGTGCTGAAAGGCAGACACAGGTCCAAAAAACGATAAAGCATTTTTAACTCCAGAAGGACTAAAAAATACCACATACTCCACTTTATCCTAAAAACATCCATATATCCATTAAAAAAAAACTGATAAACGACTAACCCTGTTTACCTCTTTCTCGTAAATCTCTTTTAACCTCAGCAACAATTCTGGATGTGATTTAGTTTCATAAACAGGGACTGATTTTGTCTGAACACCTACGTTTAACATAACAAAAAACATGTCGTTTAAACTACAGTAGTAACTACAGTATTCACTAAACAAACCATTTGCTTGTAGTATTTGAGGCAAAGTGTCTCGACTAATACTGCTACACGGAAGCAAAAGAGGTTTTGAGATTTCAAAGTTATCTATTAAAAATAAAATCTAAATGAGAAAAACTTTATTCAGCAAAATACCTTAGCGATAAGTAACTAATTTAAGAAATGACAAAACTTAGATCAATTTCCATGTCAATAATACGAAATTAATGCAAAGTACTGCACGCACATTTTGCAATAAAATAAGCCAGTTGTTCTCCATTTCCAGTTTCTTCTCCAATACATTCCAAATGTAATAGTTCCACTTTTAAATAAAATCGATTAAATAACTTACAAAAGATAAAAGTGACATCAATATATTAACAATAACTACAAGTTCTACAGTCTCATAAAGTACCTGCTTTTTGACGAGTTGAAGGACCAACGGCAAACGCTTTACGACTTTGCCAACAAGACAACTGAGACTGATTCCAGTCTAAATTAAGTACAAAACTTCAAATACACAATCAACACTAGCTGAATAGTCAATAACTTAACCTGGACAGCTTTTATAAACTGCTTCTACAGTTCTAGGGCTTGTAAATACAAGACCAGAATAGTCGTTTTCATTTTGTAAACAACTTCTTAATTGATCCAAATTGCAAAACTCGAATGACAGCGTTGAAACCGATACGACTTTAAAACTTAATTTTGCCAATTCCTAAATGTATCAGAAATAACAGTCAATAAATATATTCAGGTAAGAAATTAAGCGATTATCAATACAGTAGCTTTCTGCGGTAGTGTACATGATGGCACCTTATTTTAAATTAAGATATAGTTGATACTGCAAATCTTAAGTTTATTTACCCCATACCAGATGCCAACATTAAAATTCATATCAACTACGTAAACATGCATCTTATTTACGATAATTTCTAAACACCATGTGGTGGCTTGTATAAGAATAATATTTATCTATCAAACTACTGAACAACTAAAAGTTTCTTATCAATGCTATTTTAAGTCATGAAGTCGTTCAAAATTAAAATGCTATTCGTAGCTCTCAGCCTTTCACATGACATTAGTAGCCGATAAACATAATCGTATATAATACATGTCTCAAAAACATGATATTATGCAATAATCTTTATAAAGTTTCACGTTAACTAACGAAACTGTAAATTACCTTGGAATAATCGTCAACACCATTCGAGTTAAGTTCTTTATCAGCAGCTTTTAACAGCAACACTAACCGCTTTTTTTCTTCCATTTGCACACTATTAACTAATAGCAATAAAATACAATTGTTATAATATTTTAAAGTTATTTAATTCATTTTAAATTATATAAATCCTATTTTTTCGTCTTCACATAATCGTAGCCCGTTTGGAAAACAGCTGTTTAGTTTCTCGGTCGTTTTGCTACTACAGCGTCATCTAGTGAGCGGTCAATCCCATATCAGTAAACGCGGGTAATTCAAATTGTAGTTCTTCCTAGAACATCTCAATACACAAAGCTTAACTCATAATGTAACTTCTAGCATTAATGCCATTAAATTTAACATTCAAATAATAATCATCATGCTTATTTTTTGTTAACCTTAAGATCTAGAATAGATATATGTTGTTAAACACCTACATTAAAATATATGGCAGTTATATTATCTTTCACACCCCATAATAAACCCCTACAACGCCCATCAAAAAGATGTCGTCATAATTTTACAAACATTTAAACGATTCAAAAATATGTAATTATTTCTTAAATATATTTCAGTTAATAACGACCCTTCGAGAAAACGAAATTTGTAAAAGAAAATTACACAAAAATTAGCAGATTATGTCAGCCTTGTAATTTAATTTCTTTAGCAAAACTTCTATCACAACCAGGCATTAGCATATTAACATACTCTGCCGCTTAGCACAGTCGACAGCATAAACGGCAAACTACAAACCGGTCATTAGTTACCATTCCCACGCAACTCTTGCAAAATAATTATTTATAAATGTAACTATAAATTAAATCTAAAACGATAAAACATTTTAGTCCAAAAAAAAAATGTGAAAAAAGTTTTTTTAGTGACGTTTGAAAGAAAGGCAGTGTTTCATAATAATAAAACAAGTTTGAAAATAATGAAACATCTTACGACTTTCGTACTGTGTTTTGATAATCTCCGACCAATCTAAACTTAATTATACAATAATTAAGATAAAAAAAAAACAATAGTCATCATGCCATTGTGACCTTCTATAACATTTTGCAATACTGTAGAAACATTCGTAGTACAGCACCAATTATGTCTCTTTAAATTGTGGCACGCCACTTGGCAAAAATTGTAATAACAATATTCAATATTGTGACCAGTACAGTAATCCATTCGCTTTACGTTTGACAAAAACTAAATCAACTTTTGGCTTAAATTTACCAACCAGATCACTAAATTCAATTTGGTTTAAAAATAGATTTCTGTATCAAATTATACATACAGCATAGAGCTACAAAGACAAACAATTAGCTCATACAGCATTCCAAATTTCAGTTAATAAATCTCAAATATATTACAAACCTTATTCGTCTCAAAATAAAGTCAAAATAATATTTAAGTAGCCTAAAAAATCGAAGCCAATGTTACCTTACGAAATGTTCGTGACAAATCCAGAACAATATCGTTTGGACGGTCTGGACGCTTACCGAAAACATTCAAGAAATTCGTTATCACGTTAACTGTGCGACAAGAAATTATTCAGAAATAAATTCTAATCACTCATAATGCAACAACTAAACACATTGTTCAAGGTTGGTGTCCACCAGTAAAGTCAAACCTCTTTCTAAGATTAATTAATTGCTTAATCTTCATAAGAATGACCACAACCTTTATCAATATTATTGGCAAGTTCCTCTTGGCAAACTGTGCGCTAATTTCAATAGTCTTGCTGTGTTTATTTTTGCTGCAGTATTAATTAAAGGAATAATTAAGTCGCCAAGACTTACAAAGCCTTGTATAGCTGTTGCTCTTGTCGTTGATAAGCACATTATAAGCTTTAAAATGTTTGTTATTCAAGTTCTTTTAATTTCTCAACCGGTGTTGGAGGATCAGTAGATATGACAACTTGAACAACATAACCAGCTGGTATCTTTGCCTCTTCCAGTTTCATTTTATCGTTTAATAGTTTCCCACCAAAAAACCATCGTTGACAAGAAGGATCAACACCTTCTTGTGCTTGTAATTTACGTTTGGCACATAAAACTGAATCAGCCGAGCGGACAGCCAATTTCACGTCCTTTCCAGTAGTAGATAGCCTTAACCTCAAAATTGTTTCTAAACCGTTTGAAGCGCTTTCAGAATCAGAGGTTGCTTCATTTTCAGCGTTTCCCTCAATCATGTTCACTGGGGCACTCAGACAATAAACTGGGAGCTGATAACGATTCCCAAGTTCGTCGTAGCCGTCCGTTAAAGTACCTATTCAATTACATCAAATGCATTAATATATCGATTTAAACAACAAGTGCAGTACTGTACATCAAATTTTACATTAAATTATCAAGGGTTAAGAATGCTTAATTTTCAAGCTGATAAATTAAACTATTGTATACAAAACATAATAAAATTTCAAAACGAAGTGACCTAAGGAATTTATAACCTAGTTTGTATGAATATGTAACATTGTGCAACCAAATAGAATTGAATAATTATATAGACGAGTCAAAACTAAACATTGTACGTGACAAACAATTTCCTCCATTATTATGTCACGCAAACTTAATTAAGACGATGCACGTAACAAATAATTATGCGGATGTTTGTAAAGCACTTTGCTAGCTCAACGGGCCATTTTATCGTCTAGGTAATTTCGCTTGCCAATAGCAGAAATGTTTATATTTAAATCAAAGTTTTGCGGTTTATAACAAGTGCAAAATCACGTCGTTTACGACTTTGATAAACCATTATCAGTTTTAAATTTTAAATTGACCTTGCAAAGTTTCAGTAATCTGAAATCAAAAGTCGTCTATTGACCTCCGTGTCAACACTTTAAAACAAGACCTATTGAAACTAAGGAAAAATCACAAGATTTTTATCTCCAAGAGAAATCGCTTTCTGCATAGTCATAATGTTTCTAAACGCTACAAGTGCTAACATAACACTTTAACGTTATAACTATAAATCAAATAGCAATTAGATTAGATTTTTTTAATTACCATTAGGCAGAGAAATATTGGCGCCATCAATAATAGCTTGTGCGAGTGTATAGTCGTTGCATTCTGCTGCATAACATGCTGCCTTCATAGCGTCCCAAATTTCTTTCCGACCTTCAAATGCCGGAGCTGTGTCCCAAAATTCATCGCGTTTCGATCGCAATTGACCTTACATATTTAATAAATAAGTTTAATACATTTTGATACTGTTGGCTAAACTAAACTGACAACATGTCATGTCTGACTCACCATCCGTTAACGGGACGTCCGATTTCCATTTCAGCCTTTCATGTCTTAACGGCTGATTCTTTCCAATTGAAACTGAAATGTCCAAAATACAGTAGCCATTAAAATTTCCATATGTCATTGAGTTCATTCACATTTCCACTTTCGACCTGCTTCACATTCATTCGCAATGACAGTATCACTCATACATAAATTCAGATGTTTTATAAAGTACTTCATTTATACATTTTATCACATAAACATGATTATTGCTATCTCGCAAAACTAATATCAAACATCTAGCCATGTTAAATGTTTACATTAATACAAACTGTTGCTTAGATGGTGTCCAGGGAGAAAAAACAACAAAACAATTAATCGCACATTAAGCATTGTCTAAGAAAATAACTTACACGGTTAATTATTAAAAAAGTAATTAATTACCTGGATGAGGAGCAGTTCCATCAGCTCCATTTATCGACGTAGGTTCCCGTCGTGATTGTGACCCGAAACAACCTCCCATTTCTACAAGTGATAAAACAACTTCGATGTTGAGACTGCAATCGCGATATTGGCTTCCAATAATTTAATTTCATGCCAGAGAGATTTCGCAAACGTTAGCTGAAACATTACATAACCACATTATTGGAGATAACTCTAGACTACCATCTTATCGTTTCTAAAACTAAAAACCGGTGCGAGAAACAACAATAAACCATAACCACTTACGAATTTCGATTAAAGAAGCAAAATGCAATGCAGCTGCAGAGTGCAGACTGGCCACTGGATCCATAGTCCACACCATCGTCGAGACAACCCGAGTTGACACGAACGCGACTGTGTGAATCTGGATGATCATTCAACAACGTTGCTGCTCCTCACTCCGCATGTTTTTTCTTCTACTTGCTGGCTCTCCAATTGCCAGCTATGAAGCGCTATCTGAACACGCATTATAAGTAAAGACGCAAACTTATTTATATTAAAAATTTGCAAAACTTTAAGTATGCGTTTGGGCGGCGCGCTATACAGCACTCGTGATTGCTTCCCTGTTCGCATTTTTTCTTGGCATCAATCCTAGATAAGTTGATATTAATTTTGTTGTAATAATTTTAAATCGTTTTTACACAATATCATTATTTTTATCAAATTCAACAATGGCTATCAATAGTATAAGAAAATGTATAGAAAGTGACAATTACCGAGACTATTTAGCATTTATTAAAAAGTTATCAGATGGTAAGTAATGAGACTGCATCTCGGCAGTGGACCATGTGGTTTAATATTATTTTATCTCAACTCTTTAATCAAATTTCATTTTAGATGTTACTAATTCAGATGTCACCCTTTTGGAAATTGTCGAAAATATTGGGTAAAGTCAATTAAGGGGCCGATCAGTAACTGACGGAATTACACAAACTAACTACTATTCTTAAATTAAATTTTTAGAGAATATCTGGTACATAAAGAAGCTCAAAAGCGAGGAAAAGGTTTGCAAATTTTGGCAGATGTTATCAATGGATTGCCAAAAAATTATTTACGACAAGATGAAGGTAATTAGTATTATAAAACTTTTATGAATAGCATATTTAATTATCCATATTTAATTTTAGCGGCCTACTTTATCAAATTTTTCGGAGAACGTATAAAAGATACAGCAGCTATATCCGACGCAATTTACGGTTTAAAAGTTTTGGTAAATAACTGAAATTTATAAATTAGTTATTTTGCTCATTGTATGTTTCGTTAATTTTATAGAGTGAAATCAATGGTTTATTACCTGAAGAAATTGATACTATTCTAACTTTTATTTTTCAAGAAGTTTACACGCAGGCCCTTGCACAAAAAGATCGTGAAATGGTGTTTACAATTTTTCACAATTTTCTCAACAACTATTTGCAAGGTTTTTATTTTAAAGTCATTTTGTAAAACGCATTGATCTGAATTAACGCATAAATCTGAATTAGATTTGACAACAATTAATGAGAAATTTTTAACCGGCTTTCTTCAAGCAATGGAGGGCGAAAAAGATCCGAGAAATTTAATTATTCTATTTAACTTAATACCCTTGATAGTGAATCGATTCGATCTTGGTAAAATACTAAAATTCATGATTTTTTTGGTTGTTTTAAAAATAAATAATGGTATTCATTTAAAATTACAGAAACTATGGCAGAAGAATTTTTCGAGGTGACTGCTTGCTATTTTCCCGTGGATTATTCTCCGGTAATTTTAATTGTTATCTTATACCACTTCATAAGCTATTTATTACTGTATTTTATAGCCTCCTAACGATTCTCGAGGGGTAACCAAAGACGATTTAGTATCTGGATTACGCTTATGTTTAACGTCAACAACCAAATTTTCTGAAAATCTAATTCCACTACTGCTAGAGAAGACAGAATCGGACATAAAAACAGCTAAATTAGATGCACTAATTACATTGGTCAGGACATAATTCAATCAATTGTTACATATCTTGAAACCAAAAACAATTTAATTTATTTTTGCAGTCAGAGTGTTGTAAGACCTACAAGTGGGGGAATTTTAAATTATTCTATGGTGATATTTGGAAAACTATAAGACGTGAGGTTTGAAAATCAGATCACACATGAACTTCTTAAAATAAATTGAATATACTTAACTTGCATATTTTTCAGGCATTTTCGAACATTGCTGAAGACATTACAGAAACCGCTTTATCAACTTTAACATCAGTTTTTCAAACTACTTCAACACGTCAATCTACGGTAACTATTTTCTTAATGCATACAATTTTTAAATAATATATTTGTTTTTGTATAGGAAGATGAATCTGAATATGAGAAGCTTGTAAGCGGAATATTAGAAGGTAAATTTGTTTAAATTCATGGAAGCATCTCTTAATGGTTTATAAATTTTTTTTAGAATGTGCTACATACCTCGAAAAACCTGACACTCAGTATTTTGTTCCTACAGTCAACTTGATAAATGCTCTGAGCCAGTCAACATTAGACTTAGCTGAGAAAATATTTCATCAAATGTTTCCTATGTTGCTCAATCGCTATACTTTAAATGTCGAGGTAAATATTACAACAAATATATATAGGAAATGTCCGATATTCACGATAATTAACTACTTAGTTAAATCATCGCCGCACATCACTTGATGCAATTAATCAACTTCTTAAAAGCCATCTCAAGATGTATCAACATGAAGGTTTGTAATAATCAAATTGACTTTTGGAAATTTTGCTTGGGCACTGACTTTGTATTTCTTTTGTTCAAACTAAGTCGTCGGGCCTCTAAATACCCATAGAAATGCCATTTGGACACTTTTTAATAGTTTATTAGAAAGCAACGATCCATGGAGTCTGAAAAGCTCAGCTGTTGAAGGTTTGGTTAGCTTGGGTCTGACTAAATCTCTTTCATATCCTAATGAACAACTACCGTTAATGGACATTCTAACAAAGTACTCCATCGACCATATTAAAGCGCCTTTTGGGTAAACTTGCAATACCAATATCCTCTTTAACGTTAAAGTAAGAGTTAATATTGACTTTTGTTTCAGGTCTGTTTGTATAGCTGCAATCTCAAAACTGTCGGAATCACCTTTAATGTCTTCTACCGTCTTAAATCACTTGTTGCCTCAAATAAAGAACATGTTAACTACAGATTCTACTCAATTTGAGAAATATCTGCAAGTATTATCTGCTATTTGCACCAGCAGTGAAGTACTTAAAGTTACGATACCATTTTTAATTGAACAGCTGAAAGATAGTAACGGTAACGATAATAATAAATTATTTTTCTTCAATTGCTAATTACACCTTTACTATTAGAAAAATCAATTTCAATTATTTTATGCATTGGTACCATCGCCAAACATAGTTTGTCTAAAATCAGCACTGAATTCTGGCTTTCTACTGTATTATTACCGCTGAATAATTTTCTTTTAAAATGTGTTCCTGAAGTTGGTGATTTGGAGATGAAATACAAAAATATAGCTTTAATTTATCGTGTAGTTATTCCAAACCTATCTGATAGGTAATAATTGTATTTAAATTATATGTATTTTTTAAATTAATGATTTTTTATACGGTATATTTTAATTTTTTAGCGAAGCTTGCAATCTATTTTTACATGTCCTTAAATCTTTCTTAAAAGTAACAGATCTCAATTATGATAACATTGAGGTACGTTTAGATTTACTTAAACTTGACTAATTCACCAGTAAATTTTAATGGTATTTTTAACAGCTTAGCTCCGATTTATCAATTATACTGTTGGACGCTTTATTTGGCTGTGCAAGACGGGGAATTTTTGTTGAAACAGACAATGTAAAGTATCTTCTACTTGTAACTTCAACATGTATACTTTAACGACAATCTCTTATTCTATAGTTGCCTGTATCAAAATTTGTTAATAAACTTATCAAATTTGCCTTCAAAGTCAATCAGGACTCTCGTTCATCTGCTGAGCTGGTAATTGCATCCGCTAAATGTTTAGGAAGTCTAATAAATAAGTATCCTTCTGGTAACGAACGTTGGTATTTGTTTTTAATTGAACAGAATACAATTTTTATCATATTAGGCCGAGAACTGGACGAACTAGTTGAAAGTATTTTAGAATCAATACTAAAATGCCTGAAAAGCAGTGAAACACCTGATAAAATCCGAATGATTCAGCTGCTAATATGGACAACTAAATCGTTGATTATGCGGGGTCATGCACACATGAAAAAGTTTGTTGATACCGTGAGTAACAACTAAACACGTTCAAAAGAAACACTATTTTACTTTTTATCATTAAATTTTCAGCTACTTTCATGTTTGGAAGACGAAGTATTATCAAGCTCAGTTGCTAAAGAATTTCACATTATTCAGAAAGATTTTGAAGATTGTTTGACCAAGTCCTGTCACGCAAATGTTGGCATTTTGTACAAGCAAAGATGTTTTATTATGACGTACCAAAAACTAATTGAAGAATTTAACAAAGCTTCAGGAGGTATACCCCTTACTGGACGGTTTTTAAAAATACAAATGATCCATGATTATCTTCCTTGTGTGACTAAATGCTTAATTTATTTATGTTTAGTTAAAAGTTGCAATTATTTGACGGCATTGGTATGTCAACTTACGTTAATACCCAAGGAAATATTCATGACCGAAGCTCCCACCGTAAGATTTTTAAATAATACAAACTTGATTAAATTTTGAAGAATATTTTTGTTAATTTTAAAATGTTTAATCTATAGCTAATGACAACTTTAATGAAGGGCTTAAGCACTACTGACTCACAGCTGTTGTTTTCAATACTATTTACATTATCAGCTCTAATTCGTACTGATACAAATTTGGTTGAGAAATATTGTGATACGTTGATCGACTACCTTATACCACTAACAACTTATCAGCAATCCATGGTATAAACAACTCTTCAACTAAATTTTAATTTTCTTAACATTCATTTATTTTGTTAGAAAATCCGAATAGAAGCTTTAAAATGTCTAGCTCAGTTTACAACACTTCCAATTGATGTGATTTTAAAACACAAGCCAGATGTTATTCAACGATTGACTGCTCCGTTAGATGATCACAAACGTCTTGTCAGAAAAGAAGCGGCATTTGCTCGATCTTGTTGGTTAGTATTAAAACTCAATGTAGTTTGCACCTTGCATGTCTTAAAAAGCTTATAAAATCATGTTCTTTGTATTTATATTTTTAACTTTTTCGTATTTTAGGTGCCTAGTTGGATGTTAACATTTAAAAAATGAATTAATCCCAAATTAAAAATTATTACATCTTTGTTCACAAAATAACTTTCACGGTTACAATCGATTTTCAAAAGTGGAATTAGTTTCGTGGAAGCTACATTTTAAATTACAGAATTTGCTCGATAGCGAAATTCCATTCACGATTACGCTAAATTCCATCAATAAAATGAAATCGGATATCATTGTGGTACACATCGTCTACAATATTTTTTTTGTCACCACCAGAAAAATGTAAAAATTTAGTAGCCATAAATTACATGAGCAATTAAAACCAATAAAGTAGACAAGATTATAATTTTATCGTTTACAAAGATATCGTTCACAGCAAAATTCGAAGAAAAAAATGTTTTTCGATTCGTAGAAACGGCACTGAACTATATTAATTTTTTTAAACCGACAGTTAAGTCTTTCAAATAAATTAACAAATGACTTTCAACAACTAACAATTTTATACATGGTTTTTGTAAGATTTTAAAATTCACCAATCCTAATACACGAATAAACTCTTTGATCATCAGCAACGACATTAACAATACTTTGCTCTTAAACATACCTGGTACAGAGCCAAACATATGCTAGTCGTTCATGTTCAACCGTCAAAATTTTAATTTTATAAATAATCTCATTTAGTTCCAAAGATTCGTCAATTTAAATTGTTAAATAATTATGATTTCTATTCTAATTTAGTTGCTGTGAATACCTACTACACCAGCAATTATAATAATGCTAAAGTCGAATGTAATCATTTTTGTTTTCTATTAAAACGTCCCCCTCCTAATTCCACATTTAAACAAAAAGAATAAACCAACAAAATAAAAGTATGCATACAATTTAGTTTTTTTTTGAGTTGGCCTTCATAAAAAAGGCGAATCTTACAAGTCTTTCATTGAAAGAATTGGGGTCTTTACAGCTATGATTAGATTTGCAAAAAAATACCAAGGAGAAGTGTAAAATTTTTATCTAATTAGGAAAACCAATAATCTAAGTAACAAAAATTACAGAAGAAGGATTATTGTAACAAGATGAATGAAAAATAATTATTATAATACAAAATTTAGTGCATGAGGCACACAAACAAACTCGAGTCAGTCGAGTTTGCTGCACTAATTCAGTTACGAATAATTCACACCGTCCACGGTACTCGCAATTACAATAAACACGAATAAATCTCAATCTCATGTTAAAGAAATTACCACCCTCGCATTGTCATACTAAATTGAATTAAGTAATTGATTACCAGTTGACCAATAATTATAAATATACTCTCACGTACTCCACACATACACACATGTACATCTATTTACAAATTTTCCCTAAATTCAAACAATTTTTGTAAATTAAAAACAAACTCTTTAGTATTTCTTTCATGTCGTTTTCACCGATACTCTACGATATATTGTGCTGTACATTACTTCGCGCACTTCTCTTAAAAACCTGTTGTTGGGGAACCAAACCAACATAACGGAGTGTTTGTTTTTATTATTAGACGGGCAATTTCAGTAGAGAAAGATTATTGTACTATAATTACAAATGTACACATAGGCAGAAAAAGTGTCCAATGTGTTGGGAAGGGCAATCTGTGTTTTTCACCTATTGAATTCTCACTATTAGTTTTTGTTTTATTATCACGTCTGCTTTGGCTCGGAGTAACTTTGTAATACTTGAGCAAAACTGCGCTTATCGATGACCATACGTATGCTTTCAATTGATTTAAACAATTCGTCTGATCCAATATCTTCAGGTAGTTTGGTAAGAAATTGGGCCAAGTGAATAAATTCCATATTTAACAATATGTCATCATATAAACGTAGAATCCCTACCCATTCCAAGATAATGAATTAATAAAGAAAAACCAAATAAAGATGTCACACGTCAATATCATGCAATATGAATATTATTAAACTTTTTACCTAATGCCGTTCTGAAAAGGAATTCGTCTCCATCGCGAAAATATACATCCCAAACTCTGCAAGCCACGTCAAATGGCAAAGACCGACTGTACAATGTATATATCCTACAGAACATCAATATATTCAATCAATTATATTATTCTCTAAACTTATCGGTTTCCTGGATTTAAAATTGTAACCAAATCAATATAGAATCTTACCAGTCAATTAGATATAAATCTGGAGTGAGGTTTTGTTTTCGAAAGTGGCTAAACAGTTTTGGCAAATTTTCGCTAAAATATTCTTCATATGTCAGAAAATAGGATTTCATCTAAAAAAAAACATTTGTTATTGAAGTGTTTGCATACATTTTACCGTTATAAATTCTTTACTTACTTTTTGTTCGTCGAGTCGAAAAAATGCCAGCTGGCATGGTTTGTTCATGAGGTTAGAAAAACAAATGAATGCGTCAGCTACCTCCAAATTAAGTATAAGAACAGCAGCTAAGAACGACATTCCTTGAACGTAACCCACGTCAGGGCGATAACAAACGTATGCGCCTAGTAAACTGTGCAACATGTCATAACATGGACCACGCTACATACAGTGATAAATAAAATTATAACAAATACTGAGTAGGATTTTAAAAGAATAAAATGAACCTTTTGAAATATGCACAGCTGAGGAAATGTCCTTGACACGTCTAATTTTATCAACTCTACAGAACCTTCTTTATCTTGCAAATTTTCTGTTGTAAAAGTATGACAGATTAATGGCATGTAGTTTCCCTTGAAAATAATCACACAAAGCGTTTCTTTTGTTATAATTATGCCAAACTAATATTTAAATCTGACGTTTAGGAATATAAATATAGCGTTTGCGTAATCGAATGTTACGGATTTACTGCATAGACAAAATTATTATTTCACCTTCAAAATCGTCTTCTGATACGCTGATCGACTCTGCTGCCATTTTTATTCTGTCTTTCGCTCGACAAACGCAAATTTCGTATAATTCGTGAGTGATATGCAAATCGTTTCCAATGGCTAACTTCCACACCTTGCCTCGAACACTTGGGGGAATTCCCTGCCACCACATTTTCTTTGCTTTCCGACAGTTCTTTCTATATAACAAAACACCATTTAGAAAAAAAAATGATTCAACTAACCACAAACATTTCATCAACACTAACGCTGTCTGCCAGCTTGGTAAAATTTCGGTGTTCCAGCATTTTGCAGCTTGTGATAACTGTTCTTCATGTCGTAGTTGTTGTTGAGCAAGTTTCTTTTTTAGTTTGGCCTCTTTAATTTCTATAAATAGATACACTAAAATTAGACCAGTCTGTATAACAAGACAATGTAATCAAAACAAACCCTTTTTTTTGGCGGCTTCGACCATTTGCTGGTATTCTAAACGGTGTTTTTCTTCCTCTTCTGGAGCCTTTGAAGGCAAATTTCTAAAATATTATAAAATTAAAAATCAACACTTACAGATTGCAACTCATTAAAACTAAAGCAAAATATGCATTGAAAAAAATCCATACTTTTGTAAAACTATATGAAACAAAATTACATGTAACTAAACTAAATGCATGAAAAATAGAAATGTCTTTACAAAATAATTATAATTTATCGCAAACTGCATGAATGAACTATTCATACATTTACATTCAATTAGATATTATCAATATGAATAAATTCTATATTGCAATTACAATCTGCAAAAGTAATGCATTTAATATTAATGCAGTACTGTCAATAAAATGTTTTATAGATCTTGTCTATACTGTATTCGAAAAAGAAATTTTCAGTGCAAGTCCTATCAGACATTCTTAGCTTGTAATATGCACCGCCCTAATTGGAAATAAATTTCTCAACATTAACAACGAGATACGTAATAATCTCAACTAATGACCTCGTATCTTGAAAATATCTCGGCAAACAAACACAAAAAAAAGGAAAACATGTACAATGCACTACAAAAAGCTAAAAATTGTCTCTTTCACATCAACATAAAAAATAGAGGATATTATTTATGAATGAGAAATATGTCACAATTGTTTATATTTTACTCACGAAGGTCTGTTCTCTAGAATAAGGGCAGTAGTGGAACTGGCAACCAATTCGTCACTTCTTCGGTTTCGAGGGGTGGAACTGGGAGACTCAATACCATTTTGTTGACATTGTCTTTCCTGTATTATGCAAGACAAAAACATGTAAAATTACTTCTTATTGTCATATACACAATACAACCAACATTATATAAATTATAAATATCAAAACATCAAAATCTGCAATCCATTGAAAACCAAATACTCAATCCGTGTGCTACTTGTCAAAACGAATTGCTTTTACATTTCTTCTTAATCTCATTTTCAAATTAAGTCATTTAATACTGCAACTGACGACCATCCGTTATCTAATTAATATCAATATAAATCTCGGCAGTTTAGAATTACAGGCTAGACGACGCCAAAATCTTTTATATAATGTATTAGATCTTGTTTATGAAAATTGGCATCTTCATGTACTCATATAACTATCACTGCACACGCCGAAACTTTTCCACAATATGTCACGGACATGAATGATTATTATTGTCAGCTGACAATAACATAATTGGCTGAACTAAATTTCTTCTAAATAGGCGTTCATCATGAGCGGGTGTAATTACATTTTTAAAATTGACAAAGCACATCAGATTATTATACAGATTAAGAATGTGTCAAATTTATGTCATATTCATTATTAATAACTTAATAGAAATTCATACATGATATTCCTCGATAATTTTGTGCGGATTCCCTGGTGTAGTTGCTCGAACTGGAGTTTTACTGAATAGTTTCCACCCTGGACTTTCCTCCGCACCCACATTTGGTTCTCTGGACGACCTCCATGCTAAGAGATTCCTACACATAATACAAGAAAAGCATTATTAGATATTAAGTTCATAATATTAAATCACTACAGGCTTTGTAGCGACAATCTTAATCTTTTACCATTCATATTAAACCTACATTCGAAATTTAACACAAGCTAACGATCGTGTTGATAATATAATTACAGTATTACAGATCAAATTCAAAAGCACCACGCAAACACGCAAAATTATTGGCCTTGCCATTAAACTAATTATGAGGAATTACACACCACAAATCAAAAAACTGCATACACAAAATAATTAAGAAGTTAGTTTAGAACTAATTATCAAGTGTTGGCGTGTTGTTAAATTATTCAAGTTTTGGTAGTTTTACACAAGAGTAACAAAATTTCAAAAGTATGTCAATGTAATATAGACGATCATTTCTTAAAATAAAATAAAATACAATGCATTACAGCACCTACTAATAAATATAAAAGCTCACATGAAAATCCGATCAGTTCAGGCATTTACACAATAAAAAATTTAATAATCGACATCAATGACTTTCAATATTTGTTTTTATCTTCAACACCTGATTTTCACGTGATATCAAAAAACTACAATTTCAACGTCACTAATACATTAATTGTTGCTTCCTTTCGCTGAAATATATTTTAAAACTTAATATATATACAATACTAACTTCTAAAAATTACCAGACAATATATTGTTTGTTGATTGCTTTTAAATTCGATGTCCTAAAATGACTGCTGCTAAACTAAATTCGATGACGCCCTGAATACATAATAATACATCCATGTAAAACTCCTTTTTTCTGTAATAGGGAAGTACCAAATAATTTAAAATAACATTTAAATAGTAGTCGGATTATTTCAATGTCAATTTGGAAAGATAAACCAGTTTTAAAATAAACAAAACAAAAAACTTTCACGGTAGATTTCATTAGAAAACAATTCCGCATTTTCTGATAACTAATCTTTCAATAGCTTAATCCTTATAATTTACAGTATCTTTACTTTTCCAATAAAATTTGTTAACAACACAGTTACGAAACCAGATGAGCAAACATTTGCATAAGAATTTGTTGCAACGCAAGTTTATTTTTCCTCATTGCAAATAGCCACTACATTCTTTCGCTTCGACGTGTTGTCAATAATTCAAATGGCATCAAAGGGTGACGAAATAATAACTTAAATCAGCTGATAGAATATAAATTTCACAACTCATCTGCATTACATTCTAGACATACATCGCAAAAAAATAAATAAATAACCGTTTCGTCACTAAAAATAAATGTGAGAAATTCTTGGGAAACGTAAACATTAAATACTTTACAGTAATTTTGTTTTTTGATTAAACTTTTAAATTTCGTTTCATGGCAATAGACCAATTACAGTGTACAAGTACAAAAACATGCCCACTAACTAGTATTACAGTACCAGAATTAACTATATTGATAAATACTAAGCGAATAAATTAAAAATGTCAGCTAGTTAACAAACTTAATAAAATCTGCAATAAAATACGAATTAGTCGTGATTAAGTAGCCACAGCATATCGTGTATATAAATTTTCTACTGTTATCACTGATTGATGAGAAAAATGCTTAAAATATCTACTCAGACCGTTTCTCCAAAAATTAATTCTTTAACATGCCATGCTTTTCCAATAGAAAACGACAGTAATGTACAGTATAACATGTTTCTGAATAAAGATAAATTAAAAATACATAATGGTTTTACATTTATATGTTCCGGCCTATTGTTTTTAACGAGGAAGTGCACCTAATTAAAAAGATTTAATACCTCACATAACACTAATTTAAGAGGTGCTTAAACTATTAAATACAGTATCTTTCTTTAATCGTATTCAGACTGCCACTCAATTACGGCATGCATAAATAACTGAATGTGAAATGATTATTAATTTACGGTAATTCAAATGAGTGGTTAAGCTAAGCGGGCATTTCTAATTTATGGTAAATTGGCAACACAACAAGGAAGTAAATTTTGTATTAAGTGCAACACTAAGAAAACATTTTGATGTTGAGATTGGATTGTATTATAACAAGAAAAAAATTATTTTGGGCGGTAAAGCACATTTGCCTTCGTCGTGTCTACGTTTCATGCATCCTTGACTTGTTTAAAAAGATATTTTAATGAGAAGTTCAAAATACCCACACTCCTACTCTTCTACAAAAAAATAAAACAATAAACACCGCAAACGTTTAAATATTCATTCATTCCACTGATCCAAAATATAAATGCACTTCCATTTTTAAAATCAAAAAATTTGAACATGAACTACATTTCCTTAAAAATCAATAACATTATGACGAATGCATCCAATGTAATTAAAAACTGCACAACAGAACAATCTGACTCGATTTGACCTTTAAAATAATTTTTTTTTAATTTTAAATGTAGAGCATTATGACACGCAAGTGCACTGATTGTACTTTACAAACAAAATAAAAAAAAACCCTCACTAAAATACCTGTAATAAATTTTTAACCACTTAAAGAGTTAAGTCGTCATTAATATAAAATAATATTCAGATTGTAGAACATTAAAAAATTGCTTTTATACCAATTATTGAAATTTCTAATTATTTTAAGTTATGCCATACGAATTTTTTTAAATGTTTATTTTAAACTGAACTTTGCAATTAATCAAAGCAGCTTTATTACATTTCGTTTTACTGAAATTGAAACGAAAGCAGTTAATCTTGACAAATGCTATAATAATAATTTACAATTTTACAGTATCGAGCAAAAAATTGTAATAAATTTGTCAGTGAAGTGGCTGTTGATTATGTTTATCAAATGTGTTGATAAGGATAAACTAGAGCATCAACATCAGTGATTTCGAGATGAGTAAAGAAACTAGCGAAGCACTTTATCACTTCAAAGTCATGATATCAATAATATTGAAAAGCTGTAATGTACTAAACTAAGGCTGTATATGTTGTATTAAATTATTGTGTAGTTAATATAAATACGATAGAGAATGACAAGAATATAATTGCGTCAAATCAAACTGTAAAAGAAGCGTTATCAGTGCTGATGCTGAATAAGCAATTGATGTAAATATTTCAAACGACGTCAGAAGTGCGAAAATTGCTGAAAGTTGGGTGTGCTATACCTTTTTATTGAAGGACATATCACTAAGCAACATCGGCGAACAATAGAAATAAATTGCTATGTAGATGTCTAAAGAATGAAGTCACACAAGGCATAAAAGTTTTGTAAGAAGATTAATGAGCTTGTAATCCAAAACAGGATTGTATACCTAGTGATAGGAATACACTCCTGTTCAAACTGTATAAAGAAGATAGCATAAGGCTATATCATTATCTACAGTAATATAATAAGTGTAACTGTATTTGCATAAATGGTTAAAGCATACTGTAAATGTATTGCATAAAATTCAGAAAATTGTAACAGTTCAAAGTGTCCATATTTGTTTCTTTACAAGCAATCAATTTATTTTTTATGATAGCACAGAATGACTGTCAAAACTAAATTGTAATGTTAACTCTGATAAAATCTGGTGTTTCATTTGACCCGGTACTGATCATACAAATAATCAAGATTTCATTACAGTTCGGTTTCACATGTTTGATTACAGCTGTTTAAACAAACACTTCGGACTGCTACTTCATTGCATTGGCCTATTAAATTTCGAAATGCCCAAGGTCAAAACTCGAGTACTCAATTTTAAATTACCAAAAAGCTTTTATAATGTTTCTGAAATTCCTCACATTCCAAGCATTTCAACTACTTTTAGTTCCCTCAAACGAAAGAAAAAAACCTTTTTTTTACACACTTGTTGATCAGCGCAATATTTAAAAGTTAGTTTGTGTCCATTCGTGTCAAGTTATGAAGTTTCTAACGCTAAATAAATTTTCTTGTTAATCTTAGGTTAAATTCTTACCCGTTCTTAGTACGTAATTGCCTTTCAAATCCGACAAAATTGGCACAAGCGGAAACTGACATTATTGTTTCGCCAACTTTACGACTTCGTTAAACACAAATTTCTTAACTTTCAATTCATTTACCAACAAGACTACGTCCGAAATCCAATTAAACCGCTTGTAAGCACTTTTAGTTTCAACATAATCCACAAGTTGAAATTCAATTACAAAAACAACTCCAAGTTCGGATCTTCATAAATAAAACCCGTCAAAGCCGAATTCGATTTAACGAATAATTAAACTTACAGCGCAACAACAACAAACCGACTTATGTCATTTTGCACTCTAAAGAGTCAACCCCGACAGCATCTAGATATGTACACCACGAGTGAGCTTCATCACACTGCTTATCAATATAGCAGTCACCTAGCAATTATAAGCTGACATCAATCTGGGTGGGGGTATGATGAGTCATGCTAATACTATTATGAGCTTTAAAACAGAGGATGAGATGGTACCTCGGTGTCGCCCACACTTCGTCACTCTCTACACGCATGTAACTGTTATCGACGCTCAAACCAAAGTCAATTGATCCAATGCCAACTACGCAAAGTCAAAAAGATTTCAGTCAATTTGCGCATGCGTTTACAAACTCCCCCTCTGGCGTAGAAATCTTGTAATAAACACTATAGTATTTGAAATAAACTCCAACATATGATGTCAAACTGGTTGTGTATACCAAATATTCACGTGACTTCTTCAGAACACAAGCACTTTATGACCAACGTCATAACTTGTTTAACCAATCATAAAATTGTTAAAGAGAGAAAAAAAAACATTAACTGGAACGATCTGATGGTCACATGGTAAGCATGAGGTTAAGAAGTTGGTCAACTTCGGTTACCACTTTGTTTACACGCTTTGACAGATTAGTTGACCGCACTGGGGAATGTCACACTGCACAAATATGCCAGTTTCTTTCACCAAAAAAATTCCCTCAAAATTTGTTTACATGCTTTGCCAGATTAGTTGATAGCACTGGGGAATGTCAAACTGCTACAAATATATCAACCAATTTCTTTCACTACAAAAAACCCCTCAAAATGTGTTTATGTTGCAAATGTTTATGGCAAACAAACTGTACTGAATAAATTTACAAAATTATTGTAGTTATGAAATATCATAAAAGATGATCGTTCAATTGAAACATTATTATTGCTTGCTTTTTGCAACTTAAATTTGTTGTTAATTACATAGTAATTAAAACCTGCATAGAAGCAATGTTGTTTTTGCACCATAACTTCGATAACCAATTAACGTACAAACGCAATAAACAGAAAACCAGTATCGGTATTGTAAGAGTTTAAATTGCAAAGAATAAAATTTAGAAAATAGCACAAAATCAAAAAATACGGTAAACGGCTAAAATTTAAGCTTAATCTATAAATATGATCAAAAAACACGTATCTTAAATCCAATGACTTGCAGTACGAATATAAAAACATTGAGAAACTGACATCCAAACTTATTGTTTATATTTTATTGGTTTATTGATTACTGTATATCAGACTAATATCGATGGAGATGTTTATACACTGCAACTTCGAATATCATTGTACTTTAGTTTATATACTCGTAAATGTACTTTGTAAATATTGTTGCAGTTGACCATCGTTTCATAGTCATACTCTCCCAGTTTCCAACCTCTTACCTCAAAAATACCGGCGAAAACAACAACTTAAACTAACAATATTAAAGAGATTTACTATATTAATTACCAAATTTGTTAACCCCAAGTTAATAAAGCTCTGTTTAAAGCACTATAATATGAATGTTGATTTCTTCAAGCCATGTATTTAAGTACAGCATTTCATTAAGAAACATTGCAGTAATCGTGTTTACTTAGAAAATAAAAATGGTTATGACTCATGTGACAAGTCGTTAAGATAAGTATAACATGGTAAACATGACTTTTAACCCCGTGAGTGATGACATCCAATTAAAATAATATTATACTGTAGCTTAGTTCAATTTTGCCCCTCTAACAAACCCCGGATCCGATATCAAGATAAAAACACAACAGTAAATACTTAAGCAACAAAGCATAAAAACCAAACAATCTATATTATCCATTTTAATTCAATACCGCTATTATTTAGATTCCATTGAATTTTAATGTAATGTACTGTATAAATTTTATAAAAGAATTTCAATTTCGGTGAGAACTGATAAAGGATCCAAGTCATTCTCAGAGTACTACCAGAGCGTGTAGAGTTATTTGCTTTCAATAATCGAAATAAAAAAAAAACAAATCGCAATGTTTACCCGGTGTCATTCGCTGGTACAGACATTTCATCACAGGTGTTCCACGTTAATCAAAGTCAACACAGTGTGACTGAACTATTGTTTCCTCTCATCCTCACCTTTACCCTTAAACCCTAAAGATTCAAAGCACGATTACAGTTTAATACACTCCACTCATTAAAAACTAGCATACCTTTCCAACACCACTTTAATAGATTCCATTTATTATTTGCAACTTAAATTGCGATTACAGCGACATCATGTACACGTATTACACTAATTTATTTAAAATATCGGGGTTTGCGATAAAAAATCTTAATACAGTAATTAGTAATATTAAAGCTTTAATGCTATAAAATATAATGATAAGTTTAAATGCCATCGACGAATAATTTGCCCTACACCACTAATTATTGTAATAATACAGTATATTCTAAAGGAACAAATACAAACGGTTGCAACATAATAGAAATACAATTTTTATATCTACTGTAAATGAGTCCTAAATGTTTTTGATTTAACACCAAATCAGAAATCCCTATAATCGAGGTCTCTTAAACAGTCTCAAATGTGGATCAGCTGAAACATGTCAGTAGCTACGCCCATTAGCTAATGAAACATTATATTATTAGCTTACGGCATATTGCCATCTAGTATTACAAAAGCCGTACAAATAAACTTTTTAATCAAAAAAATAATCGATATCAGTATACTGTAGCTAGCCCGAAAAATCACCGTAATAGCTTGCTAGACCAAGTCACAATAGAAACCCTTTTGGTGGATGCTAGTAGTGCATTAGTACAATTCAATAACAATTTCTTTAGGAATCCGTATGCTCGTTCTTTAAGAGATGTTTTGATAACAAATTAACAAGTCATAAGAGTATCCAGATGAAATTTAACCTGGAGTTAAAGTCATAAAAGTTGACGTTACATAAAACATAATTAGGTTGCCAAATTACTTGTTTTATATCCTATACTTTTTGGCTTTCAACTTTTCAATGTAGGCTAACGATTACTTGCGTTTTAGGTAACTACTGGTTCCTCACTCAATTCTTCCTTACTCCTGGTCATTAACTTTCCCTCTCACAAAGTTATGTATCTATGTTTCTGCTTAATAAAGTAGAAAATTTTTTTTCATTTCAAATTAAATGGCTTTCTTTTTCTATTTTATTTCAAAGTAATTTTCCACTGACATCCGGTAATTTATTCGTTCCCTTCGCCTCAATTATTTTCTCTCAGTTTTTTCTAAAGTAGAATCACTCAAGCAAAACCCGAATTCACTCTAACCATACGACAAATATAAAGCTATTTCATTCAAGTCCCACTGTAATATTAATTAATGAACAAGGCGTAGTAGACAGATTCTGTCAACTTTCCAAATACGAGTCTACAGGGTATATACAAAATATCCTCACGAAATCTCTATAACCATGCAAGTTAAACTAATAATAAAGTAACCCCAGCAGATCATCACAAGTTCTTAAACTGAGAATTAACAATACAGTATGTCCTGAGATGAAACACTGTCAGAAATGTTAAATTGCATTAACAAGTTCATAACCCAGAAGCTGCAACAATGAACGCGACAGCATAAAAACTTATATTTAATATAAGACATTAAGGTCACATGAAAAAAAAATCGGATTCATACTAACAAAAATATTTAGAAATATCTTGCTTAAAAATATTATAGCTTAACGCTTTTATTACTGTATGTGGGGATAAAAAAATCCGACAACCTCAATCTCGGTGCGGAAACCCTGTATATTTCATTCTCAGTACAATTAATTAGCAAAATTATCCTTGTGACGTCAGTTTCACGAGCATTAAATTACCTTCCCTCGCCAGTATCGATCAACATATTTACAGCTAAAACCAAACCATATCATGAAAGCAACAACTCAAATCTCAATACAGTACTGTATTTCAATCAACAGTATCAGCTGTTCATTTAATGTCAAAATCAATCCTTTCATCAATGCACACATACTGAATTTCCTGTACCAATATCCCTAAAATTTTAATAGGACAGTCACATGACAAAATCAAATGTTGGTTAACAGCTCAGTTGCTATGCATGAGCTACTTACAAACTTATGAGTTGCAAGGAAATTAAACGTTCATAGTCGCATATTGGTGACATTCAAATAAATGCTTCTTGTTTAGTTGCCGACATTTAAAAATTTTATATTTTAAAAAACAATATTATTACTGCAAAATACTGTAGCTACATTAGTCAGTAAAGTCTTATCATTCAATAACAGTATGTCAGATATATTGTAACTGAACAGCAGGTTTAAACGCAACATTTTCTTTCATAATTCACATAGCATCATTATACATTACTTTATAATCAATTTAGTGAACTTTTAAACTTTGGCCTAATTTGATACTATATAACAATTTCTCTGCCCATTATCATTACTATTTTTAGATTTATCAGTGATTAATCATTTCCAACTTTATGTTCAAGTTATAAGTTAAAACACGATTTTCATTTCAAATGGCTTTTTCATTTTTAAAAAAAATACAAAGTAAAACTAAGCGTGTACTTTTTTCCAAATAAAAATGAATTTCTCGTCTTGAAAAGAATTTTGTTACGATTATCATAGAAATAATTTCTCAGTACGGTAGTTTTTTTTTTCGCTATACTGCAGTGGCCTCCATTCGTTTCCATACAATTAAGAATTTTCTCACACATCCTCTGATGTACTAAAAAGAGTTGTTTTAATTGTTTTTAGTCGTGTTTACAATGTTTATTCCCCACTAAAAGCATACCCACCCGACTAACCTCTAAAAACAATCGACTTGCATTTTTAAAGATCACGAACAAAATAATTAATGAAACCGTTTGCATATGATTCACAGCTGCTAAAACAATAATGCACTATCTCAGCATACTACATTGTCACCTTGATACAGCTGCAATTACCGGACCTCTATGCAATTAACTACTCAAACTTAATAACATTCAGCTTCAATTAATGTCACGGTAACTAAATTAGTGATTAATACCGTTTTTATAAAATGACGCTTCTCTTAAACTATGAAACTCATTCCAGCTGCAGTATTGAAATTACAGTATTGCAAAATTATTGAAAACTGCGTCGTAAAAGTTATTTTCGGTATTCATCAATAATATTCATGGTACCGTACTAAATTTTCCACACAAGTGTTTCGCAAATTTATCAAACGGACATGCGAGACCTTGAAATAATCAAAAGGATCTCAATTGATTGACGAGATTAACACGGAAATGCGTTTATAATGCAAAAGGAAAACGATGAACATTTGCAAAAACATATAAATCTTTCAGTATATTAATAAATGCATGTATTTACCTTGTTAAAAACCCTGAAATTCCACGTCGTTTCGACTTAACTCCTTGTCTCTGACACAGGTCATCCAAACTGACAGTGTCGTCCACCTGAGAGCCATCGGCAGCTGGTCGATTTCGATGATGAGAGTTTAAGTTAATTTCAATAAAGTTCCCTTCATCATCGTCCAAACTTAGAGAGCAATGTCTACCTGTCAACACATCACTGTAATTGTCTTCCAAAGCTGAAGCAGTTGATAGATCAGTGCATAAGCTCGAAATACTAGAAAACGAAGAGCAGTCAGCTTTGCTTTGTAATGACCCACAGGTTGATACCCGTTGAAGTAGAGCGTGATGAGCATAGTCGGTTTTATAAGTCAAATCAGTCGTTTTACTATTAGTTCCGTTAGATTTTCCAGGTGGAATTTGGCAGTAGTCATACTTAGTAGCTCCACTTGGTCGGCAACATAAATCCTCTTCATCATCGTAATTAACGCTTTTTGAAGTCAATGGAGGACTTTCTTTTGGCTTTATTAAGTGCAATTGTCTTGTCTGTGGATTGTATGCCAGTGGAATGCTTTCTAACACTGCATTTAACGGACGAGGCTGATTCGTCTTTAACGGATCACTGCCTCGTCTATAACCCACGTTCAAACTATCTTTAAAATTAGTTTCCAATGATTCTTCTAAATGTAACATGTCAGGTAATTCATTGTTACCGTTTAGTAGTTTCTGTTTATACATCTCGGGACTGTCCAAACCGTCCATACTTGCTGAACGGACCATCTTACGTGGTTTTATTAATTCGCAAGTGGCTACACCGTTAGTTTCATTATTACTCACGTAATGACCATTAGATTGAGTCTTACTGCCCTCCAAACTTAAATTATTGTTGTTGTTTATATTGCGTGAAATACCGGTTGTGTTTATAATACGACACGGCCATGTATTCGTCAAATATTGGTAATGATGATGTTGTTGCTGCTCTGGCAACTCAATTCCATTGGGGTAACCGTTGGAAGCCACAGTCGATCCTTTCAATAAATTTAAGGCGTCTTTTTCGTTCAAGTGGCCAGAAGATGGTTCAGAAGTGGCCATTAGACCTAAGCTTACGGGCTTAACACAATTATTTTCCTCCCCGACACCTGTGACGAGAGTGAGCAGGGAGTTTCCATCACGACACACATCTGATTTTCCGATATAATCCACTTCAGTTGAGATATTCTTCATCTTCTCATTGCTTCGCCATTATTCTCATGCACACGTCTTCGTTGCAATTAACCGAAGGCGTTCGTACGACTGATCGAAACAATATATTTTCGGTTTTATTTTTACTACTTCACCACACTCACATACTTGCCCTCTATTGACCCTCCGCCATCTTTGCCAGTTCTATTTTTGAAGAGCGGATAGCAACGAATGGAATTAGTCATGGACATCTATTACGGTATAATACTGCACACTTTCAAACTTATCAAAAATACTTCGCCAAAAGTCATGGACAATTCCTTATTGACGCCCTCTTTTAGTTTTTGAGCATATTTACATGTACCAAGTTAATTTACTGCAAGGCGCCAAGAGGGCGCTCAAAAGGAATCGTCAATAATTTTTGGAGAGAGAATTTATAAAAAGTATACAGTGTACATGTATACTAGAAGTTCATGGATTAGCTGAGAAGCTGCTCCGATACTCGAAACATCTGTTTTAGTCCCATGTGAAACGGATTTAATTTTCCCATATCCGTTCTATTACCGTAAAATATTCTTTCCTAAGAATCCCAACACAATGCCTACTAATTCCCATGGGAGTTTAATAAAAATGTTTTATTCGATTTAATTATTGTGCTAAAATATTATTTATGAGCAAAAATTAACAAATAAAAGTATTACAGAAAGTATATTACTTTTTAGTTATTAAATTGTAACATTAAAAATGAACTTACAAATAAATTATACAGAAAATGCAAGTATAAATCGTAACTAAACCAAGGTTTGGCTGAAATTCGTATAAACCTTGCGAAAATGATACTGCAAACATGGCTAAGGCTGAATATCGAATAATTTATCGTGGGTGTTTTGTCAAGGAATTACTTCACAAGACATTAACAAATGACTTAAACTTGTGTTTCATTTAGTAAATTCATTATTATATCTTACGCAGATTAAATTCTAATATGAAAAGAGTTGTCATCTATCATAACGGGAATAATGAAGATGGTAAAGTAAGTAACTGTGGATAACATCTTAAAAGTGTAAACTTAACACAGATTGCTGCAGTAATTTTTTTTTTGAAATTTATCATTAGTTACTACCATTATCAGAATCGTCATTAGAGCAGTTACTTTTACTAGCCAGTGCCAAATTTGAAATCACTGCTAGAAGGTTATTTACATCCAAAGGAGGAGAAGTAGACGATGTTAATCTAATCAGGTGATTCACATCATATGCCAAATTAATATGGATTGACTTACATTCGTATTAATTTGTATAATTATAATTATCAGGGACGACGAAATTTTATATGTATCTGAAGGGGAGCCGTTTAAAAGTGAGTTCATGACACTTCACTATAATTTCGCATATAGTATATGACAGTAAATTATTTTCACATTGAAGGTCCAACAAACACATCAAACTGTTTAAAACCAAACACGTCAAGTAATCAAGACTGGGTGACACTTAATGTTGGAGGAAAATACTTTTCAACAACAAGGTCACTGCATAAACTATTTTTTACAATACTGTATTGATAATGTTAAAAATATGAAGTTTTAATCAATTACTAAATGTGTATAACGTTAAATTATAATTCTATTTGTGATGTATTTCGATTTGTTTTTTTTTTCTCATATTTATCTTTATATTGTTTTGCTATTTAGTTGATTAATAATTATTATTTATAATTCATTTTCAGGTGTACCATTGTTACCAAAGAACCAAATTCGATGCTTGCTCGTATGTTCGCCGAAAATCATGGTAATTAATTCGTAATTGTTCTTTTAACCTGTATAAATCATACTTAAGTCACGTATCTGGCTCATGATTTAGAAAACCGATTGTGTCCAAGTAAAACTGACTGTAATGGGGCATTTTTAATTGATCGATGCCCGACATATTTTCAACCGTTATTGAATTATTTAAGGCATGGTCAGCTGATTTTAGATGAGAATGTAAATCCTCTGGGTAATTGCGTTCAAATGTTTGTATATTTAATATAGTTTTAAATGTATAATGTTGATTGTAGGAGTTTTGGAAGAAGCAAAGTTTTTTGGAATTGATTCCGCCATTCCAATATTGGAATCAATTATTCAGGTAACATAAACGTTTTACATACAGTATACTGTATAATAATAATAACTAAATTTAAATTTTTTTTAAAAAATAATTAAGGAAGATGCGAAATCAGCTGACGAAGCACCAATTACAAGGAGAGATGTCATTAACGCTCTTTTACCAACATCTCACATTTCTGAACTTCGATTTCAGGTGACTGATATTTTTAAAAAGTATTAAAGTTATATTCAGTAAGTTATATTTAGTAAAAAAAATTAAAATATACAGGGAGTCAACTTGGCCAGAGCTGACTTAAGCAGACTAGATCTGCGAAGGATCAATTTTAAATATGCCAACTTACAACATGCGAAATTAATGGGCGCAAATTTAGCGGGTTGTTGTATTGAACGAGCTGACTTGTCTTACGCAAATTTAGAGGTCAGTGAAATAAAGCCTATTACTTGCCGGCATTTAAAATCTTAATGACCTTTTAAAATATTAAGGGGGCCAATTTACTAGGCGTTAAAATGCTATGTGCAAATTTGGAAGGAGCAAATTTGAAGACATGCAATTTTGAAGACCCAGCTGGTACCAGAGCAAATATGGAAGGTCAGACAGTTGTTGTAATATAATTTTGATCAATTGTTATTTCATTATTGAAAATCTTACTGCAGGTGTTAATTTGAAAGGAGCTAATTTGGAGGGAAGTCAAATGGCCTGTGTAAATTTACGAGTAGCAACATTAAAAAATGCGAATCTTCAAAATTGTGATCTTCGAGGAGCAGTGCTAGCTGGAGCTGACTTAGAAGTAAATTTATTTAACATTTTGTTATTAACACTTGATGTCGCCAGTGGCTTTTATTAACGAGAAAATATATTTTATGGCTTTGACAGAACTGTGATTTATCTGGAAGCGATTTGCATGAGGCTAATTTAAGAGGAGCTAACTTGAAAGATGCTGCGTTTGAGTGGATGATGACGCCTCTGCACATGTCACAAACCGTTCGATGATATTGATTGGTAATGGTTAGTTATTAGTGAAACTATACTAAACTTTGGTAACGTAATAGTCATAGCACTTCACAATTGGAGACATAGAAATTAAATTTTACATCCAGTACGTATACCATGATGATCAACGAGTGACATTTTGAATGATAGATATTATTCCACGAAAACTGAATTGTACAACATAAGTTTACTTATACAATAATAACTTATACATAGTATATTACTAAATTATATTTTAAAAATTAGTCGTTTTTTAAACCGTTTATTACTCGTACGTTCGATTTAATTAATGCAGCTAAAGAATAAACTGTAGATATCAAATTTTTAAAACATTCAATAATCACCCTCATTCAACTTTGTTTTACTCATTCGTGTTTCTAACTTTAACTTCTCTAATTTTCAAGATGAAACTTTTTTTACTTATAAAGCAATCACCGCTAATTTGTTACGACATTTTGTAATTGGTTATCCAAATGTAATATTATACGCAGTAGTTAGTAGAAGACCTGACGCTAGTTTACAATAAATCTTTGATGTTTTGTTTATTGTGAGTTTTAAAAGTAAAACGGTCTGGTCTGTTTACAAAGAATAATAAATTTATTTATATAAAAAGGTTTTGTGATATTATAATACTTGCTATTAAAGTTAAACAGATTTGAGTTATCTATTATGAAATGTGTTATGCTGTTGAACTCATCTCTAGACTGTATTATTTTATACATCAACTTAATTTGAACAGCTGGTAATCTTCTTTCCATCTAGCTCTTGCTTACGTATTATTTAAAAATCCGAAAAAAGAATGCTTTACAAAGTGTTGATACGCCATATTCACCTGTTAATTACCGTTGTGAAAACCTACCGTGGCAACATTTATTTCAATTACGGAAAAAGCAAAATATTTTTACATAAAAGAACTGTTCGAGTTTCAATAGTTATACTGTATTTACTTTAGCTCTGACCTATATTGCTCTTACTAATTAACTAATACCTCGTGTTGCTTATTTAACTGGTGTTACATGTTGTAAACATTTAATCATTTTTAAACTATTTCTTTCATTCAGAAATTTAATTCGGTGATCTAGATCTTCAAACAACAGAAAATTGAATTAGATAAAGTTTTCAACTTTTGATTTAAAATTCTCTAAATTATCAAATAAAAAAAAACAACTTCGAATGCATCACTATATACAGTACAGTAAATTCCTTGACACGGATAAATACAACAAACGTACAATCAGTGTAAATCGATTTTGGAAAAACAAGAGTAAATGCATTGTGTTCATAACAGCCTTGTGACATGCAGCATGTTCATGATTACAAAGCATTGTGTCATCGAATTTTGTTTTTAAAATTAAACAAAAATCAGGTAAAAACTCAGTTTTAATTTACAGTTTTTAACATTAAAAACTTGAAGTAACTACAATGGAAAATTAACAAAAGTATAACTTTTGAAGGCGAACTTGACTGATTTACGATTAAACTAAATTAATTCAGTAGCTAAATTTTTCTTTCATTTTTAAATTCATATATAGCATACTTATTTATAATATACGTTAAAGTAAACTGTAGATAATTTTAAGTTTTTAAGTAAATGTTGACTTTGGCTTATAATAATCACGATTATTTTTTTTAAATGACTGGTACAGTTATGCACGATTTCACTTGTATTTTAACTTCTATCTACCCCCCCCTCGTCAATTATTTTTATTGTAAACATTTCCTTTAATTTTAGTCATTTAATCGCGCATAACATAGGGTAAATAGCATGTCTGTTAGATGAGCAAAACATCCCCTACATCACAATAAGTTTTCACAAGGGCAAACCACACCTTTACAATCAAAAAACTATTAAATCAGTATAAACTATACCAAAAAAAAATAATTACTTCATTCCATGTCCTATTAAGTACTCTAACTCAAGAAAACCAATTACAATGGACAAATAAAATTTCAATAACAACTATTTTATTGTTCGACGTTTACTGATGTATCGTACCGAGTTATTAGAAAACCGTGACAATTAATTAATATATAATTTATAATCTATAATATCTAATATAACTGTAATTATTCATTAATTGATAACTATTGTAACTTATCGTATTTTGTTTATACGGTATATACCGTAGTAAATGAATTTTAATATTAAATCTGTTTAAAAATTTAACTGAATTAAAAGTTAAGCAAACTTTATTTACTGTAAAATTATCAACATTGAATTAGCTCAACAAAGTTTTTCTTAATTCAATGAAATCGGTCAATTGTTGTTTAAATAAATAAACAGGTTGCCCTTCACTCTATTACGATTAAGTTATCATGGGTGGATGGAAAAGTAATTTCCTGTTTTCATTTCTGTTTAAGTATCAATATCATTATTTCAGGATGTTTAACAATTAAATTAGATGGATTTACGATCATTAAAGAGTTTCCATTTTAACCAAAATTAAAGTTATCAGAATAATAAATAATATTCAACTGTTGGTAAAATTCTTATTTATAAACTGCCGCTTCCTGTTTGATTGTTAAACTTGGTTTTTTTTAAAACAGAAAAATAAACAAATTCAACTATTTGCTTGACTTCAAATCCAATAAATAATTCTTATTAGCTAAAATTGTATTTATGCATGGTGGAGTATAGCTTACTCCATTTACTATCAAATTTACATATTTACAATCAGATTATGGTAAGTTAATATATTGTAGCTTTAACACTTGCGCAATTGTTGAGACAATTGCATCAGTTAGCCTTTTTTTAAATAACACTTATAGGAAGCACATTTACAGTATATCCTGAACATGTTATAATATTTTAAATAATTAAGCGATTAAAATAATAATTAATTAAAACGTTATAATGAACAGTAGAAGTGATTGTAATTTGAAAAACAATCCTTTAATTAATTTAAGCAAATGGCTAATTAAGTTTAAATGAACATTACAATAGATAAGCTACAAAAACAATATTTAATTGGATATTGTCATTCTCTCATCGTGTGAAAGTTGCTTATTTTTATTCCTTTTATTATTTTCATTCTTTGCATTAGCATTTGTCTAAATTTCCTGTACATATTGGCGACTGCCTCTACTCATAATTTTTCACAACAATTCACATACCGTAAATTTAACTTAATGCCAGTAGTACATTACTGTACTTGTTTACTGTTACAATATTAAAAAAAAAATTACTAAGATATACAGCACTTGTGAATGTAAAATAAAATGGTGATCCAACATACTGTATATGTTTTGCGTGTACTCGTTACTAATTGCTCATATAGGTGAATTTAATAAGCAACTTGCTACAGAATACTGTAAATCTAATTTTAAAAAAAAAATGTTTACTTTGTTGAAATTGAAGCATGAATACAAAATGTTAAGGAAATAAAAAAGTAAATTATATAAACGAATGCTTAACTCATTCATAATATATCAAATGTTATTGACAAAAAATGAATGATGAAAAGGTGAACCAAATGATAGAAACAAAAGACATCACACGCATGTGTCATGCTCTAATTTAGCAACATTTTAGAATTTAGACACATACCAGATTCACATTTAACTGTGTAATTTAAGGCTAAGCCATCCCATGTACAGAAGATGACTCCACCCTTAGATTAAACGGTCTATCTCAATAATTACAAATGTAATCGTTCCTCACGAGAGTACTATAGAATGTACAGTATGTTACCTATATTTAAAATAACGGTAGATATTTACACGATAATTTAGTGATACTTTTAAAAAGCTAAAACTCCACAAAAGCCAGTTTGTTCATTTCAACAATTAAGACAGCTACGATAATCGATCAAACATGAATAATTAACGCATTGTAAAAATGAGTAAATCTGACCTGGATCAGATGTAACTTAGTAATAAACTAAAGCAACTGATTCGTAATGTGATATATGAAACTACACAAGAAATCGCTTGTTTTCACAGTTATAAATGAGTCGTGCCTTTTTCAACAATTAATTTTCCCATAACCCAATTTGAATTCTACTAGTTTGGTGAATGGTACAACCACTTCCAACAAAATTTCCAAGTTCCATCTACTTTTAGTTTCTTACTGTTATTAAACAGTGAATAAATATTTAAAATTAAAATATTGCTACATAATATTCAATACTTTAACAGCAACATTTTTACAAAACAATACTGTATTTTTTTTTTTAAAAAAAAAAAAAGCCTAACGGTAATAACAGATATACGTTTCAAGACAAAACTAATGTTTCGTTTGTGGGCCAAAATAATGAAGACCACACCCACCCAATGTTTGAAGATAAATGCTTACAAATAAGTCAAAATCGTGATCTTAGGCTATTGGCTGGGTTTTTGTGTACCTGGCTGTTTTTTACTGCTGCTTATATTTTTTATAATCAATTTTTTATGCGTGGACCTTTAAAAATGACGTGTCTGCAGAAAACAATTGGTGCATGAAAGTCAGAAGACGCAATTGCCACTACGATTTGTAATATTCAAAAGAAGGCATTTTCACTGGAGTATATAAAAGAGTTAGCAACACGAAAACCAACTTTAGTTTGCTGTCAGTTTTCTTATCATATGTTTCGTGTCGGATAAAGTGAATGGAAAATATTGGACATTAAAGCGCAAATAAAAAAAATATTTTATTTTCAACACAGAGGTGTCAGAAAAAATTCCATTTCTATTAATAACGGATACTTTTGCAAATAAATAATGGGGACTATATATGTGTATGTGGTATTCGCGTTAATTATCATACTAAATGCGAACTGGATGGTTATTTCAGCAGGAGTAATTAACGCAACTGTTAAAGGTGAGTCAATTGACATCAATTTAGATTTCTTAAAAATTTCTTTTTTACTTTTTCCTCTTTTAAATAAATATATTGCTATGATATTAACAAGGTTGAAAAGTTATTCGAAATTTTTTTATGCAAATTGTTTTGGAAAATATTTAAAATTATTTCTTGTTTTCATTGATGTTGTCTAATTGAGCGAGGGAACCCACCCCATTAATCTAATTTGATAAAAGTATCGTTTACCAAACCAAATTAGTTCAATACCGGTATTAACTTAAAACATGGTTAATATTTTTCTCTTATCTAGCACAGTACACGTATTAAATTAAGCACGAAAGCGAATAAATTTTAACAATAGACATTATACGTGTTCAGTGAATGTTGAAATAAGGTGGAAACTGGAAAGGAGAAAAATGTTTTTTGTTGATGTTGTTGTTAAACAAAGATTTCAATGTATTAAATGTACAAAAAAATCACTCAGAAATTGCCAACCGTGAACATTAATTAAAAACCGCTTTACTTTCAATTTCAAATTAAAATATCCTTAGTTTTCCTTTTGTGAATAATTTTACTAATTACAGATAACTTGAATTCGACTATCAAAATCACCAACGGAAGTTCTTTACATACTGTGACACCTACACGATCAGGTACCGTTGCGATTGATTTCCTGCATGACTAGTTAAATACTCTACCCACCCATTACAACTTACATAAAATGCCGTGCAAATTTAAAGATTAAACAATAAGATTTAATGTCAAACATATTATATTTTGCTTTATTTTTTTTTAATTTAGCCTCGCCCTTAATTGTCACAGACAGTCAAGTAACAAGTGACAGCAACCAGAAAACAACAAGACAAATGTAAAACAACTGTTTTCATAACATTTAAAATCTAGATTAACTTTCTGTTAGTTTTACGGGTAGCAAAGAAGAACCATCAGTCGAGAATGATCAATTTACACCAAGACCATCTTCTACAAAGGTCACCGATGATACCCATTCAAGTGACCGAAAACCGTCAAGTCAACCTGAACAATTCGACGAATTTCCTCAGGATCCAAGATCTTTTCAACTCCAAGACCCAAACAACAGTTAGTAAAATATAATTAATTACAAACGATGTTATCATTTACGAATAAATGTACGTTTTAGCACCACGCGACCATCACAACTCTGGTTTCGCCGATTTTGGACATGATGACCGATTTTCTAATGTAAGAGACCCAAGACTGTTTCCATCTAGTTTTGGATCTTCCCGTCCACTATCTGCAGCAGCAACTAACACGAACCGTCCAACTGATCCAGATTCATTTAAGGATCCACAACACGATTCTCTATCAGCAACCCAAGATGAATTTCTGGACCCCAGATTGTCATCTCGACCACATCTTACATCTAGTAACGTCAAGCAATCATCACATAGAAGACCATCTGAAGATGATTTTAGCAATAGTGGTTTTGAGGATACTTTTAATCGTGGTAGATTTCAAGAAGAAATTCCATCTCAGTTTGATAATCGATTTGAACCGCAGAAACCTTCATCACTACAAACAAAGCCAACAAATAATTTTCAGACAAGTCATGTTAATGATGAAAAAGACCAATTTGAGCGGGGCTCACAAAGACCAAGAAGCCAATTTGATAGTGAATCATTCAGACCAAGTACCCAATTTGATAATGTCTCTCATAGGCCAAGAGAACAATTTCACGATAACTCCAATGATCCAAGAGATCAATTTGACAATGGATCACATAGATCAAGAGACCAATTTGATGATGGGTCACACAGAACAAGTGATCAATTTGATGATGGGTCACATAGACCAAAAGACCAATTTGATGATGGGTCACACAGATCAAGAGATCAATTTGATGATGGTTCACATAGACCAAGAGACCAATTTGATGATGGGTCACATAGACCAAGAGATCAATTTGATGATGGGTCACATAGACCAA